>JAUMHL010000013.1:1852536-1893099 GCA_032362345.1 Sandelia bainsii | reverse complement strand
AAACCTTACACTGTAAAGTGCCTTGAGATGACTTATGTTGTGATTTGGCGCTATACAAATAAAATTGAATTGAATTGGTTGTAGTTTCTGGTAAAATGCAGATAATGTGAACTGTGACTTTTTCCAACCTGTGTGGGGCAGGGGCATCATGTGACTTATCTTGCAATGTCTGGTAACTGCAGTATGGTTTGGAACAAGGACAGATTGTGGCAGATATGGTTTGGGTGTAGTTGAAGTTTTGCAATTGAAACACTTGGTTAATGTGTGGTCAAGTGCAAACGCTATTTTCATCCTTCTGCAGGAAATTCAGCCATGACCTCTTTGCGCCTTGTTACATGAAGGACAAACCATATACAGGAGATATTGTATGTAAAGAGGTGCAGGGTTGTTGTATTTGAACTCTTTGCATTTAAATTTTTTTTGAATAATTGAAAATCACAAAATTATTTCAATTCAGTTTATACAAGAAGTCATCTCAAGGCACTTTACAGTGTTTAAGGTTTAAGACCTTACGTAATATAACCATATATAGAATTATACAAGAAGCCCAACAGTCCCACTTGAGCAAGCAAAAGCAGATGGAAAAAGAAATACAGTTTCTAAACAAGAAGTCCAGCTGAGTAGAGACAGTTGAATGCAGAGTTAAATGCATAGTAATGACCCCTCACCCTGCTTGATCTACACTCGGCTCTCATGCACTCACACATCCCAGGTCTTCTGATAGCTTTCACACTGCTGATTAAACCGAAGCTGAGCTCATCGTTTCTCCTGCACATCCTGAAGGAAACAGTTTTCTCCACACGTTTCCAGGCCTGTCCACTTGTTTTTCCCTTTTTTTTTCTCTCTTTCTTTCTCTCTCTCTCTCTCTCCTTCCTCCTCCATCTCAGGGAATTCACTTCACTTTAATTGTTTGACAGTCTTTTCCTGCCTTTATGCCACGGCTGCAGAAGGTGCAGAGGGTTTTTTTTCCTCCTCTTTTGAGGCATTAATAACATTTCGCTCGACTGATTCCCCGGGGCACAACCTCATTATGGCTTATAGGCAGAAAAAATAAACTGTCTGTACCGCCTGGCAGCTTTTTTCCCTCCTTTTCTGAGAGAAATGAGGAGTTGGTGTGAAGTGCCTGCTTGTAAAACAGTCTTCTTGTTGCTAACTAAAACACATGTCCAGGGTGTTATCTGTTTCCGTGACAGGAGGTGACTGGCTGCTGAGAGAAGGCTGCTGTTGACAGCAGTCTGCACTGGGTGGCAGCACTGTGGGCGAGATTACAGAGGAGATGGGCTCAGGGCTGATTTCACTGTGGACATTTGTGCATATCAAATAAGCACATTTGAAAGAGAAGAACTTCCTTTGACTTGGTGCTAACCATTTTACTACATGTTTAACATTTATAATAGAAAATATAACGCAAAACATTGTACGTTATTAACAACACACAGAAGCACAAAAGTTAATTATGTATTTGTCAGTAGTTAATTTTTATTCATAATTAATCATATTTAATTATGTACGATGACACATGGCTGTTTACATGCACATTATGGTCAGTTATAAATGTTAAAAAAGGCAGGTTTAAATAAAGGTTGGTATTCGAATTAGGCTTTACACAGCTACACAATATGGTCAATATCAGCCTGATTACTCTGTTTGAGTAATCCATCTCACTTCTGTTTCTCTTCCTCTTTGTGATTTCATATTTGGCATCATAGAAAATGTCATATTAAAATGTAATGTGAAGTCTTAAGTTTATAGGTGCAGTACATTACTCTTCAGTTGTTTATTTTGAGTACTGTAGGATTATAAAGGTGCTGTGTCCTGAGTAGATGACTGCACGATAAATTGTACATCCTACAAATCCTGTCAAATGACAACTTTTCAGCCACTACATGGAAACACGTATTCAAAAAGAAAAGTATCAGCATTTACAACATTAACAGTGAACTAATAAAACCTTCAGCTTTTCAGAAATTGTGATTGAGTCTTTTAATCTGGAAGAAGTATAGGATAGGATAGAGAGTATAGGATATATAGTTTAGGACTAATGCGAAGCTCTGCGTTTAGAAGGCATTCAGGATGCTGTTTATAGTTGTGTGTCTATATGCAGTAGAAAAACTATATTAGTGCCACAACTAACTAAATGAGGGCAGAAGTCCAAAATGCTAAATTCACACATTTGAGAAACCAAAATTAACTTTGTTAAATGGGTTTATACGTATCATACCATCCACATGAGTGATTAAACTTGCAGGAACTGAGCTACTGAGGTATTATGCTCATCAAGTTAATAAACCCAATGCAATTGTTTCTTTTTGAAGATGCAACAACCGTATGAGTGAACAGAGGCACTTTCAGGACCAGTACATAAGTTAACAAAACAGCATTTTATCCAAACTTCTCTGAAATGCAAAGTGAGTAAAATCAAACGTCTTTAAATCATCTGAGGGCAGAAAAAGCACATCAGTATTTCCATCTCATGCCGTTTATTCAAACTGGAAGCCAGCCAGTCCTCTGCTACTGGACACACAGCAGACTGGGGTCAAGCGTCTTGCCAAAGGGGCAGCTGGGCAGTGGTGTGTTGAGTCAGAGAGTACGTCCTCATTGACACGGAGCAGGAAATGTCAGTTTAACACTAGAAAGGCCAAACGTGCAGCTGAGTGACGGGCGCTGTGAATTTAACTAGTGAAATATTTCAGCTTCCAAAGCTTCACCTCTGACTGTTTGGAAACCTGCTCCACAACCTCCTCTGACCTGCACAGTGACCTCAGTGAGATTTAGTTGATTTAGCTTTGATAATGCACCAAACTCAATGAGAAAAAAAACGTGTTTCAGAGGTGCAGCTTTGGAATTTGTTTTTTTAATTTACTTTATTGGAATTAATTGATGTTCATATTAAATAGTACAGTGAACAATAAACAGTTTTACTCTCAGGGTTTCCCACAGTGTTAGTGCAACCCAACCTTATTAACGTCAGCTAAGTTCAGCAGAAATTATCACTCAAGATAGTGCAAGACTTGGAATAAACCGTGGAATAAAAATCCAAGCCGATGTTCACCTTGATCAGGAGTCGCGACGCAAAACAAGATGATAAATCAATCACATTGTACCTTCACTTCGCAGTAAATCACTCATGTCAAAGTGTGTGGCGGAATGAAAATCCTGCATTTGTACAAAGAAGTCTGCTTTGATTTAAGCCCTTTTGTTTTGCTATTTGTCCCATTTGTCATTTTCTACAAATTCTCAGTGCCAATGCTGTTGCTCAGTCAAATGTGCCTAAAAAATCTAAAGGTAGAATTTAGGTAGAAGCTGCCTTATTCATCTTTTTATTCAACTGCTGTATTTGTTTTCATCCATGCTTCCACCTGACAGCTCTAACATAAAATGACTGATCCAAACAAAGCATAAAAGTCTGAACTCTACAAACCTCCTTTTGCTCTTTGACAGCAGCAACCACAGTGTGTCACTGCATGAATGCACACAGTGATTGAATATTCAGTATAAATATATATGAACACTATATGAGTCATGTACAGTGCGTCTTTTTCTTGTCCGCTCTCTTTGTACTGTCATCAGGGTCTCTGCTTCTTCTTCACTGAGACAGATTCCCGTACACTTAATGTAGGTTCTGTTTCTAAAAGCTTTTTCTTGCACTCAATTTATATTCATTCAGTTAAATTAAGGGTATGGTTTTGTTGGAGAGGAGCTAGGCGTCAATAAGACTTCAATCAACTTGCATGATTTTCAGGGAGCATCCTGGCAAGGTCTGCATCAAATCCCTCTAATGTGCCTCCCAAACAGATTTTAGCGTTGCTCTTATTGAGTGAAGGGTTGTAATTAAAGGCAGGTTCACATCGATGAATGTGGGTTATTTAGCTCAAAAGATAATTTCTGGTGATGCTTTACATAATCCTTAAAATATACAAGGAAACCCTCCTCTTGAGGGGAAAAAATATAAATTAATGGAAAAGCTAATGGACATGTTGATGGCATTTCGGTAAACCTAATAAGAATTGATTCTTGGTTGTGAGAACATTTTCATCCCTCAAACCTCCCCCCAATGCTTTACATGTGTAATGAACCTGCTTGAGCATTGATCAAAAACAAAAATTGGAGGAGTAAATCTGCTTAAAAAGCCCGTCTCCCCCTCGTTTGCCTGGGCTTTGTCCTGGCAGCAAGCTGGCCAGCACTTACCGAGGTGCTATATGTCTCTTAAATTACTAAATTGCCTTCTGGCCCCTGTGCTTTTTTTTCCCCCCACGATCGTTTGCGGGCATTAGTCGAAAGTTTTTCCCGCAAATATTTAATCCTCGCTGTGACTGACAATGTTGTCAGACCTCCGGACGGGTTTTACGCCGTTATTACAAGCATTTCTCCGTCCGTGGCACTTTGGATTATTCAAGATTATGTTGTAATCCCTTTAATCCTCATTGCATTAAGATTTCAGTCAAAATACGGCAACAGTAAAGGAGCACTCAGAAGCAATGAGGTCTTAAGCACACGTCATGATTGGGCAGCTGCCTTCATTTCCTCCCTTCTTCCTTTTTATTTATTCTCCGGTCTCTCTACATTGTCAATAAGCTGAGCAACAGATATGTATTTGCTTTTCAGAAGCGACAATGATTTATTCTGGGCGGTGAAAGCCATCTCCAATCACTGCGGAGGAAAACACATATTTACCATCTCGCAGTGTCAAAGCGATGCAAAGACAAACAAGGGTGGGGTGCATTCACATCCGAGTTTCCTCCAGTCTGTATCAGGGAACTTTTCTGATGAAATATTTGTCTCTGACAGTGCGTCCTGTGGTTACTGTTCAACTATTTCTCCCCCAACTGATGGTCTCCTGCCGCTCTGTACAGCCCTTATCTTTCCTCACTTGACTTCCCGCCATGCCAGAGAGCTTCCAGCAGACTCCTCTGTCTGCGTCTTGAAGTTACATGAATAAAACAGCTCACAACTTTAAAACTATGTCTTGTTTTGAAATGTATCTTTATGTATCTGTGAAAACCTAATCTGCATTGTGCAGCTGTGTGAGTCCTGACAGGATGCAAATCCACACAAATCTGCCTAGTGTTGGAGTCGGCTAAAGCCACTTTATTTACAAATCATAATAAAAGCATGTGGTTTCTATAATATTCAGCAAATAACACAACACAGGGTCTGATCAGATGGCTCCAGTTCTTGTCGACCCTACATCACGTTCTTGTATCTGATAGAAATACCAAGCGTGTCAGACACTTTTCCAAGTTTGTTTTTGAAGTAAACTACTCTAAAACACTTTGGACCAGTTTATCTTGTACTTCTTTGAGGGAGATGTTTCGGCATTCTTGAACTCTGTTTAGTTTTCTGTCACATTTACCTTTTTTACCTGCTACACAGGGGTTTTAAAAACTTGATTCAATCTAGAGGTTGATCGGCCTATTGCAGTTTTCCAACAAAGTCAAATAATTATTAAAAATGTACTATACATCTTGATTCAGCCTTCACTGTCATAAGGGTCTTTATCAGCAGTTAAGGAAAGGTTTCAGAAAAGCTTTGAAGGTCAAGAAGAAGCTTGAATGCAAATGACCATTTTGATGTCAGCAACAGGAATGCATGCAGTGCATGTACTGAAAGTTAATTTTACACTGTAGTCAAGGTATCAAAATTTCCACATATTCCGCATATATCAGCTCGAACTACAATAAATATGCATCAAGTAATGCACTAAACATACGTTGCATTGCTACTGGATGTTTTCATGCACCTTTTGATTGGCAAACATCATTTATCTTTAAGATAACATGAAAATAACCCTGGTCAACTTTCTGCTACTATTACAGGACACATAAAGGACATTTGATCTGATTAAATGATCTCAAACAGCCCCAAAATGTTGAGATGGTAGAAATACTATTACTTATTTGACATTTTACCCCTGTAAAGACAAAAATCTTAAATTTCCAAACACTGAAAAGGACAGTTCCAATTTGAACACACGAAAGCACTGAACAAAGTTTAAACACTAAAGTTAAACTTATTTCAAAATCTCAAGATTTCAGGATTTAATGCACGATGTAAAGTCACATTCCCACTCTATATTTTCTACTGAATGACTGCTTGCAGCTCCACAGTTTCTAATGTATGTAGAGAAAGTACAGGAAACTATGTGCTGGTTTTTATTCTTTATATCAGTATAGACATGTTTTCACCGGTATGAAAGAACTTGAAGGCCCAAGGAAAAGAGTATGATCGGGTCTGAGGGAGATTTTTAACAGCATCATTCTTAATGTGATCACTGACGCTCCACTGATCCTCACCAACCACAAAAAGAAACCATTTTTGCCTCCTGGAGATGTTCTGTGTTTTTCCTTCCTTTCGCTTGATCTGGAAGATACTTGACGATTTCATTGCTTTGTTTCGGGGGGTAGAAACGCTTCAAGGTGAAAAGGAGAAGCGGGTACTTGTCGGTACCACGGCTCTCCACTTCAAACCCTATAAGATCTCTAACACGCCTCAGAGTCAAACTTCAAACTAGCAGTGAGTCGTTGAGGGAAGATGAGCAAGATGATCCTGAGTGGAGAAGATCTTGTTCTTGGTGCTACAGGCCAGAGGTGTCTCTGCGTGTGTGTTCATGTTGGTGAGTTTGCATCGACTCGATACTGCACTGAGGTTAGCGGGAGGGTCAGAAGCCTGCGGGGCAACAACCAAGCAGAACAGAAACAGAAAAACCTTGTCTCCTACAAAATGCTTTTATGTATTGCTAATGTGCTTTGCCAAATGTGCTTTGGAAGAAATGTAATTGCTGTCCAGATTATGTTCGTTGAGAAGCTTTTCCCAACATTTCCAACAAAAGGAAGAGGTAAAGCAGGGTAGTGGAAGTGAACCTTTATCCCAGAAACCAGGTTTCATGTCTTATTGTACCTGCCACATGTAGTTTTACACTACTAAAACATTTAGTCAGAGAAAGAATTTTTGTATAATTTTGAAAAACAGGTTTGACTTAAATATTTAACCAAGATGTGTCTGTGACATGATCAGACTGCACAACAGGATAAACAATAGATCAGTCTTACGGACATTCGGTGCGAAAAGAAAAGTGAATGATGAGCGTAACCATTGCTTGAGTCAAAGTATAGAAGACGGATGATGCCTCGTGATGTCTTGATAAAGACTGCCATGTCTGAGGTTTTTTTTCCTGCAATATTTTGGCAAATATTTACAGCATGTTCTGTAACAAAAAATGAAGAACTGACCCATCACATTTTTTATTGCAGAAGTTGCAAAAGATGTAATGTGCTTCATGTATGATTGATTGGGATGCAACATGTCTCAGTCAGGCCATGGCGAGAACATGATTCTATGATCAGTTACTCTGAGTTTAGTTTTTTGTTTTTTTGGGTGAGGCAAAAATATTGTGCATAATTTTAACCAACTGCGTTCAGAAACGCCATGAAAACTGTAAAATAATTGTGATCTCAATGAGACTACCTAATTAAATAAAGTTTAATAATAATTTTGTTAATGTTTCTTACATATTTGCTGTTGCTTTGCTTGTAGACTCTTAAAGTGGCCATACTAATACAAGTTTACGATTTTCAAAATTGCAAATACATGTTGTAATGCCTCTTTGTGCAACGCTCCTCTGGCCTTGAGACTCAATAGGATCTTCCCCCATCCCACTGTCTTCTGATTGGCTTGTGGAGGTGTTCCTGTGGGCCGAAGTATGCCCAGGTCGAAAAACACCGTCCTTCAGTAACAACCTAGCAGAAAATCTTCCTGGAAACTGGGGTGGCAGGTGTCCGCGAAGTGCTATAAACAGATAAAAACATTTCTCAAAGTCTGTTACCTGTAACTGTGTGCATTGTTGGTTTTTTCGTTTTGTCTTTCAGAAAAGTATACAAAGTAAGTAAACACATCGACCTCTGCACGAGCACTAGAACTAGCACTAGTCAAGAGCGGAGCAGTGGTAGCTAACCTGAGAGGGTGGTTGCGAGATGGTGTAATTAATGGGTGTAAGAGCCCATGGTCATGCTGGACTTCCACACCGCTTGAAGTCAATTAGTTCAGCATTTTGAGAAAGCTCTTGAGAACAAAGCCAGTTGAACAGACTGAAACCAGCCAGCATGCTAAGACATGTTCACCTCAAGCTTTGGGCCTCTGACTCTGTGTAACATGGGCACCCAACTTCACAAAATATATAAATATATAAAATATCAGAACATGAAAACCATAATATGGCCCCTTTAAACATTAAAAGCCTGTGTTAAACCTGGCGTTCCACCAGGCAGGAATAAAAGAAACTGAGTTGCAATTTGAAAAGCATAAGATCCAGTGTTTGTGGAGGAAGGTCTAGATTGATTTCGATCCCTAAACATTATGATAGTTTAATACTAAATCACCTCTTTAATAAGTATTTACAGTTTTTCTAGTAATTTTGGACAGTGGAAACAGTCTCTCGCTTAAAGGTAAAAACTTAAAATCGAATTAGATGTATAATGCCATCTCATTATCTTGGTATGTAAAATGCTGCAGTTGTGTAGATGACACTAACGCTGAAGGGCTGAGGGATGGATGCCACCCACACTGAAACCAACGGCACTCTGGGAACTCGGAGGCACTTTGGTAGATGCCCCAAAGTTTTTGTGAACTACCTCTTCTCTCTTGTGGCCTTTTGACTTTGCAAAACAGACAGAACGTCAAGAGTGAACTCTGTGGCACAATGTCTGACTGGCTGGCTTTGTTGTGTGTGTGTGTGTGTGTGTGGGGGGTGAAAGTAGGTTACAGTTTGCTTTTAGGACATGTATCTAACCCTCTGACCCTGGCTTGGATCCTGCTCCCTGATGCCTTCAGCAGCAACAAACACACACTTCTCCCTGACGGTCGAGGCCTCTGGGACTCTGATACCGGTGTCAAAGTGCACAGGCAGCCCGGAGAAGCTTTCATATAGTGGCAACACTCAAACAGCCGCCCATTGCTCCCTTCTCTTCCTCCAACGTCCACCCTACAGATGTGTTTTTCTTCGGCTTGTCCCCAAACTCCGTCCTCATAATGACCATCATCATCGTCATCATCTCCTTCATTATGTCGCAGCCGATGAGTGGCCACTCTTGGCCGGTTGAAGATGAAAAGGTTTGAGTTTGTTGAGTCAGAGCTGCAGTGAAGCTTCAGATTGCCTCTGATGTTTTGCCCTTGGATAACCCATATCATGTTGACAAAGACAACAGCGGCGATTGCACCTCAGAGACACACAAGTCACAAAGCGTCCCCACGATTACACTCAACTGACATGAAGATGATTAAAGAGTGTGTGTTTCCCCATGTGCCCAACTGTATAGTGACTAGAGCCTTCCTGTAACGTTTACATTAAACTTCAGTAATTCATCTTTCTTTTTTATTTGGCTGATTTTCTAATGAAGTTCTTTTTTTCCTATATATTTTTATATATTCTTTGCACAGATGGCTGGCGTAGACCATTGCAGCCAAGCAGATGTAGACAGTGCTTGATTTGAAACTACATAAACTAATTTGATGTTTTGACGTACGTTTTATTCTATCTACTTCATAAATGCTGTTTCTTTTGGGTACACTGTACTACTCTTATCTTAAGACATTTGTGTCTGTAATTGGGACCTTGAAGTTGTATTTGTTTAAATCAAGTAACAAAATCAGCCAGAGTATGATTATTTCAGCTTATGTCTGGGGGCAAATTCAATTGTTAAAAGTACCTTGTAAAAGTTTCATTTACCTTCATTCTTATCCTTTAGAACACCACTTAATTCTTTTAAAGAAAACAAAGTTTAGGACATGCATTTATGGAGATTTTGCACTTAAAAAACTTAGTAATTCTTTCATTAGTTTCGCAGCCAGTGTGGTAGGTTGAGAGGGTCAAACCTCATTTTTCTTCCTTTCCTCTTACAGGAATTGCGCAGAATTGCAGCAGTAGTGCATAAAGTTTGGACAAAAGGTGACACTTGAGCTCTGCCTGGATGCCTGAGATTTGCAGTGAAGGAAATACACTGGTCATCAGTGCTTTTTAAGCTGGTATCCAGACAGCTTTCCAGGGAGCACTTGCGTGTTCCCACCAGCACACTCGTGTTTCTTTTGCAGTTTATACGAGTCGCAGTATACACATGCCATAACACAGAAATATTTTGTCAATAGGCGTATACAAAGCACTCTTTAGGCCACAGGAGAGTCATGAGAGAGTGTCCAATGTTTTTAAGAGGTCGATTCTCTGTTAAAAACAATGGGCAGTAAAAAATCCCCTCGCTGAAGGAAAATAGCCACTTTCACCGCAGCTGCCAGGATGAGTGTTTACACATGCTCAGCTGGATCCGTCGGACCCCACCTCGCTGCCGACCTGCGCCGCCGTACAAATAAACAGGAAGGCCACAGGCTCTTGGATGAAGGCCACACTTGTAATTCACCAAAAGCAGTATATTTTACAGAGGGCTGGGGCTCTTTGGTGTGGCTCCAGCAAAAGGAATAAACTGTTAATCCATAAAAAGGCACGCTGGTTATGTGATACAGCACTTAGGTGCCATCTGAAAGCTCCATATCCTTTTAGCACTGGCCCTCTGTGAACAGTGCCAGTTGATTTGGATGGAAGTTAAAAGAGAACTGTTAACAATAGGGATCATATAACATGGATGTTATAGTTGTTTGTTTGAAGCGTATTTATGTGAAAGCGGAAAACTGCAGTTATGAAAAAAGCTGGACACTTTATTGCTGGGTGCAAAGAAAAAAATGCTTGAATGTAAAGATGTCCAAAACAGCTGGTAGCTCAATGAAGTTTTCTCCACAAAATTACTATTTCCATCAACCGCTGACTGTTGCCATATGTAATTTTCCATGACGTTGAAATCCGACACCTTTAGGAGAAGCTCTGATTGACAGAGTTTATCTTGTTAGTGTGAAACAATTGCAGGAAATTGGCTCTAAAGCCGTCGTTTTCAGACGCTTCAAGTTGTCTCCAAGCTGAGTGACTTTTTTTTTCTCTTCATTTAAGAAGCCAAACTGTGCCACAAAAGAGAAAACCGTCCAGATCTTCTTCGCTACTCTTAAGCGCTTAGATGAATGCCGAGAACATAAAAAGCAATCTTCAAAAGCTATCTTTATCCCTCTGCAGTTTGAAGTACTGAAATTAAAGTTGCATATGGATGCCATTGAGACGCGAGCCACTCAGGGAGATTAACGACAACACGAGGCATCTGTGCATTCCTGAACCATGTGTGTCCTGGTCGTCTCTGCACACAGATGACAGCGTCGAGGGGCCGGCACATGCACACAGATGAGGCCGAGATAATCTGAAATTGCCTCTTTTTCAAAGATCTCTGGGTTACAGTAGAAAGTCACAGCAGCGGTGTCATGTGGTCAATGCTACATGGAAGCTCTGTGAATTATCCCGCCAGTCAGTATCAAAACAAATTCTTACTGAATGAAATCAAGACCTTCAGAGTAAGTCTTTAGAATCAGATTAATAAAAGAGAACTTTTTTTTTTTTTTTTAAGTGTAATTTGTATGTTAAATAATTTGATGTTTCACAGATCATCTAAATGATCTATGGGTATTTGCCAATCCTTCAAAGATGACTTCAGGGTAGCCAGGTTGTTAAAATATTTCTGATGCACATACTTCTGATGCATTTATCTGTCCAGGGTGTACCCTGCCTTTCACCCTTAACGCAGCACACCATGCGAGCCCTAACAAGATGAGCAGTTTAGATAATAAAATAATGCACATTTTAATTTTAACTTATCCCAAACTGATGTGAAAAACCTAACACCACAATCCATAAACAAAATATTGAAATATATAAAAAGAGACCACCAAAGTAGAGTCTGGAAACATCCAAATATGGTCAAACCCAAAGCCAAACAGAGCCAAGTTAATTAGACCCAATCTAAAACATGGCTGACCCTAACACAGAGACACTGGCAGCAGCTTGATGGTGCCCCAGTTAACAAGCAAACACAATCAGAGTAGCTGTAAAGTTTCCACAATTTTTAAACTCACTCGTCTAACAACAGGCTTATCTGAACCTTACAACTAGAGCTTGATCTGGCCTGACTCTGTATTACAGTATCTCCTAGGAATTATGTGGCTTAATCAGCCCTGACATTTATTTTCATTGCCAGTGTTTAACAATATGTGAAAGTAAGAATGCACACCAGCCTTATAGAGGGACACTTTATGAAGCAGACTGAAATGAACTGTAACTATTATCTAACCTTAACCAAGTTATTTACTCTAACAATACAGTTGCTGATCTGTTACAAACTTCTACTTCTAGGAAACATGATTAGTTCAAAGACATTCTTAAAATTACCCTAAAATTCTCTCAATACTGATCTCAAAAGCTGTTATTAACCATTAGTAAAGTTATAATTTGACTTTTATACAGTGTTGTCTTATTAGAAAGTTGTATCAGATATTCTAACCAATAAGTCGACAGCTGTAGGTGCATTCTGGGATATATTAGGCAGCAGGACATACCGGCCTGGGCAGCAGGAAATATTTCACAATTAAATATACAGCAGGATCGGGGGGGGCTTACAAAATACACCTCTTTTGCAATATAAACAGGATTTTCATCTAAATTGTGTACACAGTCGCAATAGTTCAGCTGGAGAGCCTCAGGTCTTAGCTCACTAATATGGCAAACAGCATTGATGCAGATATCACTCACGCAGACCCCAAAGTAAATACAACCCGGTGATTCATCCAAGGTAACAATTGAGGTTGTGTACAATATGATGGAATGCACAACCCCCCCCCCATTAAACGCTAGCTCAAATATTTATATTTCTTTTTGGTATAAATATAACAGAAAGTTTCACAGTTCTAGTATTGTTTGGAAGGGCAAGGAACTCGCTGGGTTTATAAATGAGAGTTCGGTGACAGGTGACGATGCAAAAATGAAGAGCGTCGGGGCCTGAAGGTAAACAGAGCGTTGTAACAATACGGACTGATGTGTTTGGAAGCCGAGCAGCGAACCGCAGCGACGCAGCACCATATTTCACGAGACTGAGTCAGAGTTTTATTGCCCCGGTCAGGCTGTGAAGGAGAAGTCCACACACCGAGGGACCAGCTCTCGTGTCCTGGATGGATTTCACTATTTCAGCTTTTTTTTTTTTTTCCCCTTCCACGTCCACAGATTTAAACATTTCCAAGGGGATAAATGTGTGTGAGATCCCAGAAAAGACACGCACACCCACACATAGCTGCAAACTGCTACTCAATCACTGTACACTTTGCTTGATGTGTGGTACATGCAGTACTGTATAGAAGCACACACTTCTCACTGCCATGAATATATACACACACACACACACACACACACACACACACACACACACACACACACACACACACACACACACTTCCACTGCTAGATTTATGGGGATCTTTAGAAACTATATCAACTCCCTAATTCATATCTGAAACCAAACTCAAGCCTCAACCCCACATTACTTTAACTTAAAAACTCCTAAAATACAGTTTTATAAAACAAACGATGTATGTATCAACAGGCATAAACACCCATTTCTACAGAGAAGACCTGCTTCTTTTGTCCCAAATCCCACGTTTGCTCCCTAAGTCAATTCATCATAGCTGCTTTACCTTGACTAGTACTGTGTGTGTTGTGTGTTGTAGCGCATGCTTGTACATGCTGGGAAATGCAGAAATCAATGCTTCATTCTTTTGTGTACCTGTAGATGCATGTTGCATCACTAAAACAATTCCTTTCTTGACACCCAACGATCCTTCTACTCCTCCCCAAGGGTTTTTTTCTCTCTTTTTTGGCCTTTGGCTTGACAGGTAGTTTGTCATTCATTGTTATTCATTGTCACACAACCACAACAGATTGCTTGTTGGGACAGACAACCAATAATGTGATATGTGAGAATATCGGAAATATGAATCGCCTCAAAGTCAAGTCTGCAATGTGGGCTCCAAATCTTCAATGTCAATCTTTAAAAATCTGCTTTAGGTTTTCAGAAATGTCAAATGTCTTCTCACTGTCATCACCTTTCCTGTTTTAGTGAGAATACTCTATTCAGACCTCCCTTCCCTGAAGTCCGAAATCAGGACTAAAACCACTGCAAATGAGCAAAGGCAACGGCAGTCATCCTGACACGCATTTTCATGCTGCCTGGTCCCAGTAATGAACCAGAGTTTGAAAAGTGACTTAAAAAGCCTGTGCCCGGTTTGCCAACCTCACATAAGAGCAGAGGTCAATAGGAGGTGGCTTTGATAATTGCTCAGCGCTTCATTAAAAGCACGGCGAGCTCGTCAAGGATGCCCCCCTCTTTTTGCCTTCGACAGGGTCACATCACATCAGAGGCCAGATTTTAAAAAAAACACACACACACACTTAAAACTTCTCCCCTTCTCTGGCCTTGATGGTAAACACGTTCTGATGGGTTTTAGGAGGAGATGAGCGAGGTATCAAAGCCAGTTAATTTGTCCAGTTAGGAAAATCTGTCAGCGCTTAGAAAACCTTAAGGGAGGAGGACACTGTCGACTTAAATATGATGTGACTCACCCAAAAGCCATGACCGACTATCTCCATCTTGTAGAACGGCACGTGGTCTGTGGAAATGGTCTTTTTTGTGGCTGAAACACACCAGCAGAAACACTTTAATCAGCTTCTTTTGAATTCTCTAAAAATGAGATTTTCTTTTCCTTGAAATAGAAAAAGGAAAACCCTCCTAATGCTTCTTGCTGCTAGTGAAATGAGGTTCATTAAGGTTTTGATGTGACTGGATAATCACCCTTCAGAATATACGCAGCACTGGTAAACATGAATTATGAGGAGAGTGAAAAATCCAGCAGCGGCAGGACCACATTGGTAATGCAAAACTTTAATACTGGCAACTGAAGAGGCTTGACATGTCGAGGTGTAATGTCAGCAATCGATTGATCGGCGGTCGGGTGTCTCAGTGTCAGGCCCCATTGACATTCTCTCATCTTACGATGGAAGGAACTTGTTATATCTGTTTACGGCAGCGTGGATGTGCCAGGAATTCATCGTCTCAGCAGCAGCTCTGTCTTCTTCTTCTCCCCCTTTTTCTGGGAAGGAATCGTAACGGATCTTCCACCGCGTTAGCTGCAACCTGGGCTGTTGACTGTAAGTGCAAAGGCAATTGATTACCCCCACCACTGTGATGCACAAACAAACTGAAACACAATCACACATGCAAACATACATATCACAGTTTCCCCTTACATTCCAGCAGCATTTTAAAGACCCTTACAAACCTGAAGACTCTCGTTGGTTTGAGTTTCTGTTCAGGTTCTCAAAGGACAGCTGATATTTTTAGACCCAGGTCACCATATCCTTAGCATCTTTAAAAATGTGAACAATCTAGTGTCACAAATTGTATGTATTCATTTATTAAGAATTTTATTTATGTCCATGTTAAGAGCCTTGTCTAAATTTGTTGTAGCACAGGCAGACATATCATGACCTTGATGCCTATAGTTTAGGCTGCAAAACCACTTGATCCTTCTTAGTGTAGCATCTTTCATGAGACCCCTCCTGGCTGGTTAATTTGATAATTTGTTAAACTATATTAACTAAATTAGTAACACAGGCATTTAGTTTAAAGATTTGTAGATCCCACTATGGTTTGAGCAATTTTCTTCAGATTTAAAAAAGATCCTCCAGAGTAAGAAAATATAACGGATGCATTCTTAAATTGTCTTGTAAAATCAGTTCACCAACCGTGCCATAATGCAATGTTAAGTTATTAAGCATGCAGACATCGCAAAACCTTACTTATGATAAATAAAATACTACTACATTCATAAATATGATTTCATACTTTACATACAAACAATTCATACTTTGTTGCATTGATTAAGCTGCAAGTTATATTTTGCCGTGATGTTAAAATGCTGTGATTCCAAACTTGACGTTTAATCTATGCAGCAGCATTTTTTTTTTTTTTTTACGTCTTATATCTTGTTAATCATTTTGTGATTTTTTTTCTTTCAATCCCTTGGGAAGATGTCAAGTCTTACTATAATCCTTCTCTGTAGCACCCAAACTTGCTGCTACACTGTCTTCCCTTCTTTCCTTCTTTGTTTTGTTACCTCCCCACCTCTTTCCCCCACGAACGCTGACCTACAGTTTATCACATCACGTATCACGCCTCCAAAACTCGCTCTTCGTGCATGCATGCCTGCACACGGTGCATATGTATTTTCTCAAAACAAAATCCCAAACACCCGGAGCGAGCGTGTGTTGTTAGGTGGCAAGTCAACACAACAGCCCCCCACCCCCACCCCCCTTCCCCCCTGAGTACTAAAATAAAAACACACAGAGAGGTGGCATTGAGTGTCTACACCCCCTTGGTCCATCGCCCTCAGCAGGGGTTATTGATTGTGACGTGCGCTTGCAGTGCACCTTCCCAGTCGCCTGTCAGCCAGATGCATGCTGGCAGGTCCGCCCCCCAACCCCAACCCCCCCCCCCGACAGCTCCCGCATGGCAGGGAGGTTGTAGGGGTGGCTATGGTGTTGGAGAGGGGAGGCATTTGTCAGGGAGCAAAACAGAGGGAGAAAGACAGCTGGCGGGGCCTTGGCCCTCTGTTTCTCCCCTCTCTCCTCTACTAGGGTCTGCAGAAGGTGAACCTTGACCCTCCTCTACACCACTCTTGTTTGCGTCGTTGTCATCAAAGCTAAAAGGTGAGTAGAGCTGCCTGTGCGGGTTAGTGTCCATTTGAAGGGACCAGGTCTGTCACAGTGGATCTTTTCTGGTTTTTCAGCCTGAAAAGCCCCTCAGGATAAGGATGAACTGTTTCAGTCTGTGCTCTGCATTACTGTCGCTTTTCAGCACCATGTTTAGTACAACAAACTGTCCCCTCCCTTCTCTCAGTGCAACAACCAACCAACCCCCCACCTGCTCAACTTGTTTAATGCCAGCGTCTCCAGAAGGTGCATCCTGTGTGCGCTCGGCGTCTGAGACAGGTAATGACTTAGCTCGGGGGAGGTTGACATGACTGCACGCGTGTGAGAGTGTGAAATTACCTGACACAGCTTTCATCAACGCAAGGTGCTTCCCCCGTCTGTGTGTTCACAGCCGTGGGATTTGTACACACGTGTTCACACGGAGAGGGAGAGAGGGAGGAGGTGGAAGAACATAACATATGCCATTTGGTGAACACTTTAATCCAGCCCACCTAATGGCACCACTTCCAGCATCCAAAACAACTGTGTACTTCTTTAAATAGTAGAGACCTTTCCTAGTTAAGTATTTTCCCACAGGATGTTTGGGGTTTGCAAGTAATGCCATGTGTGGGGATATCTCAATTCCAGTTCTCAATTCCTTTCTTTTCCTTGCATCATGATCCATGGGCGACATCAGTAGACACCGTAGGAGTCCAGCCTGTTTTGTTAGCCACCATGATAAACTTTCAATGTAACCCCCACCGCTTAGCAAGCTACGTTCATCAGAAACACGGCTATGACGAGGCTTGAACCACAGGCCAAATAACTGACAATGCACACTGCAGTTCAGTCAGCAACAAGTCCAATATGGCGGTCAAAAGTATAGTTAGCATGGCTGAAAAACCTCTATGCCATATTAAATGACTATCAACCTTTCTTAACCCTAATCAGTCTCCTCAACTTCCATAAACTTGATGACATCATTTCAACCTTATTAAACCTTTAATAACTCCTAGAAGTGTTAAGTGTCAAGTTTCTATTCAAGAGAAATTCATCAGCTTCCTAGTAAACCTTAGCTAACCTCTGTAAACTGCACTATTTTACTGTTAACATAACATGTAACTAACCTGACTTTCACCCAAATGTTTATACTTTGTCCAAACTGAGACATTTGTGAACATTTTCTCAAAGGGAATAGAAGATAATGGCATGCCATTTGTGCTCTCATGTGTGTATTCATATCAGCATTATGCAGTCTCTGTGCCAGAGTTGCAGCTCTTTCCACTACATTTTCTCAGATCTTGTTAGCTTTGCTTCCACAGTGTCACACAGTATTAAGTCGTCCTCTGTTGTATCAAAGTGTTGAACAGATAGGTGACCAAGCGACCGTCGACTGAGAGTAATATCCAGCACGTGTTGGGACAAGGCCGAAATACTAAGTGGATCATAAGTAATAATCACCCCAGGGTTGCAGACAATAACCCCACTACCCCCCTCAGTATCTCCATCCATTCGTCTTGGAAAAGGAAATTACTAAATCCAATACAGTTTGATAAAAATCTGGCCTGTCTGGATCGGCTGCTGGAGGATAATACGGCCTGATAAAGGCGCTCGTTTCCGGCCGTGCGCCATCCGTCATCCGGGGGTTGCTCCCCTGGTCAAGCTGTCTGCTGCTCCAATAGATGACTGTAGCAGTTCAGCTGCTCACTCCGCTGCCTCATGGCCTCCATTGGTGAGGTTATGAAGTTTAGTTGTTTTGAAAAAGCCCCGTGTGCACTACACAAAGTGTGGCAATTATTTAGCTCCTTTTCACGGCTTTTGTCAAGGTCTGGATCACAACTGTGAGGTTTACTGCAGGAAGGGAGAAAGAGAAAACCTGCATGTAGAAAAGTAGCAGCAGAAAAAGAAACAGGATTTGCTGGCTGATGCCACAAAGTGAGCAAAAATATATTCATTGTTAATTAATGATTTGTTGGTTGATAAACATGGTGCCATTTGACAGCAAATTCCAGAGCTCCTTCCCAGAGCCACTCTGATGGTCTTGCTCGAATTAAGTGTATTAGGATAGTACTGTGAACTCTGACCCCTGCAGGTCTTTTATTGCTTTTTTACAGTTTACATTCCAGAAATGTGAGCATATTTCACAGTTTTAAGTGGCTATGGACAGGGCTTCGACTGAATACCTGAGACGTAATGTAATCAAATACACTGCACATCCTGCAGTCTGACCTCTAACTCCTCACAGCTGTAGGCATGTGTTGTTGGCTGTTGAGCTGTGTGAGGACAGACTAGCTGTACATTCTTAAAAGTAGTAGGACTGCCACTTAGCAACTGAAACATTGCTTAAGGATTTCTTAAGGAACCTCTGAACATTAGGAATTGTTAATGGGACTTGTCTGACTTCTTATTTTTACTAAAGATCCTGTAAATGTTGAAGTCCTGAGAGAACGAAAGCACTATGAAGTTACACAAGGATTCATTGTGTAGAAACAGGAGACAGAAATGAATACTAATCACTTATTACAATGCAAATTTGCTTAACAACTCTCTTGTGTAGCCTGAGGGAGAACAGGATGTGTCGTCTTTTACTTAAGGTGCTGCCTGACCTCTGCACAACCCGCGATTAAAGAGGGACAAATGTTGCTGCTGGTAATGAGCAAAGAGCAGCGGAGCTCATAAAAAGGTGTAAATATTAGGGCACTATCGTAGACGGAGAGTGAAAAGAGAGGGGAATGTAGTGGAGTTTCAGTTTGAGCAATTTAGGAGTGAAGCAAAGCAGGGAACAGCTTGAAGTGTTGAGTAAAGTGTAAAAGCACACTTATACTTATGCTGAGTATAATATGATGCATTTTAAAGATAAAAATTTAGTCATTTGCCAATGTCTTTGAGAGATGTCATGAACTATGTGCCTGCAGCAAATGCGTGTATACAGTACAGTCACTTCAGAAAGTATTTAGACCCTTCACTTGTTGTACATTTTACTTTGTTGTAAATTATCTTCATGCAGTGCTTCAGTTAAGTCTCTACAAGCTCCTCACATCTGGATTCAGGCAGTTTATCCCTGTGAACTGCCATCTTTAGGTCTGTCCACAGATGTTTGACGGGGTTTTAGTCTGGGCCACTCAAGGACAGTCAGAGGCTGCTTTGGGTCTCTGTTCTGCTGAAAGGTAAACTGTTACTGGTCTCAGTTCTCATGCACTCTCCCTTCTTTCAACTCTTTCCTTTCCCTGCTGCCCCCCATAGCATGATGCTGCCACCACCGTGCTTCACCATAGGGGTGGTATTAGCCCGGTGACAAGCAGGGCCTGGTGTTTTCCAGCCCCAGCTTTATGCCTCTCGTGTTACATGCATTTGAGTAACAGTACATGGCAACCGGTACATCTAAATTCCGATGGTATTTCCCATAAGTCCTGTAAAAGTACATTTTTAATCCTTTATCTGGAATGGCAATTTCTACTCAACAATGTCTTTTTTCATTCATTTTCTTTCAAGAAAGTATCAAGGATTTACCCTAATTAGTTGATTAATTTGATTTCACTTCATTCATAATATGTGTATGATTTAGGATTTTTAGTAGGTGTAAGATATGATGTAAAAGTTAATGAGTAGCAACTATACTAAGTAGGATGGTGTCAAAGTTGGTCTCAGATCTAATCACATGCAGCCTTCTGTCAGTCTGTCGTCAATCTGCAGTTTTAGCAGAGGTGTTCTTGCAGCCCTCTTTGTTTTAGTCATTATAGACTAACTCTGAGTGATTTGACTCGAGAGGCCACTCTGGTCACCCACCCACCCTTCTGAAGCCCACCAAGGCCGAATAATGTGAACGTCTCAATTCGATCCACGTCCCTGCCTCGGCGTTTCAAAAGACACTTAATTTCATACTTGTTTATGGCTCTCTCTGGAGATCTAAAGTTCAAAATCGAATGCATTTTTAATTCCAAATTAAGCCAGGGAAGTAGGGGGAGGAGGGGACAAAAAATTCCATGTTCACTTCACCACATTTTGACAAATATGACCTCCTCTCTCTGGGGTGGAGGGATTATGTGGAACAAAAGTTGGCCCACTCGCCGTACCAGGGCTTAAGGCTATTGGGGCGACAGATTAGAATATCTTTTACCCTCTCAAGGAGATAAGAGACACAACCATCAGAAAACGGTGCAAAACATAATGAACTTGTGATCTCCCACCACCAAAGAGCACGTGTGAACTTGAGATTCATGAATCTAAAACAGTAATGCAGATTTGTGGATTTTTTTTCCCCTCTTTCCCCCTTCCTACTTATGTGTTTCCTAATGCTTAAAAACATCATGTGGTTTATCAAAGGTTGGAAAAATCTTCCTGCTCATTGTCTTTTCTTCAAGAAACCTAGTTCCAGGCAAAAGTACCCCCTTCAGCTCAGCTGTATTTCATTTCTTATTATCCCAGATAATTACAAATATGTCAGACGTGTCAGCGTATGACGTCTGCTGACGCTGGCACGTTGGTGAGCCGAGCAGCTGCGGTGACACGGTGATATGTCTCACCCTCTCCCGCTCTCAATTAGCTCCCAGTGCTCCAGGTTAATGGAACTTTTGATTGGGGGGAAAAACACTGGTTTTCTGGACGCCTGGTTTCCTTGTAGATGAGACTTGTAGGGGGGTCGACCCCGTCCTTATCTGCTGTTGCAGAAAGACGAGTTACTCCACTGTTCTTATGTGTGTTTTCACACTCTGGAGAATACCTAAGAGGCAACCAGCATGTTTTTTTGGATTTGACTTTCTTTACATTTTATTTCAGAGTTTTGTATAATGAAAGCAAGCTGGATTACACTGTAAAAAATATAGTGAAATACATTTTAAATGATACAAGAAACTTGGCAAAAATGCAATAAACCAGCTACTGCAATAGACTTAAAGGTAACGTCGTATTGCATTGAGCTTTGCATTCAGTAGGAGGTATGACCTTGCTATCAATTTTTTGAAATTTCAACTATTAATGTCACGTTTTGATGGTTTTTACTTGTCAGATACGTTATAATGTTATAATGGTCACAGGATGCAATAAAGTACTGAATGTACTGAACGTCATCACTGTCCCTCAGAACATTGCTCATAAATCATAAATCTGCATATCAACTTTTTAACACCAAATATCACTTTAAAACTGTGTGCATTGTAAACACAGGTACTTATTGACTGAATGAATGAGGTTTATTGGTTTCTCTCCGCTGGTTTTGCCTACCCTCAAACATCTCTGTGTCCAAGATGTGTTAGATGTTTAACCCAAAATTAAGGGAAAAAAAGAACAAGACATTTTCTTAAACTATGATTGTTGTCTGTCCCTTAGTAAAATACTCTAACTGCACTATTTAGACTTTGTGAACTGTAGTACTTCCTCCTTTTCTTTCTTTCTTAGATTTTTAAAGGTGATTTGCAGATTTGCACCTTTGTTGAAGTGAGACGCTGAAGTCAAACAGCTATAAAATGTCCAGTATCTCCGTAGTAATTTAGGCTTTTGAGTAGACTGAACATGAAATAAGTGTTTTACTAATCTGTTATTCTAGATGCAACACAAGCACCTGATTGAAATGGTTGTACTGGTTTTAGCATTGACAAGACAAAGGCTTTGTCTTTGTTGTTTCTCCTTCATAGGAGCGTTAAGGTCTAAACAGAGTCTGGATTTAACACATGAACTCTTTACTGCTTCTGAATTAGGTGTTTTTAGATGGATCTGTTCTTGAAATGAATCTCGAGGTTAAATACTGTATCAGTTGATGTCCTGTAAATAAATGTGTACAGCTCTTCCATGGGTGCAGGTGGTTTTAGTACAATTTATGATCCCATGCCGCTTTTTGTCACTAAGTACAGTATGAGGAGAGTAAATCATGGATTACAGCGTGTCTCACCTCCACCAAATGACCAGCGGAGAGAGGGAAACAGGCAGCAACTCGGCCTCTCACTGTGGTTCCTCCTCGGCAGCTGGGCAGCGAGGTCAGTGAGATTACCGGACACACAGTCAGCCTCACGTTCAACATCCCTCTGCACAAACCTCCAGGCAAACAAAACCCGCTATCAGAGGATGACACGAACCACCAGCCCGCCGGGCATCTTCCTCCTCCTCCTCCTCCTCCCCCTTTTCTTCCTCCTTCCTCCACCACTCTGGACCAAATGCATCAGTGAGCTTCACTTCAGCTTGTTTGCGGCCATGTTGGAGGCAAGGTGACGAGTGCAATACAAGAGAAACATTCCTGTAATTTCCAGAAAGAGCTTAAGGTGGAATTGTTCTCTAAGGGGGGGAAATGCCACCTCTGTCTCTTCTTCTCCTTCCCCTCAGTTTACCTAACTCGCCAAAAAAAAAAGGAGCAGATTTACCCCCCCCCCCCTACACACACAAACACACACAGCTCTCCTGAGGAATGGCTGGCGAGCAGGGAAGAAATGCACCCTGACAATCTCCCCTTCCCTCCGGCGGCTGGATGCCAGAAACGAGCGCTGTTTCTTCTGAGAGATCTTTTACCGAAGATGCCAGGGATTAAGAAAGAAAAGACTGCAGGACACTGCTGTGTCACCTAGCATTAAAAAGCCTTAAACTCTCCGGTTATGAGATACTCTGCGCAAAATAGGTCAGGCCAGGCAAAATGAGAGAGAGAAAAAAGAGAGGTTTTGATTTCTTATCTCTTTTTTTTAAGCTCTTCTCTTCGTGGTTGGTGCCTTCACACACACACACACAGGCTTAATCCACTGTCATGCATGTACATGCAGATCAGTTTAGCTGGCAAATTGCATATGATAAACAATTTTTAGTAGAAATTCCAACAGGCAACGATGAAGGATTTAGTCGATGGATAAAATTCAGTTTTAGTTTTAGACAAAGAAGCAATGCTAAACTTTCCAGATTTAAAGAATCCTGCTCCAGGAGCTGAATGTTTCCTATGGCTCAAGGAAGAAATCGGCTACAAAAAGGCCACATCTCAATGTGTGGAAGTGACGTCAAGTTAAGTTTTCTTAACAGGTGTTGAAAGTCAAGAGGAAGGACACAAGAAAAAAACAAAAACAAGGTATAGATTTAATTTAAAGAATTCATTTACCTTGATGACACTTGCAATAGCTTCCTTGTTGAAATGTAAAACATCTTCAGTTAATTTAACTGTTCCATATCCTAACTTTTTTTTTTTCTGTCCTCAGGAGCAACCAAGAATATTCTGGCACAGTAAAGCAACTGATCCCAGGTTCTGTTCAAGATTAAATTATAAGAGTTTAAGGTTAACGTTGGTTAATGGAGCGGGCTGTAATCTGT
This sequence comes from Sandelia bainsii, assembly GCA_032362345.1. Classification (NCBI taxonomy): domain Eukaryota; kingdom Metazoa; phylum Chordata; class Actinopteri; order Anabantiformes; family Anabantidae; genus Sandelia; species Sandelia bainsii. The sequence goes on along the minus strand of JAUMHL010000013.1, from coordinate 1,869,173 downwards.
TGACCTACCAGGCACTGAATTCACATACAGAGTAAGCACATTACTTCTTTTTCTGTGTTAAATCAAAATATTGTGTTGTTATACATAGTAAGTGATGATCACCTATTTGATAATTGAATTGTTGCAGCTCTCTGATTCTCTTGCTCTTGAAAACCATTCATTTCTGACACAAACAGCAGCATAGTTACCTGCCCAGTTGCCTGACCATTTTGAATCTGGGTTTAGTTTGTCAACTTCCGGTTTTTCATGCAGGACCGCTGGCAGAGCGCAGGAGCAGGTAAGGTATTTGAACTTTGACCTCTATGCTTTATTCTTTCTTTCTTTATATATTTAGGTTGGTTTATGGTTAAAACACAAACAGGAAGTCCAGCTGAAGTCTGTCGTATGCGTCTTCACCACCAGGATGCCCTGAAAAAACTTTGTCCACTAAGCCATTTTCTAGAAGGATCTGGTGTTGCATTTTGAAAGAAAGGCGGCCGAAAGTTTCCTGTCGTCTTTGTCATCTTTTGCGAAGCTGCTCGGCCCGCTCTGAATAATTCAGCAGCTGCCTGGTCGAATGCAAACAAACAGAATAAAACATAGATGGTTATGAGGCATAAATATGAACAAACAGCATCTAAAAGCATTAAGGAAACACAGAGCGTCGGGGTTTGGAGCGACAGATGAGGACAGTGTGTTTGACTGGCTGGACGGAGCTTTCACCCCCCCACACGTATTTCCTTCTCCCCCCTAATGATGTGTGGCCTGTCAGAGAGACGCAGCCAAATTACATTCACAACTACAAAGCCTTCGTCTGAGGTTTTCTCTCTCTGTGCAGCACCCGACAAAACAATAACTGGGATTCAGCAGCTGCAAATTGCACTAAAATTTCCCAGTCTCTTTCTGTGAATTATTAATGAGAGCCAAACCAAAAAAGACAAAAAAAACAGGGGGGGAGAAATATCTACAGCATGCCTGAGCAGTGAGAAGAGAATGCTATAAAGCTGTAATTATGCCAGAGAATCAGAAATGGAACAAAGTTGTCGGAGCCGGAAAGGACGAGACAGAAACTGAAACTAAGAGCTGGAAGTGTAGAGTTGCAAGGCCGAAAAGAAAAGCAGCTTTATTACATATGCGAAGCGCTAAAAGTTGCACATCGACACGCAATAAAAAAAACATGGATGAACAACAGTGTTTGCATCAGTCTGTCAGGTTTGTTCTGTATTAAAAAGTAAAGCAAAATGTAAAAGGCCAAAATAAAAACAATTTGAACGCAAGAAACTGATATTTGTACTGATACTTGACAATAAACTTTGAAGAACTGCTGCAGTCAAACCTGGAACTGAACTGACATTGGTCACACATGGTGCTGATCCAACATCGTCACTTTACAACATTTAATTTTTTTTTTTTTTTGCTAAAACTGGAAGCTAGCAAAGTAGCACTGATTGTAGATGTTGTTTTTCGATTGTGATCTTTAACGCCTACTAAGCGTGGATGGATTAACGGATGGGAAGCAGAGACTGTTTGCTGCATTTCTTTTAGAAAGTCAAAAAAGATGCTTAAATGACAACAGAGACTAAACAAAGACAAACTAAGTTGTCTCTCTGAATAGCTATGTCCCCAAAGTTTAAGAGAATTATGTCCCCAGGGGCATGTTGTCTCATAATTCATCCATGATACTGAGTCCTGAGCACATCTCGCCTTTTCACTGTATCTTAGTAAAAATTCCTTTTTAATTTCAACGTGAATTTATGTCAGGTTTGGGCTCAGGCACTCGGGAAAGCATGGAATGTATTTTTAATTACTCTACTACTAAAAATATTTCATCACTACAGGAAAGACTGTGACAGACCATTGAATATGGGTCATTTTTGGTTTTAAAAGACTTTAACCATCTGAACTCTTCTTTACCTCCATGTTGGTGTGTTTGACACTTAATCAGAGTTTCACTGTTCTGTTCTGTTGTATTTGGTGCATGTTTGGAAAAGTGCCAGTCAAAGCATCTCCCTCTCTCTCTCCCCTGTCTCTCTCTCACACACACACAGTTCAACTGAGGACCTGGCATGGATCCCCTGCTCACAGGAGGCAGCAGTGTCCCTCAGGGATCCATAACCAACCAAATAGCTCAGAGAGAAGCTCGCTTGCCCAGCTGGGCCTCAGCACTCCCTCACTCGTGTGTGTGTGTGTGTGTGTGTGTGTGTGTGTGTGTGTGTGTGTGTGTGTGTGTGTGTGTGTGTGTGTGTGTGTGTGGTGGGAGGAGCAGAATGGGGGGCCAGATGACACAGGCGACTCTCACCACCTGATGTGGAGAGTGAAAGTTGAGGAGCTGCATTGCTCTGGTCAGTCCCAGTCTGGGTTAATGGTGATACCTGTGGTGATCAGCTAGTTCCCATCGTAAAACACGTGTTGGTATTTTAACCAGAAAAGGAACAAGAGTAAATGAGCTTATGAGTGACATATATATATTGATATCTCCAGGATTAAAGTAAAGAAATATTTAATTTCTTCATCTTCTGTTTTTCTCGCAGCTGTAATTCTCAAAGTAAGTCTTTTTGCAGGAAGCCCCACAAACCAGTGAGTGAGGGATCTGTTACAAGATTACCTGAGGAAAGTTCAACAATAAGCTGGGAGTCAAGGTGGGAGGGGTCCCCCCAACACATGATGATTCTCTCAGTTAAATATGAAGAAGTGAATGAGCGAGGGACATTTTACATGACACGGTTCTCGGGGTTAAAGGTCACGATGAGCTCTGTGTGGCAGTAAGTCAGGATGTAAACGCTCTGTGGTGAATGATGCTGCTGGCTGGGACTCTTGTGTTTCCTGGTGCTGTTCTGCTCTCTACTGGCTGCTTGGTGGAAGTGTCTCAGGTTGACTGAGTTGATATTAGATTCCAAGCTACAGTGTCAGTTTCATAAAACCAGTGTTAATGTGAAAATTAAGCACAGATTGCACATTTAGACTCTTGTTTCAGCATGTTTAACTGTGCTGCAGTATGCTTGCTTGTATTGTGAGTGTAAATATACTAGTGAAGCACTTTGTAATAGTAGTTTATTCATTAGTCAATTATAATTACTCTGAACCTCTTTATATGCCTGAACCTGTGTAATGTGTGTGTTCCTGTCACTCACATCTCCTCCTCCTCTTCCTCCTGACAGAGTTCAAGGTTGCCGTGTGGCTATTTCCAGCTCATCTTCGCTTTGATCCGTGTCGCAAAATGACAAGGTAACGCAACTCGGGGGGTCAGCTGTGTTACAGGAACACTTCCACGGATCGGGAAAGAGGAAATCAATCCCGCCTGACAGTGTCTTCAGGATACTGCGACCTGACTGGACCATGACGACTGCGCGTGCACACATACACACAGAGGAAAGTGTAGACACATGCATAGATAAACACATGAATTCACACAAACATGCACAAATAAACACTTGTAGTGCACACAGAAACACAAGCTGCAACCAAATATAGTGCGCACACACTCCAGCTGTCTGTCTGTGACACAGATGACCTCTGTCAGCTCTGATTTGTCTGTCGTCCTGTCAAGGTGCATCAAACAGACAAGGTCTGCTGAAAAGTTGAACACAAACTAACTGCATCAGAATGTTTGGCTTGGGGTGGAAGATGTTTGTTTTTTAGATAAAAATACAGTATACTGTTCTGCATTTTCCATGTGTACTTAACCAAAGTTTCAATGTCGTCATTGTTGCAAGAATGTCCAAATGAATTTCTAGTACTCTGTGCATGTTCAGTGCTAGTGTAAAAGCATCTTTACCTGCCATCACATATGAGTAGAAAACTACTGTATGCCCTTCTGTTCATCAATCTCCTCCTCTCCTCTCTGCTCACCTCCCCCAGAGGTTGTAAAATTTGGTATTTCTGTGACCAAACAATGCCTGTAAGCTCTGGCAGCCACTAGACTCCCTCCCAGGTCAATGAGCATTACCCCTCTTGCTAATTACAACAGGGCCTGTAGTTGTCTGCACCCCTGCCTCCCCCCTCCTTCTCCTGTCTGGAAACACACGGGCATCTGTGGAGGACGGTGGGAGGGTCGCACAGGGGTTGCGAGGGGGACGTATTTCTGACAAATGTGCCATCCCCATAATTAGCTTGGAAGCAACATATGAAACATTAAACGCGCCAGGCGCTGACGACAATCAAAACATTTCATTTGTTGTCAATTATTCATTACTTTGAAGGTTCTGAAGGGGTCGTTAATATGGAAATAAGCTTGCGATGCTAACAAGGTTGTATCTGATTTCAAATCATCTGAGCACAGAGCAACCCTTCTTTCTTTTTTTTTTCGTCTAGGCTAATATTTAGCCTTTTCTTGTCTTTTCTGTTGTGATTCCTTCTCATATTCATGAAGCCTGTTCTTCAAACAAATCCATTTTTGTGACTTAAAAACAAGCTGCTTTTATGCACTTTATTAAAGAGGGAAAACTATTTGATGGAATTCTTTGATAGATTGAAATTTAGTTTGTCTCAAAAGAAGTTAAACCACCCAAAACTAATCTTTTTTTGGCTTTATTAATGTGTATTTACCCCTGGTATTCCTGAATTTACCTTATGTGTAGTTGCTGCGGTTAGCACCCATGGATGTATCACAATAACTTGAATAAAATGTGTTGGTGTGGGCTTTTTATTTCTTGCATATCAAAACACGTATAATAATGCACCATGGCAAAGTACACATGTACTAACATGTCTGTAAAACTATATAAAATTTCACACCTATTAAATAATGTGTTATTACATGCTTATAGTGTGTTACATGTGTAAACATAAATGCCAAGTAAAAACACATATCTTAATATACTGTTAAAAATATGTTGTTGGTGCGGTCTGAGCCTGGGCCAACTGAGTCTTCTAGATCACACCCACTGAGCGAAACACAACATTCAGTAATCTTTCAGCCAATTTTGATTTTCTGCTCCATAACCCCTTACTTCTATCTCTTTGGGGGCCAGGGGAGTGCTGCCCCCCACCGCTACAATTGCAGTGGGGACCTTTCTGGTGCTCCAGGTACTGGTGACAAGCAGGATTTGAACCAGCTCTGCACCACATGGTGTCTCATGCGCACGAACATCCAGACTATGCCACCGAGTCCCCTTCGCAATGGGAGCTTCTCTCGGAGCGCATTTAACTATGCTTTTTGGCTGTTGGACTTCTAAATTCATGCATTATTTCGAAAACCAGCCTTCAAAAATGACAGAATTTTGTAGGGATTTAACCCATGCCCACTGAGCTTTCAGGCAGCTCTCTTACTCACAGAGCTATTTGACCGGACAGCTGAAGGGCCTGTCTTAGGGCTTTTCACTCTTTTCTTTCGACGCTGGTCTTCAAAATTGACAGAACTTCACAGGGATTTATCCCATGTCCATTAGGCTTCGAAAGAAGTTGTCTGAGCTATTTGAGTAGGGGTACTGGACTAACAAGTTTAATGAGGCTCATAACTACAATTACACCAGTGTGTAATTATGGGCTGAATAATGAAGCATGACAGAATTGGACCTGTGAACTACCCAGAACTGCACAATAACGTGTTAAAATAAAATGCAGACTATAAGTTTATAACACAAATGTTTTGAGAACTTTTCAAAATGTTGAAAACCATTGACAGCATTAGTGTGTGGTAACATACGAGTCAACAGGTTAAAGTATTTTACTTTATTTGCATTTTGTTCAATTACACATACGTATTAACACTTGTAATAAGACACAAAATGCGAAAAATATGCACTATTCATTCATTTTCCTTTTTTGCATCTCATAACACATAATTAGTGAAAATGTGTTATTACACTATTCTGATTGTGTTATTACATGTGTGTAATGAGATGCAAGAAACAACAGGCTAAAAGCGCATATGCTTCACATTTCATTACCTGCATGTTTTAAAGTGATAAACATTTTTACACGTGTTATTGCACATGTGTAATGAGAATAACATGTCAAATGTGCATATATTTGCATCTTACTACATACATGTTATTACATGTGTGTTAATTTATTATTACACGTGTGTCATGAGATACGACAAATCACCTTGGGGAGAGCAGTGGGCAGCCACAGGCGGTGCCCGGGGAGCTAGCGCTGAGCTTCTTGCTCAAGGACACACCTGGTATGGGGGATGGGCTGGGATTTGAGCCTGCCACCTTCTGCATCCCAGTCTGATGCTTATCCCATTGAGCTACCAGGCCGCCTTTGTATCACATGGTGACACAATGACAACATCTTGAAAACTGGGGGCCACCTTCATACTTAGACTTATGTTTTGTACATACGTCACTTTAGCACATTATTGTGGAGTTCTGGGTGTGAAATGCAATTGCTTCATGCAAGTCTTATTCAACCTGAATTCACTGGACATTAGTCTAATTTACAGTGGTCAATAGCATAACAGTTTTGTGTAACACAAGAATTTGTATGCCTATCTTAATAATTAGTAGTTGATTCTGATTAAATTCAGTTTTTTAATTGTACCTTTAAAGACAACTGATGTATTTAACAATTTATTCTGAACAGCAGAGACAAAGTTACTTTTAACTTTTGTCCTCAGAATTGTGTGGAGCCCATGGTCATCATTAAGACAGTAAATCTGCATATCCCTTTTATTCTCTACAGTCACTTTATGCTTAAGTAGCCTAAGGAAAGACAATGCCCACCCTCTCTTCAATTATTTATTCTCACATCACCCCAAAAAGATGACAAATGCTAATTCTGGTCCTTTCCCCAGCTGGGCACCCAAGTGCTCATTAGTTTTAAAGAAGGTTAATCCATTTAGGTTTTGCATATTGATATGCCAATTACGTCTAATCGTGGAATGGGCATCCGTCAAGGTAATAGTGCATAAACAAATGCAAGAACATTAGGGAGAAGTCAACGTTATAATAAAGTAGGTGTTAATTGGTGAGAGGAGGACTGTCAGCTAACTCATGTGTGTAATGTACAGCCGTGCAGGGGTGCTCCTGATTTTCTTTTCCCCCAAAACCATGTGATTGGTAAATCCCATGCTGCAAGCTCTTTAGGTGTCACACCCTAACACTGAACTGAAAAGGGGCAAGGTACTGTGGAGCTATTGCTTTGAATTTCTGACTTAAAGGAATTGCTTTCCAGACCAGACCTGTGGAATTTAGGATTGACAGTTTCCCTTTAAGCAGCTAGGTATCGAGGATGGCCTATGTCCTACCCTTCTGTAGTACACTGTATTAATCAAAGTGTTCCTGATTATTTGTCTCGGCAATGTAAATACTGTAAAACAACCAGGCAACAAAGGACAAGATGTGCACAATAGTTAGAAAAATAGATAGAAAATAGTTCATGCTAAAGAAAAACACAAGATCAAGAAATAACAGATACATCTGTGTCCTCCTCTAACTCAGAAGACTGCTCTTTTAAACTTTATTTTAAAGTGGATGAGTCAATATCATTTTATTTAAGGAAATTATTGTTAAATACTACTTAGACAAATATGAGGCATGATAGACTATAAAGCCAGTACTTGTTAACAATACAAAACACAACAGAAATTAGAATAAGTATGCATAACTGCCTCCACTATTTCATATCCCGATATCCTCTTTAATATTAATTACAAACCATAATTTAACACAAGCTCAGAAAGTTTTCCCTGTACCTTTGATTTGCACCAGTCTGTATATTTAACCAGAGGTGATACTTTAAGGGTAAAGCGCAGTCTAGTCTTCATTCATTGGCTCGTGACGGCAAGAGCTGACCCCAGTGTTTCTATGAAGCGATGAACGTCAGTGAAGGAGTTGTAAAGCGGCACAGGAGTGACTCGCAGCACGCTGGGTTCCCTCATGTCACACTGAACAACAGAAAATGGCAAAATATTAAAGTTCTTCAGAAGAGAATTCCATTTCTGTGTGTTTTAGCACTATGTGACTTTACAGGATTACAATAGGTCATTTTTTCCTCCGTGTTTGTTGTTTTTATCCTGTTAATTTCTCAATAATCAGAACAATGATGATAGAGTTTGAGCAAACAGCATGAAACTCATGTTTTCTTTCTTGATATTGATGCCAGCTAGTCCAGTAGCCACTCCTACTGAAATTTTTAAAAAGTAGGCTGTGTAAAGAGAAGAGATAACATTTGGATATAGAGTAAAAGTACTATGTATGTGCAACTATTCCTTGATGTTATGTGTATTCAAATGAACTGTTTTTCTGTTTTCTACATGTTTTTTTCCCTTTCTACATTACTATGCTAATCATTGCTGTATTTCTTATTTAGTTGCTGCCTGTTGCTATGGTTTTTCTGTGCAAATTCCTCTTAATATAACAACACGCCTCTAAGGAGTCGACTAAAAGCAACGGCTGCTACTCACAACAACTCCCCTCTTCTTCAGCTCCTGGAAGACTTTTTGAATGGGCACAGAGAAGCAGAGTGAGAGCTGGCATCCCCTCTGCTGCGGGTCTGAGGGTGTGATGATGCGGGTGTGAGGTTTGTGTGGCTGGGAGGGGTCCTCACTGTAGTAATGCTGGATCAGATACTCCAGGTAACCCGTCAGCAGGAGGGACTTCCTGCGTAACGCCTGCATGCTGGTCATGCTAAACACCTGGAGAATAAAAAGTTCAACATTAAACTGACATCATCCTGTAAATATTTGTTTGTCCAAAAACGAGAGTTTCATGAACTCAGTGAAGACAAAACAAACAAAGTAGAGAAAATGTATTATGACAGACGTAATTTAATATAGAGTTTAAAACCAAAACTCTTTCACAAAATGAATGACTGGCCTCAGTGTAGTTTGAGTCAAACACTCATACATTAAATTACAAAACAAGTGTCCACTGTAGTACCTTTAAACTAGCCTGCAGGAGGCAGACCAGCAGGACGGGCTGGTTTGACAGTCTGAAGCCACTTACACCCAGCTGCAGCACTGAAAACAGGGGGGAAAAAAAACTACAACACAGTCCTTTCTGGTAGTTAATTCACAGGATTAACTGTTCAAACAAAACATCTGTGTAAGTATAAGGTGGTTTGAAGGACACACAACACATAAATGACTTATTCGGAGCACAGCAGATGTAATATCCAATGAGACCACAAGAGGGCAGCATGTACAAACATGGCAGGTGAGTGCAATCATAAAACTATGAATTTTCCCAACCGCTATTCAAGTTGAATCTTGTTTGTAGGTCATGTCCCCACCATCCCAACAACCTGCAGGAGAAGTTACAGCAAAAGAGAAGCACTGTGCAATTATCTTCTACTTATATAACAATATATAGTCCTGTTAAATAATGTCCATTTTATGACTTTAAACTGTGTTTATTAGACGTAAAAATTGTTACTTACGCTGGTTTGATGGTGTGTTTATGTTTCTCATGGATAAATGCTCCAGCTATACCACCGGGACCTGAATTTAGATACTGCAAAAACACAGGAGGTCATCACATACCAACTCCCAGTTGGATTTTGTTGTAGGTGTAGTTTCCTGTCAAGCTGACCTTGTAGGAGCACCAGCAGGCGAAGTCGACTCCCCAGTCGTGCAGCTTGAGTTCTACGTTTCCTGCTGCATGGGCAAGATCAAAACCAACGTAACAGCCCTGACAGACAGGCAGGAAGAGCACCGTTAGTGACACTGTTGGAATTTTCATAACCATTATTAGTTCCTCTAACAATTTAAAGGACTGAGACAGTAGGGGACAGTGTATCTGATGAATGAGACTGGTAATTTTGTTTTGTTAATGACAAGTGTGTTTACTGTAAAAACACAGTTATAATTAAACTAATCATGTTAATGCACATTTATTTTATTATTTACCTTCTAATGAACATACATAAAACAATAAATCAAACACTGCAACAGAAGAAAGTGGAGAAGCTTAATGTATCTTTGACTTTTCAGCTGCTTGTAATTGTTTTTCCATTTTAGTGCCATGATCATCTACAGTAGTTCAAGAGCTGCTGATAAAACAAGCTTTTCATTCAGTGTTTCTTTTTTTGTTTTACCTTCCTGTGGCTGGCCTCAGTGATGGCAGCCATGTTGAACAGCTGGCCCGTGTAGTACTGAACACCGCTGAACATCACCACAGCAATGGAGTCACCCTCCTTCTCAATCACCTCCACAATGTCCTTTGTTCTCAGCGTCTCTTCTCCCTGAGCAGATAGGAAGCTTAAAATCTGAACTATCCCCGTCAAAGGTTGCAGTTCAACTTCTGCTCAGTTTCAATTTAATGCTCAGGCTTTAGTAGCAGCTCAGCTCAAACGCTGTTGAACGTACTGGTCTGGGCGACAGCAGCAACATGCACTGCTGAGGGTCGAATCCGCGCAGCCGGATCTGAGATTCAACAGCATACTGAGGACAGAACACACGAGTTAAGACGAGATGAGGTGATCTGCGCTACAGAAACGAAAAGACAACTAATTGCTAAAGCAAAGATTTCATTTCATTCATGTCATTTTACTGTCGGCATGTGGGACCTTGACCCACACAGAACAAGCTTCTGAAAACAGTCTTTATATCTTTACTCACATAATCAGAGGGAAAGGCTTTATCTTCTAGGAGGATTTTGTGGCGAGTTGCTGTCGGTTTGTAGAAGGAAAGCTGCAGAACAATGAGAAAGTTCACTGCTACTTGATTTAAAAAAAAACAAAAAAACACTTTTGCTTAAATTTAAATATCTCTCAGCGTCTTTGCAAAACCCCAGATTATTTTTCAAAAGTTCCTCAACACATATTTAGGAAACATCTCACAAACTGTACAACAGTGAAGGATGACATCAAACTGTTGTAACTTTCTGTCCTGTAAATGTCTGTTAGAGCTCAGATTTCAGATTTCTTGACTCTTATATTAACTCTAACAGAAAATGTGGCAGAAAATTCCTGTGTCTTACCAGAAGAAGATGTAAATTAACCGTCAGGCCATTCATCAGTGCCAGTTCTTCAGTTTTAGCTCCTGTAGGAAACAAAAACATCACGAGTCATGTTCTCATTTCATATTTCAGTCGTTCAATGTCTTAGTTAATTACTTTATTTTGGTTTATTTTATTTTACAAATAGTGAAACCACAGCATTATGTTGACATGTATGTTATATACTCACATACAAATCTTTTATAAGGCTGATCTAACACATACCTACTTTAAATTTCCATCACCCAAGCAAAGACTAAATACTCTGCCTCATATGTGCATCGTGTGCCTACTTATCCTACTTATTGTAGTGAGTTAAATTACAAAAATTAAACGTCCTCGAGTTCTATCATCATCCGTTTGTTAGACAATTTAGCATCCCCTCTGCCTTCAACAGTACATCAAGTATACTTTTAAATAAACTTTTAGTATTTTTTTTTTTCGTAAGGGTTTCCTATCTCTGTTCCAATCACCCACCTTTCTTCCACCCCTCAGCCATTCAATGGAACTGGCCACAGCGTCCGCTATGTTTTTCACTCCTTGTTTAAAGCTCCACCATTTCATATCCATCGTTAACAGACAATCAAACAGATTCACAACTGTTAGGAAAGTAATGAATGTAGGCTTGGGTTGATCAACCTATACACTCTGATCAAGTAACTGCATTTGTTTAAAGACCTTATCCTGCACTTTGGACTCCAAACTGGCCTGAATGCAAAAGTGCAGTGACCTGAACAAGCAACCACAGAGAAATCAAAAGAATAACTTTTCAGCAGCTTTTATGTAGTTACCAATAAAGATTTTGTTTAGTTTGGTGGTTGATAGCTTAGTCGTATTGGCCAAATTTGTGTTTCCTCTTTTTCTGTTTTGTTGTCTTGTTGTCCTTTGTGTCGTTCATATTTATGGTTAAGTTAAGTTAGCCAAGATGAAAAAACTTGATCTGCTTGTTTTAGACCAGCCTGAGCAGAAACCAGGGTTCTGTAGCTACCTGCTGTAAATGGACAGAGACAAACTATACTTAATACAATATGTCTCTTACCAACAACACCAGCCATGAGGTCTTCTATGTTGTTTTCAGCCCATGCCCAAGGTCGAGAGCCTTGCATGTGACCTTGAACACCCCTGGAAAAGAGTTTATATTATTAAGTCAAATAAAAGGAATCTCTTATTGTAATCATTTTAGTCAATATGGAATAAAAGAGGTAACGTACTTCTTAGCCCACTTTTCCAGCTCCTCATCCAGGTACTTCTTGGCCATTTTGGGCTGAAGCCCCAAAGAGTTTCCCACGAGGTAGATGCAGTCCTTGGTGCCATCGACGAGTGACAGATCAGCTACACAAACAAAAAGGAAGAATCCAAATCATTTCCACATAATTCTTCTAATGCAACAATTAGCGGCTTCCCTCAGACACTGACTCACAGGTAGGTAAATCTGCAATTTTCGGCACCAGGAATTTCTCTCTGAGATGCAGCAGTTTGTCATGTTGATCAAGGTACGAAGCCACTTGTGCAGAAGTTGGACTGCAGCCCAGTGAGGCTGCAACTCGCTCCAGAGTTTCTCTTGGGGTTGAACCAGTGAACTCGTCCATTACTGTGGAAGTAGTGTGTTTTTGAGGCTGCTGGTCTGCAGAACGACAGGAAATAGACCACCCTCTAAACATATATGTGTCCTTCAAAGTATCAATTCCACTGGTCTTTCAGAAACACCTTTTATTTTTCTATTTCCACATATCACTGTCAACCTTTTCTGGTCTGTGAAACTGTATTTACGGTCACAAATGGCAAATCATTAAAAAAATGTAGCATTTTATCTTCTGTTGCAGTAACTAAAACTCCAGATGTAGCTCTTGGAAATGTGCAGAGACTCTCAGGTTTGAAGCCTACCTTGGGATATACAGTGTGTTTAGCTGTAGAAGGCACCTGAAACCTGGAGGTGTCACAGTGGCTTACAGGCCAAGACCAGGGACACTGCATGTCATTCCCCTTGTTAAAATCTGGCAGAGAAATAGTGCAGATCCATTCAACACTAAAAACATTTCAGGAACTCAACTTTTGGGGAATTAAACTAAATAAATAAGAAAACAGGCATGTTTTCAGTGTGACTTATGAGTTTCAGAAACCTACTGCAACTGTTTCAAGTAAATTTAAATGCAACTCAAACACTTATTAGATGCTTATTGGTTTGAGTTAAAGACCTGTCCATGGTGTACCCCGCCTCTCGCCCAATGACAGCTGGGATAGGCTCCAGCTCCCCCCGTGACCCTTACGAGGACAAGCGGTTAAGAAAATGGATGGCTGGTTTGAGTTAAACTAGTTTTACCCTTTTATGTCTTCAAAAATCACAATTTTGCTATAAAGCTCTGTTTGTCTTTGACTGTGTTGAGCTTATATATCAGCTTTTACCTTTAAACAGTCTCTTTACTTTAAAACATAAAGAGCAACACTTACTGTGACCTTTATAATAATAAATGAGTCTTCTTTCACGACTCAATAAAAGATAACTGTTCAGTGGTCCTCTCTCGATTTGAAAATCAGCAGCATGGCTAGTCATTCATTCTTTCATAAAGCTTGAGACGCACTGAAAGCTGTAACTCACTGTTGTATCAGCTGGTTAGCTTCCTCTCCACAGTTTGTCAGACTGAGTGAATCCTCGACTGCAAAGGCGCTCTTTAACCTCCCTGCATGCAGACTTAAGTTAATAATTGTTCTACTGAACTGACCTCAAGCCTGAGATAAAACCAGAGTTGAACATGTCCTGTATTAACTCTTGATCGATCAGAGGATTCTCTTTGTTCAATAGGCATACAAGATGGAGTTCCCCATTTTTGCAGTTTCACTTTGATATGTAAAAATGCTATCACATGGTGTGATATTCCACAGGAAGTCACTGTTCAACAGGTCATTTCAAAACCCTGCGTTAATCTGCTTTCTGACAGAGTCACTAACAGGGATGCAGAGATTTTTCTTCCATTTACACACAAGAGTTTAATCAAGGTCCAACAATGGTCTCTGTTAAAATGTGGTGGGTGGGTCTAAGATCATTGCTGTTAGGGTGAAGCTTCGCTCAGCTTTCCACCCAATTATAAAATGTTCGAATTCTGTTTCTTGGTCCTTCACCTTTTTATAATGTAATGAGAAATCACTACAGCAATTACATTCAAGTAACCTATGTTGTGCTGAAAAATCTGATATCAGTTACTTGCTTGTACCACACAGTCCTGTGAGGAAGTCATATTACTTGATATGCCTGAACTGAACGTTTGCTAACATTAAGTCAGCAGCTCCAAAGGGTGAGAAAGACAGGAGCTTTGTTTCTAAAGCCTTAGTGTAATCACCTGAGCAGGGCTGTGCTTTGTTTATGAACTAAACTTTTCAATTATAAAAGGAAAATAAGTTGTTTCTCATAGATTTGCTTTTAAATCTATATATTTATTCAACTTGTACTCGTATTTGTAGCTGTAGAAATATATAAAGTTCATATTTTAAGGCTCTTAATTTGATCAAATTAAATTTCTGGTGAACAGTGGGAAGTTAAAATGCAAAACGTGATGTCAGCTTTTTTCTTCTCATTTTCATTACATCTCCACTAGATGGCAGCAAACTGTTAACACAAATATCTAGTGACGATTATAGAAGGGATTTGATTTTAAAAATGTGCGTAGTCGCTTAAAATATTGATATATTTAACAATGTGTGTATATATTAATCTGAGACATTAAATAACTGGATGACTTAAAATTCAAACTCTTCAGCTAAAAAAATGAACTTCCTTAACTTCTTCCTCCTCACAGCTCACTAAGCCGCCAGTGTTGATTTCATCACATGGTGAGAGCTCCCACTCCTGCTGAAGGTTTTATTTTCCATCCACACTGCATCGGACTGTGATGAAACCTGAATTAGATCATATACATAAACACTGCATTAAATTTACACTATATGTAGTTCAGAAGACAATCAGAACCCTGCACTGCAGTGATGAGTGGTGGTTTTAGTCGAACATATTGGAGTGAAACTGACCTTTGCCTCACAGAACATTCACAATGCATCAGTGAGAATTTGCTGCTTTGGTAAATGTCTCGTAATCAAATATCACATTGTGTCAAAAGCCAAAGCCACTCGTACTCTGGCCCACATTATTAATGATTATTCAGGCCTCAGTGAGTCCCAGCAGCGTGTTTGTGTCTCAAAGTGAGACCAGAACCTTTCACTATTCAGCATTTCTGGAAAAGACCCTGCAACCAGACCAAGACTCAAATGCTTTCACTGCACTTTTTGAGTTTTTAGAGGACTGCTCCTTTAAACAATGGTTCAATATTGACTCCTTATTAGATCTGAGGACAAAACCTACAGTATATTTTCTAATTATCAATTACTGCATTCACTTTTTGCTTCACATATGAGCTCTTGTATTACATAATATGGATAAAACAATCATATTTTTTGCACTACCTTTATGAAATCCATCAGTATCCTATGTTGCCAAGTTTTGCCTCAGTGGATGTTAATTCATACTGACATGTACCATACAGCCTAATACCTGCACAAATTAACTTCAGCATGTTCTCAAGGCAGTCGATAAATGACTCCTTACTAAATGTGACAATACTAACTTTCTCTCTTTAGATGCTTGTAATTTAGCTTTTATGAACATACGTTCTTACTTTAAAAGGTAAATTTTGCATTTCCAGTTACAGTCTGAAAGTGTTTCCAATGGATAAAAGTGTCTCGTGTGACAGATCGAGGCCAAAATACACAGGTAAATCTTAGTTTATTACTTAAGGTTTAAGTTTATACTGACAACAGTTTTTCTCCAGTAGCTACCACAGCAGAAATCCAGAAGGAAAATAAGGTCAGTGAGTCTGTTTCTTTAAGCTTGTGCAACATCCCAGTACACAAATATACACTGATATATGTGAGGTGTCTCTTCACACTGGACACTTTATTCTTACAGTACATCAGTGTATCTGCAGAATGTAGACAAAAATGAAAGAAAACTGAAAAGAGACAAGGTTTTGGTTTTATAACGGTGCATAACTGACACAAAAAAGCTAAGAAACTGAAACGCTCTAGTAATCTGCTTACAACCTGGTGCTGCATCAGATTCCATCTGTGGAAGTCAAACACCCAAACTTGTCTGCTTATCAAGGGTCGCAGGAGTGCTGGAGTCTATCCCAGCTATTACTGGGCGAGAGTCAGAGGTGCAGCCTGGACAGGTCACCAGTCTTTTGCAGAGCTGACATATAGAGACAGACATACTCACATTGACACCTATGGGCAATTTTGAGTCAACAATTAGCCTAACTAGCGGGAGAAAGCCAGAGTACCTGGAGAAAACCCACAAAGACACCAGGAGGACATGCAAACTCCACATAGAAAGGCACCTGACCAACTGTGAGTTCAAACCCGGGTCCTTCTTGCTGTGAGGAGACGGTGCTAACTACTGCACCACCGTGCTGCCCGCTTTATATAATTAAAAATCTAACTATATCCCCGACACGTTAGGGTCCAGTCCAGCATTTTTCCATCCATATACATTTCTAGATAAATTCCAGCACCCTACTTTAGATCTATAAATAAAACAGTTAAAATCATTGTGGAAATCACATCACCTGCAGAGAAACATCAACAAACACTGAGTTTGTTGTTTGTTTGTGGTTGTTTGCTTCACCAGCTTAATGTCAAAGTTTGCCCACTTTTTCCAGGTGCAGCCTGATCTTTATCTGCAGAGCAGAGTTCAGGTTAATTATTATAAAGTAACCCACATCTTGTTGTTGT
>JAUMHL010000013.1:1831614-1852436 GCA_032362345.1 Sandelia bainsii | reverse complement strand
GGGAGCTGTAAGAGCCGGCTCTTCTAAGGGAGCCGAGCCAAAAGAGCCGAAGCTTTGCAAAGAGCCGGACTTCCCATGACTAGTCAGCACTAATAAAACAGACCTGCTTGCATCACCAGGCGTGGTCCAGATCAGTTTAAAAGTGATGCTATCTTGTACCTTGGAGGGATGGATTTTCTCCAGGACTGCTGATTCAGGTACTGATACTGGACCAGTATCCATTGATAATGTGCTAAAGTGACTGTAAACTGTGAATTTTGGGTTCCTGGGTCAGACCAGAAATGTTTCATGTCTGTGAGGGACACAGAATATTGCACGATGATCACCATGGCACCATTTATTTAAATTCCGGCAGAGAAAAATGTTTTCCTTCATCCTCTGAGAAGAATGTTTTCTTTCAACCTTCAAAGAATGCTTTAAACATTTCTGTATGAAAGACTGATTTCCTTTAAACTACAGATCTCACCAGGACAGGCAGGTATGTTCAACATATCATTATATTTTTGTTTGATTAACACGTTTGTTAACCAGTGGCAAGCAGTGTAAAGACTACAATGTTTATTAAAGTCACAATATTAACAAACATCCTGATGTTGATCACTTCTGGTATTTGTTTAAAAATGCTCCAGAACAGAGAAGAGAAGACTTTTTCTTATAAACTCTAAACCTCAGTGTTAATTTTCCTTTCTTATCCTTAGTACCAGTGTGATGGCGATCTTAGACCCCTTCTTCATATCTCTGATTGTTCTGCTGCTGGTTCTGGTAGTGCTGGTGATTCTCTGCTGGATCCTCAGACGTAACAGAAGCAGGTGAGAATCAAAATTTTCTTTTTCTTTTGCATTTCCTATGTAAATCTGGTTAAACTTTACACTATGGAAACCTGAAACACATATTGTTTGCTGCAATTCAGTTTTTAAGTATTTCAATGGGTTCTGGTTCTCCAGAAACCTCATAGAGCTGCAAATCTCATCATGGCAACCCAATCGTTGTCTGACCATCAAAACCAAGCCAGAACATGCCCCCCAGCTGCTGGATCAGCTGCTGGGCCGAGGCTTTTCCCAGGTGGAAACTGGACCAGAAACTGAAGGAGAACCTGGAGGAGAACATGGAGAAGAACAGGACGTAAAACATGGATCGAATTCTGGATCAGATCCAGGGATTTCAAGATCGGAAACTTCTTGCTCAAGAAAAGGTACAGTAGTTGTTAGTGAACCAAAACCTTACCAAGCTTTTTGGATTTTCTCCTGTCAGTTCACCAGTTCTTTCGCAGACTCTAAAGCACAGATTAAAAGGATGATACTCACATGGAAAAAATAACTTGTGTAACCCACAAGTGCAAAGAATGAAAGGAAATGCAAAGTCACTTTAAAGGGAGTTGAATTAAACTGAATTCAAAATGAAAGAACTAAAAGGAGTTGTTTTGTCAGCTGATGGCAAGAACTAAAAGGTAAAATTAGGTAAAGTGTAAAGACTTAATGTAGCTGAAGAGTCAGATAAAAACCAAAAGCTTAGATGAGTTGATGAAAACTGAAAGGATTGGAAGTCACTTAAACTACAAATACTAAAAGAAGCTGAATTGTCAGTTGGGCTTAAAACATCAAATGGAGTTGGGATGTCAGCTGTAGTAAAAGTGTTCAGAGTTAAGATGTCAGCTGAGTGGAAAATATTATAATTAGTTGGGATCAGACAAATTGAAAAGACTGAAAGGAGTTGAAGAACCATTTGAAACTGATTAGTCAGTTCAAGTGTAAACATTATAAATGAAAAAAATACACCATTATTTAATAAGCCGACTACCTTGAAGTTCTGTTTGAATATGAAAGCAGGTGAAGGACAAAAAAGTCCACATGGATAATAAATGTGTAGGAATAGGTAGCTCATGCTTAGAAAGTACAAAACTACTGGAAGTGATACTGAAATTTTTATCGAATCTAGCATATTATATTCCAAATCTAACATGTGAATTATATTTCAGTCCCACTGATCTAGAAATCCGCTCTGTAAAGACAACATCTATTATTCTGTAGTGGAAGAGAGATCCATCACACGTTGCTGTTCCTGAGGTTTCTCCTCTTGTTTCCAGTTGAATAGCGTTGTTTTATCCTTATACATCGATCACCATTAAAACCACCTGGTTGTACACAACCAGAGGTTTACTGAGTTTTGTTTTATACTACTAGATTTTTACTACATATTTAATTTAAACCAATATACTGTATTACAATTATTTTTAGTAGTATTTTTATTACTTATTGATGTTTTTTTTATCATTTTTATTCATAATAAAAATTAAATGAAATTTTATTTAAATCTAATTAGTTTATAAATGTATTTAATTAAATGAAATTATTTAATGTTTTTAATTTTTTACAATAATTTTTTCCACATTAGCCAATCCACCTGCTCATCCCCCTTGTCCTTCGCTGGCTGTTCAGGATGAAACTGACGACCTCAGCCCTCTGCAACCAGATGTATCCCAGCATGCCTCTCTCTCCTCAGTCGGTGCTTCCTGCAGTGCAGCCCGGGAGGAGGAGGAACAACACGAAAGCCACAACTTTAGAGAGACATAACTCATTTCTGTGAGATTCAAATGTTTTATTTCACCACAACACCTCAATAACAAAGACTGACACCTGAAAGACTGATCTGTCAAATAAACCTCAATATTTGTTCATTAATCATATCGTGATTTTATGTTACGTTTAGTTCATGTAGACATTCCCTGATTCTCCGTAACTAAATGATTTGGTTTATATAAAAATAACTCAAATCTAATTACTGTCTACTAAGTTTCAGTTTATCATTTAACAGCAGCTTCCAGTTCTGTGGCTTGTGGTCCTTCTGTGGTTTACATTTGATTCACTCAATTAACTTAAACTATGTCAGTTTCATAGATTTTTCCATCCATCGATTAGCTATACCTCTGTGCCCAGTGTCAGCCTATCCCAGCTGATGTTGGGCAAGAGGCAGGGTACAACCTGGACAGGTCGCCAGTCTATCACAGTGCTGATAGAGACAGACGACCATTCACATCCACACCTACAGGCAATTTAGAGTCACCAATTAACCTATCACATTTGCATTGTGGGAGGAAATCCACACAAGTAAAGGGAGAACATGCCAACTCCACACAGAGAGACCCCAGCTGGCTGGTAGGTTCCTCTCCTCTTCATTTTTCTTCATTTTTTATTTATATGTCTACAGTAAATGCTCTGTTGTGTCTGTGAGCAGATGGTTATGTATACCAACCACATGTGTGCCATAACTATGTAATCTGCTGCGTGCTTTGTATGCAAATGCATGCACATCTTATCTTATCTTATTCCAAAACCTTCTTGCTGAGAGGTGGGAGATTGATTATTATTATTTACTATTGACATTTAATGTTCCTGTAGGAGCTGAGACTACTTACATTTTATTAAAATAGATTGTTGGTTACTCTGGTTTCTTCCTACAATCCAAAGACATGCATGTTAGGTAAACTGGTCACTCTAAATTGTCCATAGGTGTGAATGTGAGTGTGAATGTTTGTCTCTATATGTCAGCACTGTGATAGACATCCTGTGCATGGTGTACGCCGCCTCTCGCCCAACGACAGCTGGGATAGGCGCCAGCACTTCCACGACCCTTGAGAGGACAAGCGCTTAGGATAATGCATAGATGGATGGATGGATGGGATTGTTGGTTTCAATGCAGCAGTGTAGAGTTGCATTTCCTTCAGTGACCATGTGGAGGCACCAGGAGTCAATTTTCACATAATACAACTACTACTATCACTGCAACAACCACTTTTAGTACTAGTTCTACATGTTTCTACTGCAAATAATAAGTTACAAACTTGAGGTTTGCAGATTTGCATTCGTCCTCATTTCTTTATTTTTATAAATGTACAACAGCTATAAATTTACAGATTATGGCAGAAATACAACAAAATTACTGATAACACTAAATTTGAAATGTTTGTAAATGTTTAATAGTGAAGATGGCAGTTTTGGTGTGTTTTACTGTGGCAGAGATTGTTTAATTTTCATAAAATTTAATTTTAACTGTCATTAGATAGACATGGTGCAACATGATGCATTATTTTGGTGTTTATGTTCTGTATGTTAATATGTCATGTACACTGAGGTGAAAGTTAATATAAACATATTGTAGTTGGCAATTTGTGCATGTCACCTTTTACCATATGATTCCATGCACATTCTGTGAGAAAGTTGTTTAAGTGATCGACTGTTGGCTGGACCCTCAAACAGACACAGCAGGTCAGCTGGATTTCAGTTTGAAGTGGTGCGCTTGAATTTGTAGTAAAATAAATACTCTTTACAGAAACATTAGCATGTCTGGCCAACCAGCTTACTACCTAAGGAGCTTATCACTGAAAAATTACATCACAGTTTGTTTTGTTACAGCCAAGAATGTTTTCTTAACATATGAAAACTTTCTTGTCTAGCACATCCTCATGAAGGCCTGGTTGTTTGAATACAGTCCCAGTTTTCGCTGATACCTACTGCTCCTCTTGCTCGTACATGAATGAGTTATAAGTTGCTTTGGACAACAGCACCTGCCAAATGTCTGTAATGTAGCTTACGTAATGTCGTCTATCATAGTTTTGGCTAACGTTGTTGGCTCTATCTGACTATTTATTGCATTCAGGGAAGAAATTATATGTGCTATCACTTGGACCTATTCTTCTGAAAGATTCAGAAAAATCTGACTTTCTCAGTCGTTATTATGGCTTGAATGTTATTGTGACGACCGTTGGGATTCTGGTAATTATGTTAACTCCAATATGAGATGAATGCAGCATCTTTTAACACTGTATAATGTAATTATTAAGTGTCTATTTAAGACCCTTATTGAAGATTCTTGTCAAGTGGAAATATCATTAAAAAACAACTTTTCTATCAACTAAGTTGGGAAAGGAGCTCCTTTTGTTTTTTGCCTGTCTGAAGTTAAGGATGCATCGTTTTAGAAAAGAGTAATTTGGTGGTCTTAATGTAATGTTGTGAGAAGACAAAAAACAAATGATGTATTCAGAGAAATGAATTCAGTTTTATGCAACAAAAATAAACACAGAAAGTTAAAGGACTCTGAAACTGATCTTCACTGTCAGTAGTTTCTTTCTGCCTGCAGAGAGAGTGAGGTTGGACTTGATAAAGAGGACGATCACCAGTGATTGACTCCTGTGCCAGTACTGTATTTTAGGCTGACTGGATTGGACGGTGGTGGTGGCGATGATCCAGGAGGAACGCACCACCACCATCTCATCCCCCTCTTAAATTTGAACTTTTAAACTTGAGGGGGAGTATGAACTATAAACATGTGTGATGAGATGAGTTTCCGAGAGAGCCCTCACACTGACACATAGGAAGTGATGTGTGTTTCTTTGTAATCCAATTTTCCATGTCAGACCATGTGTATGGAAACCCATTTTTCTGCTAGAAAAAGTATGAAAGACTAAGAACAATAGAATATAAATTATCCAAATTTGACAAGCTGAGTTTTTATAACAAATTCTAAGTCAAACTGAGGTGGTAGGTCATATCATACTATTGACTGGCTGTGTGGCTCATTTGGACCCAATTTCTCATAATTCTGTGACAGATCCGTACTTAAAGGGGAACACTACAGCAATACAGAATATCACTTCCATAAAGTCTGGCGTATTCCTAAGAGACAGATTTAAAAAAAAAAAGAAAAGGAATGGTCAAAATCTGTGCAGCAGAGAGCAAAAAGTCCTGATGTCATTACTGGACCACGTAGGCCATAATTACAGTCTTTCATCAGATCCAATAAATGTCACTCAGACTTTCTGTTCTGTCATAGTGGAGAACCAACAATGAGCAGTAAACTCACAATTTTGTGTAAGTCCACTTGCCACATTGATATTCCAAGGTACAGTGGGATAAGCGAGTAGTTAACATATGCATGTGTACTGTACTGAAGACAGTGGCACTGGAGTTACTAAAAATATGGTTTCCTGATAACTTATTGTGTAAAAACTGTATTTATTTGTATGTTGTAGTGAGCAGATGTATTTTTTCAGACAGAGTTTTACTGCAGCTGATACGCATCACTTTTTCAGTTAGTCCCTCATTGGCTATAATAAACTTGTTTTGAGATACTTTGTATCTTCTCTCTCCTGTCGTTGTGCTTCGTCCTCTCTGTCTCCCACTCTCTGTACCTTTTTTGCACATATCCCGAGCTTCAGAGCTGCACGTTTCCAGTTTGCAGTTACTGGCCCGACGAACCTATCAACCAGCCCAGTGTTTCGTCTGCTGCTTGTTGTTGTCCTCTTGTTGCCTGCTGTTCTTTTCTCTCTCCTCTTTCCACTCACCCCAACCGGTCGAGGCAGATGGCCGCCCACCCTGAGCCTCGTTCTGCTGGAGGTTTCTTCCGTTAAAGGGAGTTTTTCCTCTCCACTGTCTTCTAATGCTGCTCAAGTAGGACTGCTGGGTTTTCTTTATTATTCTATATATAGTTATATCCTGTAAGGTCTTAAACCTTAAACACTGTAAAGTACCTTGAGATGACTTATGTTGGGATTTGGTGCTATAGAAATTGCACCAACCTCTAAAACTTTTTAAAGCTTTTAAAAGGAGAGAAAATACATGTGAATATGTTTTTCCAGGTGAGAAAAGTCCTGTGAAACAGTCTAAACCGGCCTTCGACACTACATTGAAATCAAAGCCATGCAAACATCTAAAATGTAAAGTCTGAAGTCTAAAACCAG
This sequence comes from Sandelia bainsii, assembly GCA_032362345.1. NCBI lineage: Eukaryota > Metazoa > Chordata > Actinopteri > Anabantiformes > Anabantidae > Sandelia > Sandelia bainsii. The sequence goes on along the minus strand of JAUMHL010000013.1, from coordinate 1,845,703 downwards.
AAGGTGCAGGATTTTCTCACAGCACTGAAGTGGAAGTGAAGGCTGAATGAAAAGGTGGTTGGCTGCAGAACACCTGCTGCTGCTCTCAGGTCTTTTATTTAGTGGAAAGGTATGTCTTTTTGTCTCTGAAGTCTCCAGCACCTGATATTTACTCCACACTCCAGAGGCCGACCTTCTCTGTTTCAGCTCTGCAGGTTCTCATTTCTCCCTGCTGTGGAATCATCTGTCACAAACAGTTCTCAGTCACATGAAGAGATAATGAACCGAGCACATTAGTTTCCCTATGTTACAGAGATGGAAAAGAAATGTTTTGTAAGTGTTTTGTGCACGACTATATTGTGTGTCTTCTCTTATAGAAATAATAGAACAATCATTTAAATATGTTTAGAAGTGAACTCCAGCAAACTAAAAAATAAATGCATTGGAGTTAATTTCATAATTTCTCTGGTAAAACTGTACACATTGTGGTATAGGACGTAGGCAGGATGATAAAATATCAGCAATGTTCAGCAGTATTATTATTTTTTTACTTTTTTAAACACTATTGCACTATTAATAATTAATTTTATATTCTTCAGTTTATCCTTATGTGTCTCTGAAATAAAGCCTGGCTCCCCACTCACTTCCTCTGCACATCACAGCATGTCAGCAGCTGCAGAAGAATACAAGTGTAGTAACATGCATATGCATAACTCTGCTGCACTAATGTCTTACCTGACAGCATGAGTGCAAATCTTTATTTTTTTCTTCCACTTTGTGTTTAAAAATATTCAGAAAAGTGCATAAAATATTTAAAGTAAAGGACTCAGTTATTTTATTTGAGCTGAGGAGTTTGTTTGGTTAGAAACGTGACACATCTGCTCTCTGACGTTGTTCGTTCATTTTACTCCTCGCAAGGGTTTGTGTTTTACGGTTTTTCCAACAGTCCTTGAAGTTCTCAAACGCACCGAGCGCATCAAGCGTAATGAAGCCTCGGAAATGCTCGTGTATTGATCTGTATCCACGTGATGCTGATGGAGAGACGTTTGTGTTGGGACGACAGAGAACCCACCTACAGTGGTTTATTGCCTCCTCCCTCCTGTGCTCTCTTTGTCATCTTGGGCTCTCGGCTCAGACAAACCACACTCTCCAGCGAGCACGGCGCCAATCTCAGCCTCTTTCCTCTAATTGCCAAGTGGGAGCCTGAGGTTAAGCACAGCCTGTGCCACTTGCGCACCGTTTCTCCAAACTTCCAATGACAGCAGACGACTGGAGCCAGCCTGCTGCATTTATTTAACCCGGAGCCGCAGTCATGGACTGTTGCGCATTTGGCTCGTTGCGCCCGTTGTTCCCTGGATATTTACGCGTCACGCTGCTTTGGGTCGTGCAATTAGGAGCGTTCGCGCAGCACGGTGAGTGGATAGAAAACTTGGTTTTGTCTCAGATAAGCGCGTTTATTAAACGCAAACGCGCTCCTAAACACTTTGCTTGCTTTTTAAAAACTACTTACAAAGAGCGTTTTGCTGCGCCGCTGCATTCCCATCACTCAGCAGGTCCAGAGGTTAGATGGACGTTCAGAGAAGATACAAGCTCATCACATACTGAGCACATCAGCATTTAACTCAAAGAAAATGGATAGATTATTAGCTGTCAAGTGTCTGTTTTTGATTCTGAGCATTTTAATTGATCTGAAAGTTACTTAATTGATCCTTCACTTATTATCTAATCACAGGTTTCTCAAGCTTTGGGGATGAGTAGCTAATTATCACTTCAACACACAAGTCTCCTCATGGGAGACGTTTTACTCTCTGTCCTGACCTTAATAACTTCAGTTCAAAAAATGTGAAGAAACAGAATCATGAAAAGAAGCTGTAACTGAAACGATTAAAAAACAGCTGTGATGACTCATTACTCATGACTCAATGTTATTTAGACAGACTTCCTCTTAAACTGTGGCTAAAAGTTTCCCAGCTCTGGATCAGTGTGATTATTATCCAAAAAACTGTAATACACCTGAGACGGCTGTCTGAATTGAGGCAGGATGTTGTTGTGCATCTGTCTTTAAAACTAACCTTAACTTGATCTCTTATTTGAATGTACGTAATGTCTCAGTCAATCCATCCTGTCTCCCACCTTGCAGATGTCTTTGTCTCCAGGGCGTCTGACACCAGATCAAAGCATGAGGTCGTAAATTTTAAGGCAGAGTGTCATAAAATGAAACACTTGTAAGAAGAATAGCAGGCACTTCTGTGCCAAAACAAAGTCTCCTACAACTCCCGCATCTCGAGGACACACACTGTGTCCGGCTGACACAAAATCAAACAGTCACTTGTTTATCTTGCTGTAATCTGTTTAAGCAGTAGCAAGTCTTCTAAATCCTTCCTCAAGTATTAAAATGCTTTCAACCACACTGACATTTCAGTGGGAGCATCAATAAAAAAGTCATGTTGTCCAACCAAACATTGTTCAAACCCACGATTTATTCTCAATTCCTGCCAAGACTTGACAATGTGAGTGAAAAATATGTTTTTCTAGACCTCAGTGTTGTGTGATAAGAGGGAATTCTCAAATTATCTGGTACTTTAGTAGCATAAGACAAAACAAGTGTATTTTTATCTTGGTGGAATTTCAGCAAAAGATTCTTTGAATTAGTCTGACTGAAGCTGCCCGCATTGAAGACAAATCTGCCAGGGTGTGCTGTTTGTTTTCACTGATACCTGGTAATATACAGTTCTCAGTCGTTGCAGGTGCAGTGTTGACACATCCAAAGCATTCATGCACCAGTCCGCGTGGTGCAAAATCATCTTTCATCCAGAATTCAGCCTTAAACCCAAATGATCCTCAAGCTTCTGCATTTCTGAGCACCACGGAGCATGTGCACTAGGGACCCCCTCCAGTTGCTCCTCTTGGCTCCCTGCACACATGAATGGGGATAAAATAGTACGGTCAGAAAAATATATTCACCATTTTTATGCCACTCTTTATGCAACGATTCTCAGGGGCAAAAATGCTGTTTGGGTCAGTGTGCATCATCTGGCCTTTACACAAAAATTGCTTCACAGATGACTTGCTTTGCTTCAACTCATCCTGGGGGCTTGGAGGCTGCACTAAGGGGTGGAGGTACTTGGTACACAATCAAAATGCTAACATGCTGATGTTAAGCAGTTATAATCTTTAACTATTTTTGTTAGTGTCATGGTGTGCTAACATTTGCTAATTAGCACTAGACACAAAGTACAGCTGAGGCTGATGGGAGAGTCAATAGTTTGCCAGTATTTCACTGTTAATGATGAAATACTGGCAAACTATTGACATATTGACATCAATAAATTTTGACCTGATGATAGTGCTAGAGAAAAACTGTGAGGATCACCATGATCAAGTCGTGAAGACATGATAATACATTGTCAGATAGAACATGCATGTCTGCACCAAACTTCATGGAAATCTGTCCAATAGCTGCTAGACAGTGTAGAGGTAATGTATTTTAGCCTGGACCAAAGTGGTTAGTTGACAACATAACCATTCATGGATTTGTGTTTTTGTTACTTAGGGCTAAAAGCATATGTTCGCAATTCTGACATAAAAAGAAAAGTTATTTCAACATCGTAGCTTCAGTCTAAAACCTTTTCTGAAACTACTGGCCTTAAAAATAAAACATTGTTCAAACTCTGCTCTTAAAAGCAGCGTGATCTATAACAAGGAGCAGTAACCCTTTCTGTGCTGGTCTGACTCTGACGTTTCTGTTTGGAGGCGAGAGACAGGCCCTCTGGGAAAAAGACCTATAGCCTTAGTTATGTTAACACCGCGGTCTTGCAAATTAATCTGCTTTCCTGAGAAACCGGAGAATTCCCAGCAGAGTCCCAGAACATCTGGGCTGCTGAGGGCCTCCCTTTCTAGTGGGATCTGCTTTGCCCTAGGGGGGCCAGTTCATTAGCTCCCCTCCCGCTCTGTAAACTCATTAAGCCGCCAGTTGGAACAGTTTAGCCAGAAGCCGACGTCTCGTCAGTAGTCCTCCTGCCTGAAAACCTGGCTGTTTGGACAACCTGTGACCTCAGCTCTTGTTAGCAGAGCTTCCAGACAAGGTGAACAACGCAGTCAGGCGACGGTGTAAACAAGAGCATCTGCTTTCATGGGGCTGTCAACATGAAGCTCAGCCTGTAAGACTTTGTTTAGGCTTTGGATCACTGGCATTAACTTCAGCCTGTCCATTCAAGGCTTTGACAGTCTCAAGACGTCCTAAATACTCCAAATGTTTGTTTTCCCTGACACGACTTTACTCGACCACCATAATCAAACAAGGGAAAAGTTTTGTCCTCTGGAAGTGAAAGAACAATTTGTTCTTTGTGTTAATGTTTGTTAAGAAAATGCCTCAGTTGACGACTTTGACTCAATTCACTTCACAGATGTCGAGCTTTTGAGAATGTCTTACTGCTTCTCCCCAAATAATTCCCTCAGTTGTTTCAGCCTCCAGCTGCAGGCGGTGTTCAGACCCCTGTCATGTGCCACTGGCTTTAGTGTCCTTTCCCGGGGTGGGTTGAGAGAGGCGGGAGACTCACAGGAATGTCATAGTAATTAAGATGAAAATGATCCTCCTCCTTACCTCTTTGACACTTTTTCGCAGCAGTTCAGATAAAAAAATTTGTCACCTCACCGTTTTGTTACAGCAAACTATGCTTGAGCTTATGTTGAAGTTTTAATAGGTAACTTTTGGGTACTAACTTTTGTGTGCAAAAAAATGTTGGTTAGTTGAAACTCTTTCTGTTTCACCTTGGAAAACAGTTTTTCAAGAGGAGACTCTTTAAAAAGGCAGTTTTGTTGTTTATATATTATGCTGTACTTTTACTTTTACTCCACTACAATTCAGTTAGATTGAAATAATGGAATTTTCACTCATCTGACAGTTTCAGTTACTTTGCAGATGTAGATTCTTACTGCAAAATACATGTTAACCAGCTGGTAGTATAACACATATAAAACACTCAAGTTTAAGTGAAGCCTCTTATCTGTACTGTAATGATAGAGAGAAAACGTCTGTCATGCCAAGGACATTGACTTTTCTTCTGTTTCCCATGATATCAGTTCAGAGTTGCTTTTGTTTTGTCTATGACTCTCTGAGACCTGTCCTGTCCACAGCCAAACAGCAGGACTCCGTCAAAGACAAACACATGATCTGATCATGGCCTGAGATTCTTTAGTTTTCATTTCCTCTTCATTAAACTGACAGATCTGGAACTGAGGAAGTCAGAGGAAGAATTTTTAGTTTTTTTCACCAAAGGCGAGCATCCAAAATGATTTCCAGACATTTTCATCAGTGTCATATGAGGGTCAGAGTTTTGCTTAGTGCTTAGCTTGCACTTATTCTGATCATATGCATTTATTTCTAAAACATATTTAATATAATCTTAAATATTTTTACCAACATAAAACATGGAATAAAATCTGCTTAATAACTGAATTTAAAAAAGTCATTTGCTCTGTCTTAGTAAAAAAAAAACATGTTTATGAAAATGTATAAATAAAATATGGGTTGTTTAAAAATTAAATTAAATTAAAAAAAAAGTTTCTTTGAAGTAGAGTTTACTGCTCTTCCTCTTTCAGCTGAACCACAATTCACTTTGGAGTTTGACGCCTTCCTTGTCATTCTTGTTCTCAGCTCCAGAGTGTTACCCAGGAGGCCATCGGATTCTGCGTAACCCTTATCGGAGCGTCGACTTTGACTCCACGGAGATCCAGAATACGGCCATCCAGGACCTGATCTGTGACCACTCGCTGTTGCCAGGCTGGTACAGATTCAAGATCAACAACAAGCCAGCGGAGATGCCGACCACCTGTGTTGAGGTTACGTAGCTTTCACATCATTGCACTTGTTTGTTCCCCTCTCTCTCCTGTGTCTTGACTTCATCGTCAACATCAGTAGTAAAAAAAAATCTCAGATGTGCCAAAAATGTTAAACATCTTCTGCCTGTGCAAACATCTTGCATCAAGCAAATAGGTATAATGAGCACCTTCAGCCCATCTGAAGGGTGTAATAACCCCCTCGCTGGGGATAATAACTGTTTCTATCGATGCCCTCCTGCAGATGAACCGCTGTGGCACACAGGCTCCTGTGTGGCTGTCATTAAAGGACACCTCCCTGCCTCGGCCTGGCGAGGTTCGCCAGCTTTCCGGCTGTGCCACCTGGCAGTTCTTCCACGGCAGCGCCAAAGACTGCTGCCTGTTTCGCATCCCCATCACGGTGCGGAACTGCGGCGAGTTCCTGCTCTACTACCTGCAGCCCACACAAGGGTGCATGGGATACTGTGCTAAAGGTGATCGTGCTGGACGGGCTGGCTTTGTGTTTGTAGTAAAGGTCAAAGGTTGCATGTTGTCAAGTCTTAACAGTTCTAAAAATAAACCCTGTTTAGCACTGTTTAATGAGCAAACTCCTGCAAGTAATAAAGATCATTTCGAAATCAGAGATGATATGTGATGAATCTCATGTTTCAGTTGCTCCTGATTTGGGATCGAGACTGTGTTCACCAGGTGAGGTGGAAGTCAACGGCCAGTGCAAAGGTACCAGACTTGAAATGTCAACTTTTTACTTAATGTTTTAATGTTATTTTTTCCTTGAGAGGTGGGCTGTGTGTTAGAAATAGACTGTGCTGAGTCAGTCTGTGTCTGCAGCACTCCTCTGAATCATGAATGACTGTGAACATCTGTCTTTTGATAACTTTCTTCTGGCCAACATATTCTTTGAATGAACATGCTGAGGTCACTAATTAGCAAAAAACAAACTCTCAAAGCCTCTCAAAAGCCTAACTGTTGTTACTGCAATGACTGCCTAACTCTGTTTCCAGCTGCAGTCCCATCCCTGCCGTCTAAGCCGGTGGTCACCCCGGAGCTGATCGGCCACAGTGTCCACCTGAGGTGTTCCTTCATCCCGCCGCCATGGAGCCAACCACTGGGCTTCCAAGTGGTTTGGGCCAGACACATCGGCCACAGCATGAAGGCCGAGATCAGGCAGGAATCTACGCTGAAGCCCTTCTCTCTAGTGGAGATGGATGGCGTTCACTTCCGCCTTGGAGAAACGGTAATCCCTGCCAGACCGTGCTGAAAGCACATGTGCGGGCTTTGAGCGGGCAACGTAAGCCATGGATCATGGTGACCTCTCTCTGGCTGGGTTCAGCTTTACAAAGCAAAGGCAGAGGAAAAAAAAAACGTGTATCATATCCTATTAAGGGAAGGCAAGAGAAGGGTGGGGAAGTTAAATCAGTTGCAGGTTGGAAAAGCCTCGCTCCACATGCTTCCCATTTAAACCTCTTCATTCAGATCTTCACAGTGAATTCTAGGGAAATTAGTTTTACATGGACAGATGCAGACATACTCAATATAGGTGGTTCTTGTGTTGTTTTACACTGTTTTCTCGACGGCACAGTGTTTGCACTGTAGGGTTTGCTGCTTTTGCTCAAGGACACTCTGGCAGTGTACAAAATATGGCCACTATGTGTTGGAATACCATTTTGTTTTGAGTCACAAAATCCAGATTTGGGGAACACTGTGAGTAGAGTTGAAAAGGAATGAGCAAGTGGCAACCTCCACTACAACTGAACACCGGAACAAGGCTCTCTGTCTGCTTGTTTGTCGTTCACATTTTGGTCATAACATTAACATGCTCATTTCTGTTCCAGTTATCTATTTTAAAATTGCCTACCAAGAGGAATTTAGATCAATCAGTCTGCTTATTTGAATTGCAGGACTTTGTAGAAACATTTACGTGCATCTTGAGAGCCTTCATGGGAAACACACAACAACTGTAAATCTTTGTTTTATCATAATTGTAGAACAAGTGGTAGAAAGCTGGCTTTGTTTGTCTTTCCACAATGCTTTTTGGAAAGCGGATACACACTTGTGACTAGTTGTTCCTTCTCATAACATGCCAGCAATGCGATGTAGCCATCAGCTGTAGTCATTTACCAGAAGACATGAGGTGATACAAAGCATTTGATCAGTCAGCGTTTGTCATCATTTGATGTTTGAGCTCAGCATCTAGCAGCTAAGAGAGGAGAAATCAGCTGCGGTGGTCGGACTGACTAGATCTGGAAGTCATCCATAACACATGTTCATGCTGTTGAAAACTCAATATACAGTACGATAGACTTGTAAAGCTGATCAGTAAGCAGAAGAACTCAGAGCAGTAAGGAAACAAGGAATGATTGCAGAGTTAAGTAACAAGAAGTATCTAATAACACATCAAATCTGACTGGTGAAGGAAAATTATGACAAGTTTAGGAGCAGAAATTTACTAATTGTGCATCCACAGATTAGTTTTTTTGGCGCAGTTGCTTTCTTCCAGCCGAAGCTGACTTAAAGCGCATAGTTCTCCGTTGCATTGGGAGTATTGATTAAAGTGAAGTGTAAGTCTTATGACTAACAATGGCAGGTTAGTTATGGCTCAAACACTGACAGAGCCGTAATAACTCTATTACACGTTTATCTTTCTCTGCAGTTCTCCTGCAGTGTGTCAACTTTCACAGTGAACTCCAGCCAGACCAAATCAACTCCAAAGGAAAGTGAAAGTTTCTATGCAGGACTGAAGGTAAATATAAAATTATTAAATGTTTCTGAGAGACATGATACCACTTCTTTACTCTGGAACAAACTGAGAAAAAAAGCAAACCTCGTAGAGCCGAAACCAGTCTGGCCAAGCTCACCAAAGTCGGATTCTTCCCCTCTTGCTCTTCAGTTTTCTCCAGACTCGCTCCACATAGCAGAGAACAGTAAGGAGCACGAAGTCACCGTACACAGCACGGTGCCCATCCCCTGCTTCGACCCCGATCACGGCCAGCAGTGTGGAGTTCCTCTGGCACTGAGCGTCCACGACCCAGGTCAGACTGGAAGGAAACAGAATATATTGCCTGTGTCATAGCTCTTACTTATATGTGCAGAAGCTCACAGTTTGGCTATGCTGCAAGTGAAGCATTTTGTTAAGTTGTATGGAGACAGAAAATCTTAATTGTGGATATGAACCTTAGTGGGATAAGCCTGCAGCAACCACCACTGCTGACCATTCTTTAAGCCTTAGTATCCTCCTAAGTGAACAATTATTTTCACATTTGTGACCAAAATACACATTAGAGGTACTGAAATTTGTAAATGAGACCCTAGCTATTTAATTAATGCATAAAATATCCCCTTGTAAGATGCTCTTATTCTTGAAAGATGCAAGCATTGTCCCAGTGAATGAAATCAAAGCAAAACAACAGCCCTTCACTGCCTGTTTCCCAAGCAAAGTTTACCCAAAGAAGCTTTGTTGGTTTGGGTTTTTAAAAATTATTAAAGGTCAAAGGTCAAATTACATTCTTCTGTCTTCTTTGTTGATCTAAAATTGTATCTTTTCTTCTTGGGTCTTTCTTCTGTTGTGCTCTGACTTGCCCTGTACATCATCACATCAAAGCCCGCTCAGGAAGACTTTATTACAGTTCTGCAGGCAGCTGCGTGTTGTCCATTAACACTAACTTGCCGCAGTGTTGACATCCACAGACAGTCTCGAACGTGAGGCCTCAAATGTGGCGCTGTCCACTTGCCAGGTGGCGCTCCAGCCGAATGCCTGCAGTGATGGCAGCTGTGGTCGGGCCACATTTTTAGTCACCGCTGTCACTGATTTCACACGTGATGGGAACCGTGTGAGCCTGGTTGGTGCTCTGCCCGCACCCAGCGCACCACGACTGTGGAGAAGCTACGTCCCAACATCTCTTAAAGTGAGTTAAACATAAACTCTTCGGATATTCATGCATAAAGCTCGTGTTTTCTCATTCATGCAGATAGCAAAAGTTTACAGGGAATGATTATTACATCTTAATCATTTAAAGTCATCTACACACTGCAGCATTGTTCAGTCCACACAGGAGTTCCAGGTATCTGGAGACATACAAATTGTAGCAAAACTTGTTAAGTGGCCCTTGAGGTGTTTCAAGAAATCCTTGAGGATACTTGTTTTTCTAGGGTTCAAAAGTTCAGTTATTTGTTGGGGGAATGATTGATTTTTTAGGGATCTTTAAGGGGTTTTCAGAGTTCATCAAGGGATCCTCTAACAGGTTTTTGTAAAGGATCACTGATTGCTCCAGGAGGCTCCTGCCATCCTTAACTTGGAAATTCAAGACATGGACATTACATCTACTATGCTCAGTGTACACTGAGGGACATTTGAGCAATCACAAATTTTCACTGAACATGCTACAGGGGTCCTTGGGAAACTACTTTAAGCTCTTCAGGCTCATTTAGGAGATAAGAATCATCTCTGAGTCTGAGTAGTCTGTGTGGATATTCCAAAAGTTATCTTGCGTGTTATGCAAGCTGCACAGGGCATGGTCCATATAGGGGTTCCTGGACTTTTGGGGATGCCCAAGGGTCCCAGAGGTTCCAGTGGCATTTAGGGATTCCAGGGGTCTGTGACAGCTGTCTTGAATTTCTTAAAAGGGCACCAGTCTCCGTGACTAAATGAAAGAAAAATGAAATGAAACAGTGTGATATAATTATGCCAGTATTACTTTAAGTATAGATGGCTGTAATTACAGGTCTCTCTGTTATACAGTTTACATATACACACAGTTAGATTGTGCTTTTTAAAATTTAAGGAGAGGGTAGGTAGGTGTTGAGGCCCAAAGTGTCCCTGTTTGATGATTTAAGGTGTTTGAGGCACACAGCTCCAAGTGGTCATTATTTGTGTTCACACAAGCTATTCCATTATTTAAGATATGATGTCAGTCCTCCGGACATTGTGTCTCTGAGGGGCCCGTTGCAGACAAGTTTTTCCATCTGTGTTTAGTGAAAACATCAAAGCATCATGGTCAGAGGGTCAGAGGGTGGAGCTGCTCTAATCATTGCTCTCTTGACCTTTGCCCTCAGGTCACTGTCCAGGATGTTCCCACTTCCATCTGCTACTCTCTGACTGACCCACATATCATCACACTGGACGGAAGGTAATTTACCTGGTTATTTGAATCCAAATATATGGCTGTTTTCATGATAGGTATGTGTTCCAGTTCTCAGATTTAGTTAGATGAATTTCACTTTGGCATGGTAAAACACCAAATTAGCTGTCCTTCTGTTAATCTGCTGTGTGCAGGCGATATGAAAACCACCAGACTGGCACTTTTGTCCTGTACCAAAGCCTCGCCAGGGAGTTTGAGGTCCATTCTCGCCAATGGGACTGTGGCAGCCGGCACTATGCCGTCGCATGCAACTGTGGAGTCGCAATTCGAGAGGGAAACGAGGTTGGCATCTTTGACATGTGCAATGGACAGCTGCAGGAAACCAGGCCACAGCTTACCCTGAAGAACCTTGGTGGCGAGGAGGACATTCGGGTCAGGGTCCTGGAGGCCCACCAGGGGAAGAAGGTCACCGTAGGTATCATTTGATCACTGGCTATTTTTATGCTTGAACCATGGGCCGTCAGATGCGTGAGCGATCTTGAATTTGAATGCACAGCTCTTTCAGGTCCTAAATTTTCATTTCTGCAGAATAACGGGGTTATGTTAATTAGCTACTGGGTGTGACTCTTCTCTTGTAGTTGATATTTCCCTCCGGGGCCTTTGTTAGGGCCGATGTTAGTGACTGGGGAATGAGCCTGTCCATTCGGGCTCCTAGTGTTGACTACAGCAACACGCAAGGCCTCTGTGGCACCTTTGACCGCAATGGCAACAATGATTTCCTCAGCTCTGATGGTGACTCGTATGGCCCCACTGACCTGCATCGCTTCATAGAAGACTGGAGGTCAGCAATTATGCAAATTAAAATGAGCATTTCATTTGGCTGAACTAGTAGATTTTTTCAAGTTTCCACAAAGCTGTTTCTGTGGTTTCCCTACTTTTGTGTGTATGTTAGGATAGCTCCTGGTGAGAGTTTATTTGACAAGACACCTCCTGGGACGACGCAGGAGGTCAGGAGGCCTTTCTGTCTGTGCCACAGAGGTTACAGCACTTCCCATCACAGTGGTACAGGGATGGGAAACCTGTACAGTTCTTCTGCTCACTCTGACTGCATGGCATACAACAACGTGGATTACACATCTGTGTTCCCCTCTATGGACACAACAGTGGAATACATCAAGAGTCCAAAAAAAGAGGAAAGCATCCTGGATATGTCTGCTTTTGACAGTCATCCTCTGGAGCGGAGGTATCTTCAGTTTCACCATGAAAACAATCAAAACAGTGATCGTAACCTTGAACTCGACAGTGAGTTCAGGGAAGATCACCTGCTTTCTGTTGACAGGCAGAAGAGGCATGTATCATCTCAGTTCCAACCTGTCTTCACTGCTCAGAGCCTTAACAAGGCTAATCTGGAGAAAATTGCTTACTTCTTCCCTGAGGATCACCTAGAAGAAGCCCGGCCAGAAGTACAACCCCAGTGGCCCACGCCAAGTGGCCTAACCTCGACCAAAGCTCTGGAGGTATGCCAATTTGCTTTGGCCAACTCCACTGTTGGTGAAGTGTGCCAGGGGCTGTTGGGACGTCGCCTGGACGAAGCAGTTGATCTCTGCATCCTGGATCTGCAGCTCAAAGATGACCTGAGCTGGGAGGAGGCGCTGCTGCCATACCTGGAGAATGAGTGCGAGAGGAGGCTGTTGGAAAACAGGACCCAGAGAGCTTTGGAGGTGGCTGGTCCACTGGGAGAATCCGGGGAAGTGATGACAGTGCTGCGCTGCCCCAACTTTTGCAACGGAAATGGAGAGTGCACAGAATGGGGCTGCCAGTGCTATCCTGGCTATAGCTTCTATGACTGCAGCATGGCCATCAGTGAGTATATAACATACAGTATTTCTGGTGAACTTGATGTCCAAGAGTAGACTGTTTTCTGATTATAATGAGTTACTGAAATAATTAATATTATATCTTTTTATTTGACCTGAAATTTCCCTTTGAACAAATGAAAATTTAATCTCTAATAGGCCAGCCGGTAGAGTTGACAGATTTGGAGAACAATGGTCTGTGTGATATTCGAGCCACTGACTGTCGCAACATTCGGGTCTTTGGCCTCGGCTTCATCGACTCTCCTGACCTGAGCTGTCTTGCCACTAGATTGAAGGTGAGGAAAGGCAAGGTCAAACATCAGGCTGAGAGCCTTCAAGACAAAAGTGTTTTAATATTTCCTCCTTGTGTTGATCTGACTCCACAGTACATGAACGGAGTTTGGGTACCAGGGGAAAAACAGAGAACGAAAGCCACCTTCCTCAGCTCCAAAGCGTTAGACTGTGGAGTCCCATCCCTGAGCAACACAGCCGTCAACACAGAAGACTTCATGATGGACGACAAACCATACGCACGCTGGGAGATTAAGGTGATGCTACTTTTCATATTAGCCCAAAATTAATGTGCCCTGATTTACAACATTTCCTTCCTTTCTTGCCCCAGGTGACCAATGATGGCTCCCAGTATAGTCAGGCCAAGGTGCTGACAATCTACGATGGCATTTGCCAGGTCTGCGAGGCATCACGCTCAGGACTCTGTAAGTTAAAGGTAACTCACAAACAAAAGTGTTTTTCTCTGTGATGAGTATTTACTGAAAAGAGTAAATAGAGCTGGTCACAGCTGGTCCCAGTTCCAGGTAACCATGCCCCCCCTACTTTAATCAAAGGAACACTTTGATTATTAAACTTTAATTTTAGATCAAGTTTTATCTAGCAAAGAGGTCTCTGATTATTCTGAGATGACAAGAAAATTAAATGGGTTAATACATTTTCATTAATTATATATGTTTTATACGGTGGCTCTGAGAGTTCAGTGCAGTGCAGCTTAAGAAAACACATGCAAAAAGACAAAATGCAAACAAATTAAGAAACTATTTTCACCAATTTGACAGCACAGGTGCAAGATTTAGAATAAAAAACATTGCAAACCCAGAAAACACATGCTCATATCTAAATACAGTAGAATTTGTTAGTGAATTTCTAAATGACGTGTTTGGCGTGTCATCGGTAGGACAAAAATATATTTGCAGAAGTCTAAGCAACTAAATGTGTTTGGTTTAAGCTGGAAAAAATCATAAATAAATCATGCAGCGGCTGGTCCTACCAACCTGCCCAGTGCCTCGTCTGCTGCTCCTTGTTGTTGTTTTGATCTCTGTTGCCTGC
>JAUMHL010000013.1:1799952-1831514 GCA_032362345.1 Sandelia bainsii | reverse complement strand
GTAAAGTGCCTTGAGATGATTTTTGTTATGATTTGGCGCTATACAAATAAAGATGAATTGAATTGAATTGAATTAATCAGGGAGTCTGCTTTTACATTTAAGGGACAGATGTGATTCAGTGGGATGAAGCGTTTTATGTGCTGTGGTAGGGGTTTGTATAACTTGCAGCTGGTTGAATGACTAAACCAGAGACAGAGTGATTTCCCATCCTCCCAGCATGCAGCAGCTGGGTATTTAAAATCCTACAATCATTAAAAAACAGGTAGGAAGAGTCCATGTTATTATTAAAGTGCTCTTTATGGTAATGAAGATAGAAAAACATATAACCTGAAGTGAACACTCGTGTGTATTCAGCTGCAGACGGACACCAAGAGATTAGCCTGTGCTTGACAAAACTGAACCAAATTGAATTAACTTAAGTAGAGATGTGAGCAGATGATGTGTATTTAAAGCTGATTTCCTGTTCTTTACTTAGCATCTCCAGAGAAAACCACACAAGGAAAACAAACAGCTTGAAACAATATGTTTTATAATGTTGTAATTTGTGGAAGTTGCCTTGAAACAACGTTGTAAATATGAGTACACAAACAAAACCCTTTCTGTTTACCTCTGTTTCTGTTGGCCAGGAGCGAACGTGTAACATCGATGGGATGTGCTTCACAGAGGGAGACTCCAATCCCAGCAGCCCTTGCCTTCTCTGTGACCCAGATACCTCCAAGTTCACCTGGTCCGTGAACCAAGGTACAAACAACTTACTGCATCACATCCTGAGAAGTTAAACAATTTTTTCAATAGACAACCTATAAAATCTAAATGAACTTCTACCTGGAACTCACGTAGTTGACATTTGAGTTGGGCAAATCATGGGAAAAACTGACAATAATGTAATATATAAAAGTGCAAATTTAACTATACAATACTGGATGGCCAAAGATATGTGAATAGTTGTGTACTCTTTTCGTGTATTTGGTCTTACATGCACATGTTTAGGTGTCCACTTTTGGCCATACCTTTGGCTGCTACCTGTGTCAGGTGCTACAATCCTTCTCATTTTCTACGTGTTTTCTACTCCTGCAGCCCACTAATGACGGCTAACAGTATTTATCTTACTGTGTTAGTGCAGAGGCAGCCGCGTTTGTCTGTCGCTTTGGTAGCCGTCCAACTGTGGTCCTGTTTGTCTCCATTAGAAGATCAAAGAATCGGAGGTTGAAGCTTCCCAGCATGCTCTGACCTGTCGCTTAACCACTCTGAGAGAGAGAGAGGGGAGGGGAGAAAGGGGGGTAAATCACATGGTTGATTTCCATAGCAGTACAGACTGACAGTCATCCTTACTTACAAACCACATGTCAGTTGTTGAGGCTGTAATAGATGCTACTACTAAATATTAGCCACATAGTCAATATTAAAACCTGGACGTGACTCGGTCATTTTAGTTGTGTTCTCAAGCAGTGATCTAAGACAACATCTCTTCTCCTCGATTTAGTTGTACAGTATGTTGTAACAAGACTAAATGAGGCAGGCGGAGTAGGTGTTTCCTGGGAGTATCACTTTCTTCCTAACATCTGTGGGGAAAGTGTAATCTCAGTGGTGGATGCTACATGATCTTGTTTGAAATGGCCGCTGAGGGCTCCAGTTGGAAAGAAAAGATCGTAGCGTCTCCAGCCGAGGACATGCGTGTTAACAATGATTCTACCAGAAACAGCCCTGACGAATGTTTTTGCCAAACCATGCTCACTTGTAAAGAGTTTATTTCAGGACAAGAAGCAAAGTTTGTCACTGAAAGAACTGTGAACAAGAAGGTGGGAGTAACTATGGTGGTTGGTGGTAGTTGTACAGACTCAACTCTCTTTTGCTCCTCTGTCTTCAGTCAACGAACCACCCAACTTCCATCGACCTCAAAGCAATCTGCGGACATTTGCCGGGGAGAACTTCGTCTTCCAGTTTGCGGCATCAGACCCTGAGGGCTCCGCGCTCCTCTTCCAGCTGGAGGACGGGCCAAAGGGGGCGGTCCTCTCGCCAGCTGGCCTGCTCATCTGGAGGGTCCCCTCACTTCTTGAGGAAGGACATCAGACGAGCCGCTCCTTCCGCTTCACTCTGTCTGATGAGTGCAACGCCCAGAGCACCATCACTGTGGAGGTAGAGTTGTAGAAAAAGAGGGGAGAGCAGAGATGAAACTGAAATGAGAGTAAACATGGTGCACAAAAGATGTGGACTTAAAGATGAATTATGTTACTTTAAGCAATTGGGATTCTTAAATGCAATACATTTAAAAAAACAAACAGGATATACCTGAGCTGTGTCTTTTTCCTGATCTGTAATGCAGATTGATGTGGTGCCCTGTGGCTGTCAGAATGGAGGCACGTGTGTGACAGACGTCAACTACCCTGCCGGCAGTGGGAAATACTTGTGTGTGTGTCCTGACGGGAAGCAAGGCAAACTCTGCAATGAGGACGTAGACGAATGTTTGTCATCTCCTTGCACACTAGGAAAATGCACAAACACTGGGAGTGGGTACAGATGCGAGTGTACTGCAGGACTGAGAGGTTAGAGATGAGTCCTTCAAATCTCTCTGTGCCTTAATTTACTATGATAAATACACCAATAGCCGTCTGTTTCCTTCTGTGGGGCTGTTCTGACATCACAAGTTTGAAGCTGTAGATACTCAATCACTGTTTGTAATTGCACAGTCCGTTTCCTGTGTGTGTGTTTTTGGCAGGTGCGACATGCCTGGAAGATATCAATGAGTGTGAAAGGAAGCCCTGTTTCCCAGGGGTCCAGTGCTTCAATAATTTTGGCTCCTATGGCTGTGGCCCATGCCCTAAAGGAATGCTGGGAAATGGAACAATGTGTACGGGTAAGTGTAGGCATACAGTACTGTGTATAAAATGTTATATTTTAGAGTGTGTTACGCTAGGAAAGCTGTTACACCGATTCTTTCACCGATGTCAAAGTACCACTGAGCGGTGAGTGACCTAACTTATTAAGTTATGGTGAAATGCATCAGTTGTGTTACCATTTAGCCAAATCTCGTGTTCAGGCCAAAGAACATGAACAATATCTTATTTTTACATCATGTGAATAAAATTAGAACATTTTCTGGCATGATAAAAAATAAAGAGGTTGGTAAAAAGACACTCACACTGTAAGTTTAACTTAATATTCTGTCATAAATTTGTCTTTTTACTTAGGTTCACAGTTATTGCAGTAACTTAATGTAGTAATTATGATATGATAATGTCAATCAACTTTAGTCTCCAGGTCTTTCTTTGGCAAAAATCTGATTTTAACACTGGTAAAATGATTAAATACATACATAGTGGTGTATGCATACTGTACATGAGACCCTTACGCGTGATGACATAGCTCCTATTCCCAAACCTGGATCCTATTAGCAGGCATAACACAAGTTTTTCAGATACTGCTCTTCTTTGAAACTATGCAGCCATTCTGTCAAGTTCTAAGGGTATCACATAATAAAACACGACTTCTCTATTTATGTATTCATTTCCCAAACCTTTTTTTTTTATCATATATAATCATCATTTGGAAGCTCTGATGTTGGCTCCAACTTGATTATTTTCATGCAGCCCAAACAACTGTAGCTTATTGTGTCATTATAAGTGAATTAGTTTACATAAGAGCATCAACAAAATGCTCTGACTGTGAAGGAACTGTTCATTGCAGCCATGCAACTCTCAGGAACACTCAGCAGGGAAACAGTACTTGTGCTGAATGGAAACCAGACGGTTTATGGCAGCTGATACTGCTGCCTCCCTCGGTGTGCTCACTTTGCTCTGCAGCGACTGCTAACTTGAGTTGGAGGGTTAAAAACACTGTCACTGTGTGTTAGTAAGTTTTTTAATTTAATTTTTAATTTTTAATTTTAAGCTTAATTACTGAATCATGTTTGTACATGTGATTTCAGACAGTAAACAGAGCCGAAAGTAATGCGCTACTAAAGCGGCTGAGCGTCATAAAGTATTTTCTGTGTCTGCAGCTGTTTCACAGTGATGATGATGATGCGAGGCTAAAAAACCTATAAAATATATCTATATATGGACAAACTTTTTCTTTTACTTCAGCAGAAAATGTAATGGTCATTCTCTTCACATTCACCATCAAATCATAGGCAACAAACTACCTTCAATTTATTTTTATTTATTTTTAATCATCTTTCTTGCTTTTCTAACTTTCTTGCAATTGCGCTGTTGCTCCTTTCAGTAATTAAATTACACCAAAACTTGGCATCTAAAGAGCCTAGTCGTCAAACCAAAGTGGATTTTGGTGGAAAAATTGGTCTAGAACAAAGCACACAGCATAAATAGTGTGAGTAACATATTGTCACTTTTATGGAACTTTGTAAAAGCAGACTCATGAGGAAAGATCCTTGGATTTTCTTCAAACCCTTTGTTTTACTGCACACCCTTCAGGCCTCTGATCTCCTTGAGCCAAGAGACTTTGGTTTGACATATTTGACCAGCTTGTTCAGTTCAGTGCAAAATATACAGAACTTTGGATGTCAGGGGCCACCAGGACGGTAAATTAAATAAATCAAATGTCTTGGATTGAAAGCTTGTTTTTGCTATCCCCTGTTGAAATCAGGGCTGCAGACAAATCACACAAAGTCTGAATAAATTCAATTTCCAATTTAAGACCAGGCCAAGAGGGATCAAGAAGTTGACTTATTTCCAGCGTATCAAAGTAAGAAAAGTATCAAAACAAACGCAACAGAAAGGAAAGAAAACCTAACTAGATTAAAGTCCAAGGTAAGACCAGACAAGAGAACTTAAAAGTTTCATGATCATGTAATCTGCTTCTGTTGTACTAGATTTAAACAAGAGATGCTGGCCGTGCTAATGCAAGATAAATCAGAGACAGGTTTGTTGACTTGCTGCCATGTCTGCGGTCTGCCGTCATCAATCACAATTTGATGTGTCCTGCTACGCTCGTGGCTTGTAAATGTATTGATAGGCTGTGAGTGGTGGTCACGCCTCGTTGAGATCTTTACACAAACTCTTTCCAACGTCTCACCTCTTGCTGGGCGTCTAAGCACAACTTTTTGATTTGTCTGATCTCTGTTGGTTCCATCTACAGTAAAATTTATTCTTCAGTTCTTCACCACTTATATTTCTTCATACAATAGTCCTCAGACCTGCCACCATCACTCCCACATCTGCTCCTCGTATGACTAAGAACAAGATACCAGATGTTCTGCTGCAACCGCCCAAAATAAAGACAGACACTTTCCAGAAGGCCTCAAGTGGTAGCTCCCCGCAGACGAGATCCGAGGCAGAGAAGACAATTCCAAGAATTCATCCAGGCCTATCACAAACTAAGACCACCACCTGGAGGAGGACTCCAGGAAGTCAAACCTTCACTAAGGCAGAAACCAACAAGAGCATCACATCAGTTTCATCAAGTATACCCCAAATTGAGACTGATGCTTTGAGAAAAACCCATGGAATGTATCTCAGCCCACCCAGGACTAAGGCAGACTCTTTCAAGAACATCTCAGGAATTGCATCAGACCAAGTGAAGCCTGATCAGCCCAGATTTAGCAACACTATTGCTAAGACGCCCACAATAGTCCATCCACCGGGAAATGGCAGACCATCTTCAGGTAAGCCCAAGTTCTCCAACAATCTCTACCAACTTTATTTTGTCAGACAGAAATATTAAAAATTGCGGGTGCACTCTAGCAACACTTAGGGGCATTTTTAAGAGAAAATAAGGGTGAAAACAAGTATCTGTAAACTGTACAGAAGACTGTACAGAAACACTGGGATTCAGAAGTTGGAATTTAATTATCATAGTCAGTAAAAAAAAGCAGCACACGATAAGTAGTGTCCGAAATATACTATAAATACTGTAATTTACAGAAGCTGCAAATTTGACAAGATCACATCTTAGTTCATTACGTTCAGAACAAGATAGCTGCACGACATGTTAGTTTTTAGATCATTAGTGACTCTGATTAGATTAACTTCAGCTAATTGCATAGCTGATTAGTAAAACTTATTGTTACAGAGGTCAGAAATGAATCTGTAGCTGGTATTTCTTCAGTGCCTAGAAGACCCTGCTCCATTTGGCTCATATGGTGATCATTCCAATCATATAGAGCACTAACCACAGTTTCTCCTAGGATCAGTTCAGTCTCCATCTGTCAACGTGTCAGCTACATGTGCCAGCAGGCCCTGCTTCCCTGGGGTTCAGTGCATCAACCGCAGACCGCCACACGTTGGTTATGTCTGTGGCCGCTGTCCACCCGGTCTTTATGGCAATGGACGGGTCTGCATGAAGAATGCTGAGGCAGGTAAGGCCATTTTTGTTTGGTAAGTAATTCTGCAGACATGATTTATTTTTAAGTCCTTCACAAGCTGAAACACACCAAAGTAAAGTCATGTGAAATCCCTCCGTACATTGTGGGCTCTTTTAAGATATTTTGTTTTATGTGTTTTACTTGGTGGGAAGGGATGTCATTTATTGCAGTAAATAAATCAAAGTAAGTGGTTAGAGAAGCCTTAACTGAAGTTTCTCTAATGCTTTTTTCTCACTGGGGGAGTGGGAGTCGTAACAACTGAGAAGAGACAGTTTGATTCCAACTTTAATCCCTTTACTATTTATCATGTTTGTCCGGTAAGTCACAAGACACAGCAAAGTGTTGGTGCAGATGAGTCAGTCGGCCTCAAACAAAACACAAATAACTTAAATCACTGCAATGCTGTAGTTTCCTCTAATTATTCTATTTGTTCAAAAGTGATGCGCTTTGTTCAACAACATTCCAGTTGAAATGACGTGTTGATACCAGATTTTACCAACTAGTTGAAGACTGTTTTGCGTTAAAATGAAAAATGGCATAAATTGGGTTTAAAATCTGTAATTCATGTCTTTGCCAGTTAATGTAGCAGTCATGGAAATGTGTAGGTAGGGTGTAGGTATTCATTTTTCCAAAGGCACTAAAGTCATCTCCTTTCTTTCCTCAGCTTCCAATCACCTGCCTCAGCAGCAGACAGCAGGCAAGACCAGCCGATTCCCACACGGAAGCAGCAGCAAGGTGTCCAAGCTCCACCTGCCCAACCTGCCCACTAGGCACAGTATCAAACACCTCTCCTTGTCTGGAAATCGAGATAATGCAGCACGTCATGCTCCCGCATCATGGAGGGGAGGTGGGAGTGGACGGAGAGAAGCAGTTAGTGCCACTTTAAGAGATGTTACGAAAACAACACAGGTCACTGCAAACGCTCACGTCACTCGCCAAAGTTCCAGCCCCGCGTCAGATGCCAGGATATATGCAAGAACCGGCATCACTGCCTCCAGGGAGCTCGTTGCACCCTATGTGACTGTCTCCAAGGTGAGTTGACTATAAAAGCCCTGAAAACTATGAGGAAATTAGCATCCAATAACTGTCCTTTCTATGATAATCTCCCAGCAGTCCGAAGGAGCACCGACTGGTGACACAACTCTTAAGGTAACTCCTCCTGCTCATCAACTCTCCACTCAGTCTGGTGAAGTGATGCAGCCTAAACACACAACCCAGCCTCAGCTTATCCTCCCATCCACCCATTCCAAACCCTGGACTCCTGCAAGACCGGCCGTCCCACTTACAGCAGCCCTCACCGCTCTATCCTACTCACTGTCTGAGTTGGAGTTCTCTGCAGATGGAGATGAGGCCGAACCTGGATACGAAGGCCCAGAGATGCCACAGATGGTCCCAGCACTGACGTTGACAACACCGGGCAAAACAGCTTACAGCTTCCCCTTCCAGAGGGCTACCTCCAGCCAGCCAGGAGCGAGGAGTGGTACAACAGCTGGCAAACATATGACAACATGCACCGACCGTCCATGTTTTCCTGGTGTGGAGTGTGAACCAGCCATGGATGGGGGGTTCCGCTGTGGGAGGTGTCCTGTAGGATACACTGGAGATGGGCGAGCCTGTCGAGGTACAAATGCATGTCTTCAATTCTTGTTTAATCACAATGAGAAACACCAAAAGTGTCTTTGTGTTTTGTAATAGGACAAACTCGCTCCCTGTCTGTGTTTTAAGCTGTTTGTAGGCATGCCTGTGGACGCAACATGGAATGTGCTGCGCCAAATACATGCCGCTGCAAACCAGGCTACACTGGATTTGACTGTAAGACAGGTAAACAAATAAATAGCTCATTAAATATAATTTAATTTATTATTTCTGTATGTAATAATTTTGGGGCAATTACATTTATATGTTCATATTTTCACAGCAATCTGTGATCCGGAGTGTTTGAACGGGGGTGTTTGCATGGCGCCAGGGGTGTGTCAGTGTCCCAGAGGTTTCCATGGAGAAACCTGTCAAGATGGTAAGGCTTGCTTTCAAAGTTACTCCAGTCACAGATCTCTTTAATGTACTAATGCAGAAATATTTCCACATAGGCTTATGAACTAACTGTTATAAATAATATAAGTAACCGGAATCCATCCTTGCAGCTCTCTGCAAGTCACCATGTGAAAATGGAGGAACCTGTGTGGGACTGCAGACGTGTTCCTGTCCTTATGGATTTGTCGGACCTCGATGTGAGACCAGTGAGTTAACAGCTACTATAATTTTCTTTTTTTTTTCCATTTTATTCAGTGACAAAACACCAGGAACAAGTGAAGAAAGACTTCTGGAGTAAATACACTAAAATAAGAAGCTAAAGAAAATAGCCACCTGTTATTTTATTCAATTTAAATGGTTTAAATATACAAGGAAGATTTTATATCAAGTATTTTTCTTCAAAAACACGAAAGCTTAGTAATGTTTTGTTGATCATAGTGGTGTGCAGCCGTCACTGTCACAACGGAGGTCAGTGTGTGACTCCGGACGAGTGTGCGTGCCCGCCGGGCTGGACTGGCCCATCCTGTGAGACTGGTGAGTGTGTGTGTGTGTTTTTTATTTATTTATTGCGTGTTAGTGCGTGTACTCACTGCTCCGTGCTGCTGTTTTCCCACTCTTTCTCCAGCTCTCTGCTCTCCTGTCTGTCTGAACGGAGGTTTGTGTGTTCGGCCGAACACCTGTGAATGTCCTCATGGTTTCTATGGAGCACAGTGTCAGAATGGTAATCTTAAATTAGTCACTGGGTTATTCCTAAATCAGACATAAGAGATATAAAACGATAAGGAAAAAAAAAAAGTTAAATTGTTTATTCTTCCTCCTCCAGCCGTGTGCAGTCCTCCTTGTAAAAATGGCGGTCTTTGCATGAGGAACAACGTGTGCTCCTGCCTGCAGGGATACACGGGAGGACGCTGTGAGAAAAGTCAGTCCTCCTTCCTTCGTCGTCTCTTTTCTCATCGTCCATCTTTATCTGGCTGTTTTACTCTTCTCCACTTGGTTCTTCTTATTCTCTTCATCTGTCTCCTCGTCTTAATTTCTCACCACCATGGTTTATTTTTCTTCTTTCTCATCAGTAGCTGTTCTTCTCTGACCTTTTTTATCCTCCTCTACCTCCAACATCTAGTATATCCACACTCTTAACAAAACAATCTCCGTCCTTAATATGACACTTTTTGTGATGATGATCATTCTCCTTCTCCAGGTGTGTGTGAGCCCATGTGTATGAATGGCGGCAGGTGTGTTGGTCCAGGTGTTTGCGATTGTCCGTCAGGGTGGCGAGGGAAGAGGTGTGATAAACGTAAGTGCCCCGATACAAGAGGTGGATAGATACATATCAAAAGCCTCTGACTGCCTTTCCCCTCCTACAAAGTGTCACCATCTCCCTGTTGACCCTAATTAACACCAGTTAACCATAAATAACTCTCTCCTGTCTGGAAACTATCCTGCCAACAAGCAGGAAGTATTTCTATAATAGAAATACTTCAGTATAAGTACCTCAAAATTGTACTTAATTACAGTACTTGAGTAAATGTATTTACATACTTAACACCTTTGCCACTAATTACATTAACACTTTAAATGAAATTACAATGTATGAGACAAGTTTGAAATTTGCAGTATAATTGTACATTGTGGAAATGTAAAATCCTAAAAATGTTATTATTTAAAGTAATTTTACTTTTTATTGTATCTTGATACTAGTAACCTTATAAAATCATGTGAATCTAACAAACTAAAAAAAGTGAAGTTTAAATGAGTAATTTAAATACCTGATGTGTAAACCTAAAGACAGTCAACTTACAGTACAAAACAGAAAAAAACAGCCAACAATGAGACAACAGTGTTTCTTGATAACTGACTATTTGCTTCAACATTGGGCCAATTGGTGAGATTAGAGAAAACACACTGTGGCAGACCATCAAAACTTTTTATCAACTTTCTGTAAAACTCACCAAACCGAGGCAGAAGCAGATCTGGTCACACGCTCCAGCAGAGATGTGAAAATGTGAATCCTGCAGGCCGCTTCACATGTGGCAACATCAGCTGTAATGTCTGCAGAGCTTCACTGGGCCGATTTTAGGACTTCAGTGAGATGACTGCTACTAAAAAGTGAAGAGGGGATAAACCAGAGAAAATGACACACTTCTTTCCCAATATTTAGTTTCACTGTCATTTCTCTAGTGAAAGTACTAAGCTAGGACTGACTAACCGCATCATGTGTATGAATCTATGAGGCTGCTGCACCAGGAGGACTCTGAATAATTTATAAGACGTGTGTCAACTCTCTCAGCGTCAAGATCTTGGTTAAGAGTCACAACTCTTCATAAGTTAAGATGTCGGTGTTTCAGTCCTAACTTCTGC
The DNA here is from genome assembly GCA_032362345.1 of Sandelia bainsii. Lineage (NCBI taxonomy): Eukaryota > Metazoa > Chordata > Actinopteri > Anabantiformes > Anabantidae > Sandelia > Sandelia bainsii. Next base: position 1,820,806 of record JAUMHL010000013.1, on the reverse strand, counting down.
CATTAAAACGACATTTTGTTATCAAATTAAGTCTCATGTTCAAGTTCAGGTCAGGTCTAAAGTCCTCACATCTTGTGTTGCCTCCCAGCAAGTTGTCTCCAGAAGTGTCTGAATGGAGGCGAGTGTGTGGGTCCCAACACCTGCCACTGCCCCCCGGGGTGGCAAGGCATGCTGTGCCAGATCCGTGAGTGTTACAACGAAACACAGACACAAACTTCAAAACACAAAATTAATGAATGTACAAGAACATATCAGGCATGGCATAAATGGTGTAAACTGGAACCTTTTGTGCCTGACGCTTCTTTTTACACTGAATAATAAACTGTCAACTTTAACAACTATATAACAGTGGAAGAAAGAAGAACCCGGCCGTCATCCCAAACCCAGAACTTCCAGATCAACATACTTGTCTAAGTTAAACTAGGCTCAGTTCAGCTGAAACAGCTCATGCATTTATAGATTTACATTTCCCATGTCCTGCTTCTATTCTGTGTTATTTCTCAGCTCACTGTGAACAGAAGTGTCTCTACGGCAGTCGATGTGTCCGACCAAATGTTTGCGCCTGCCGCAGCGGATACTCAGGTTCTCTTTGCTCCAGGAGGGTAAGAAGCACTGGAGATGTGAACAGTGTCTGACTTTTCCAGTGACTTTTAATACTTTCAGCAACATGACTTAGTGTTCCTGCTCCCTTGGCTCATATTTTCTAGTCAGTTTCCAATGAGGAAATGAGGTAAAGAGGTGTTTTCCTCAGTGTCTGTTTGCGAAGCGCTACACAAATGTTTCCCAGCTTCACATGTGAGTCATATTTTGCACATGAGGTAAACTGGAAACACATAAAAATGAATCCCTGCTCACAAATTGACCAGTTAAAGGTGGTGTGCAAGAAAAATTGATCAAATGCATCACTTCATTCTGATAGTGACTCCGACGTTTTATCTGTGCAAACATGGCACATTCAGCCTCACTGTGTCCTCAGATAAAGTGTATTTGGTTTCAGGACCTTTTCAGCTGCAGCAGATACGTCCGTCTAGGAACTTCTGAAGAGGAGGAAAGAAAAGTTATACGTAAATCTTCAGGAAGGAAATCTTAAAGAGACACTGGGAAATGTTATATCCGAATCACAGAAACATTTGAGGTGGTAGAAGTAAACGAATGCAGTACTTGAGTTGGAGTGCCAGTACTAACTTTAAAATCTACTTACAGCATAAAAGTACAAGTACTATGTACAATGTGTTTAAATCAGTATAAAATGTGATGTTAATATGATTTGTTCTACTCATAAAACTCAAAAAGTTGAGAATTACTTCAAACAAAACATGTAAAAGTAATAAAAGTTGTAAAATACGTAAACTCAATTTCTTTAATCTACTTGTTGCTATTTCATTTTTTCCCTCTTGTTTGCACTTATAAAACCTTATATTCCGTTTTTTTTTTTTTTTCTTTTTCAGCTCCCGATTACCAAAGGTTGAGCGCTAATTACACGTCCGAACAGTTGGAGTTCAGTGTGTTTTTCCAGAGCCGTCATCAAAGGAAAAACCTAAAGTGTCTCCACTGGATTAAACTGCAAAGTTAAGGCAAATCAACCGGCGTAACGCCCGACTCCATGTCCAGTCCAGAGTCAAAAAAGAAAGCATCTTTGTAGAGGTTGACACCACCGACAATACAAATCTAAAAAGAAGGCTGTTTATTGCTTATAATTCTTTTTTCTCCTCCATCTCCACATTGTCACATGACCTGGTGATGTGGTGAGTGTTGAGTATTAAAACCAGATCACTGAGGTGGTCGTTCGTACAGAAATAATTCAAAGTCCCTGTGTCTTTTAATAAGCCTCAGACTGACACACAAAACATTACTAATGATTTCTGTTGATGTCATAACGGACTGATGACTTCATGTTCAGGTTCTACACTATAAACCCAAAACTCTTCATGACTATTTATTTATTTGGTTGTTTCATATTGTCGCATATTTCTTGTTGTATATATCTTAATATATATCTTAATCACTGTATAATCTGTGTTATTTCTAATTCAGACATTGTGTGTTGGTTGTTTTATAAATAAAGATCCTTTTAAGGTTTAGATTTTTCAGCATTTATTGAACGTGAAACTCTGCAGTCAAACTTCAGATGTTGTTTTTAAGTTTGTTTTCTTTGACTTGTTTCGTCTTTGGAGGTTGTTGCTGTGTTAGATTAGATGATCGCAGCGTCATAGGTGTTGATGTAACATGGCTACATGGTGTTAGACCCCATTCAATCACGGCTGTCAGGACGTCCAGGATACTACAGATGTCGTCCAGAAATACTACATCTGTTGGGTTCGGGCCATTATCAGGCCGTCTAACTGTAACCCAACCCTTAAGCTTACCTTTTGCATCTTCAAATATGTTCTCGTCCGTCTCCTTGTACCCTTTCACCCTCTTTGTTCATGAAGCTCCACCATGGCCACCAGAGGATGTCTGATGTAACCTGAAAGCATCAGATTCAGTACAACATGATCACAGTGATGTTAACAACTTAAACATCATGTCTACAGCATCTTAAGGTTCTGTTCCTTCGTGTTTCTCTGCAACGTTTGACTTTGCTGCAGGGGCCAGACAAGTTCATGGCCAGCGGGTCAGGGCCACGGGGGCCGCAAGGAAATGAGGATTAAAAGATTAATGAGGTCACATTAGCTTCGCACCAGTTGGGATTCCACTGTGGCGACCTCCCTCCCTGACTCCTGCCTCTGCTCGGCCGAAAACTAAGGAACTGTTTGAATTTTTATGATTAATATGAAGCTGAAGCTTAATATGAGCACTGATGTTTGAGTATTTGAGCTCATGGTGCAGGTATACTCCTGGAGAAATTATAACATAGTTTAGGTTTTTGCTCTTACTGGTAAATCTGGTCTTTTCCAGTAATTTATTAATTATGGGGGGGGGGGGCGAGAAGCTGAAATTGTTTAACATTAGGTGTTTCCTGCCCTCTGGTGGAAATAATAATAATGTCAGGAACATAAAACTGCAGAGAAATCAAACCATAAATGAGCAGAAATTTAAAGCATCAGTAACTTTTAAATTAATTTTATCTTCCTGCAGTGATCTGAATAAAAGTGACAACACAACTTGAAGGTTGCTCTGAGCATTTACAGCAACACACACACAAGCCACCGTCCATTCACAGATATTTATATCCACCCCCAAAGATGGCACAGGGCAAGGTGGAGGAGGGGGAGGAGGTGTCCATCATGGTGGGCACAGACAGAACGGGACAGGCGGGTACACCTGGACTGTTCACTCAGTGGAAGCTCGGAGCCGCCGGCCAAAACAGCAGTTATCCTGCACCCTGGATGCCAACAGACAGGACACAAACACACACAGGGCAGTTATTGGTAAGGCACAGGGACGCACGTCAAGTTCAGCAGCAAAGCTGGAGCTAGAGAGGGACAACTGTTAAAGGAGTGACTTTCACACCTGGATTTGTCTCCATCATAAAAAAAAAAAGACAAACTGAAACATTCTGTAAATCCTGTCAAAATATCATCAGTGCCCATCTGAACTCTTCAGTATCGGCCCTGAGACGCACAGTATCGGTCGAACCTAATTTAAACCTGTATCCTCCAAAACACAACAGGTGCCCCCTCCTCCCCTCCCTGTGGACTCCACCTGTCCTCCCTTCTCTGCGGTGGGCTGGCGACGCAGAAAGGAGCCGTCATTCATTAGAAATGGTATGCTGGCCGCCGGGGGGCCGGCCGGCACAAACCTCCTCGGTCACCGGATCGGCGGCAGCTGCTCGGCCCCCGGTGCTATTTTCACCCCCAGGATAAAGTGCTGTGCAGCCGCTGCCCGTCCGCACGGCCACAGGAGCTCCACACAGACCAGAGCAGAGTCAGGATGAAGTCCACAGGCGGCACCGCGCAGCAGGACGGTTTTACCTCCGACCTGGACGACCTGGACAGCGGCAGCGACTGCTCCGACGGAAAGTCCGTCGGCGGCTGCAGCCCGCGCAGAGATCCGCGGGAGGCTGCAAGGGAGGAGGCGGGGACCGGTGGTGGTTCCCGCACCGGTGCGTCAAGACTGAGAAGGCGACGCAGACACAGCAGCGACGGAGGCGGCGGAGACGCGCGTCTTTCCGGCGTGAGCAAGCAGAGGCAGGCGGCCAACGCGCGGGAGAGGGACAGGACTCACAGCGTGAACACCGCCTTCACGGCGCTCCGCACCCTCATTCCCACCGAGCCCGCCGACAGGAAGCTCTCCAAAATAGAAACCCTGCGCCTGGCCTCCAGCTACATCTCTCACCTGGCCAACGTGCTGCTGCTGGGGGAGGACTGCCGGGACGGACAGCCCTGCCTCCGCCACCAGAGCATCTTGCACGGCCGCGCCGTGCTCAGCGCGCCCTCCCTGCGGTCCATCTGCACTTTCTGCCTCAGCAACCAGAGGAAAGTGGTGAGTGAGCATTCAGCCTCCACACTTAGACCCAAAACAAGCGCACAACTCCTGAAAGACAAAGATTTTGTTAAATGTTTGGAAGTCCTTTAAATATTATATGTAAATGAATATCAATATTACATGATAGTCATGATTGTAATTGCAGTGAATTTATCCTTAATTCATACTTGTAGAACTGTTTGCAAACTTGCACAAGATCAGTAAATGTCACTATTATATTTAAAGTATTTAATTAATTATTTAATCTAGAAATTTTTCTTTTCAGTGCTCAGCAAAATATTAAATATCGACATGTTTTATTGACAAGTTTGGCGTTTAATGTTCTCAAAGATACAAAAACATGAGGTAGCTGGATCACAAAATATAAATTTACCTCAGTTTAAACAAAATTTCTGCACATTTCTGCCTCATCTAACTTGTTTAAACATATTTAGTATTAAAAGCAACTGAAATTGTTCTATTATATATATATATGTTTCAGTAGGATTACACTGATAAATATGAAGTCTGCTCTTAGGTTGCACGTCATGGTGCTTTCACTGAACTGTGTTTGTGGTAAATGTGACTGTTTCTCTGCGTCCACAGCTCAGAGATGGAGGGAAGCACTCAGCTGCTGTGTGAAGCCAGGCGGCTGTTTACATGTAGACACGTGGATTGAAACACACCTGTAGGACTTTGTACATATATAAATATATTTATTTTTGGATTAGACAGAATTAACACTGAAAAGCACTTTCTGTTCACGTTCGTGCGCTTCTGAACCTCTGTGTTTTGGTTGAGCTGTAACCTGAGCCAATGTGTAAAGTTGCACCTGACGGGGGGCTATTTTGGTCTGCACGAATAGTACAAATCCCCAACCAGCCACTAAAGCCTCCCCCTCCCTCATCTGCCTATAAAAAAAGGCCATGTCGCCTTCAGTCACATGCAGGAAGCTGAAGAGCAGCTACTGCGGCGGTTGCTGTGAGTTGAGCGGCGTCGACTCTGCCTCCAAGTGCTGTCAGAGAGAGTGAAGAGGTGCGTTTCTGCTGCCTCTAGTGGCGATCGCGAGGAACTACAACAACAGTTTGTGGGTTTTATCCTACACGAAGAATAAATGTTATACTCAAAGAGATCGCAATATTTTTGTCATAATACTCCAAATGTGCGTTTTTGTCACACTGTCACAGCATCTAACTGGTTAATATATTGGTGCCGTAAAAGGTGACCATGTGTTGGAAGTTTAGGCTGCCTTCACATCACCTGATGTGAATGTGAACGCAGCCTTAGATGCAACATAACTGTAAAGTCAAAGGAAAAAACGGATTCAAGTGTTCAGAGTTGGGTGTGCACACACATTTTTTTTTATGAATGAACTCTTAAATGCAACCCAGACCCAGTCTTTCTTTTACTTTGGTTTAGTGCAATGTTCTTTATCTCTGAAGAGTGATGTAAACAACGTTAAAACATTTTAATATTCGTTTCCATCTGAAGGTGAGACTGGGGAATATTTGATCTGCTGTACGGTTTTAAGTTCAGAAATATTTCACTCTAAGAAGATTAATTTCATGCAGTCTGGTGTCAAATCCTACCTTTAAACAAACTCAAAAGACTAAAATACAAGTTTAGAACCAGGATATCTGACTGGATACTGGTTACACAAAACTGGACGTGATTTTTTTTCCCCCAGTTGCTGTTTTAACTCGCACATCTGGGATTTCAAACTTTGGCAATGGAGAATAAGTTATTTGTAATTTTGAAATTTCACATGAAAAAAATCTGTTCCTTTTGTTTAAAGCTTTGGTTTTGGCCTTAATTCAAGATGAAATATTTAGACACATTTGCAGTGTGATGAAATGTTTACTTTTGCATTGTTGCACAATCACTTAAAAAATAAAATAAAAACTGACGTGTGCACAAGAACGTAGGCTGCATTAAGCTGCCTTCTGCACTTATTTGGACAATTTAAAAATGATTACAAACCAACTGGTAAATATTCCCAGATATTTATTAAAGACAGAAACTATCACAGAAGTGTTGCACACTACCTCAAACCTGTTTTAAATATGAAGGCCTGCGTCTAAACCCAACATGTAACATGACTGTATTAAAATGTACTTTAATGCCTGACAACTATGCTTTGCACATCACAGACAGAAGCTGCTCAAAGAGAAATGTATTTTTGTACAATAAAAAAGAAAAAAAGAATCAGACTGCCGATTGTCCATTTTCTGTAAATTCTTAAAAATGTGTCTACAATTACTGCAAGTCTTGGGAAAACTTAGTTTAATATGTGGTATTATGCAATAAGATTAAATATCTGAGAGCTTAAGGTGCTGAAATGACAGCAATATCAATTGAATCAAAATTCTACATAGAACTGCAAATCATCATGGGGCTTTCTCCCAGGAACAGGTTTTAATACACTACAAAGTTTCAGCATCTTTCAGCTTCATTTTCTATTAGGCTTAAATTCTATGGAAGCCAGCTGCTGCCAACCAAAAGTACAATGAAATAAAAGCACTTATGTAAAACACAAGGTTCACAGTTTGTCAACTCTGCTTGAAAACAGTCAGGCTCGGATACGATCAGAGGTTTTTGTGTTCTAATCATTTCTCTTATGTAGGTGACGAGGCCAAAACCCAGTCCTGAAGTCATCTGAAGACAATATAAAGCTCCAACCTTTTAAAACACAAGTGGACACCTATTATAGGGTGGAGCCTTTAGTACCAACTTCCCTATTTATGAATTTTCTTCCATTACAACAGATTTAACACCAACAAGGAATTTTGTACAAAAGAGATTTTGAAAGCTACTCACTTGTTTTATCTCCAGACTCCAGAAACGTCATTAAAGCATTAGACTTCTGAATAATGTTTTTGCACAAAATTCAAGGACTGTTGATTTTGTTATCACTTCCATTGAATCTGGATTTAGGAATCTCAAAACCTCTGCAACGATCACATGGGTGTGGGACTATTCTTTTATGTGACTTTCACATAGTGTAAAAGAGCTTCCATAGATTATTCCTGATCTGCATATTGCATGAAATGACAAACTCTTATCTAAAAGGGCTTTTAACATTTGGTATCCAATCCTGAAGAGGGAAAAAAGTCAAAGAACAGTTCTTAACCATTTCAATAATCTTTATTTCATAAAAAAGTCAAATTGGTTTATCAGATTAAAGAAAGTAGAAACCAATAATAATCAGTTAGCTGGCGAGGCATCTTACAGGGGGAGCGTGTCTTCTGACGGATCGACCAGAGAGAGCTCGACACGTTGTACAGGTTTACCCGAAAGTCAAGACAGAAGGCCAAGTTTAAGACCAAACAGGAGCCAAAACGTGAGCTGGGTTAAATAAAAGTCAAATGCAGAAAAAAAATAATAACTTTGGCAAAATTACATGAATGTTTTTAATCTGCCTCGTAGTCACATGGCAAAAAGGCGAACTCGAATTTTAACCAAATTCTGGTTCAGATTCACACAAACGGCAGCCATCGAGATCACATGGAATGTTTTTATATCCAAATTACACAAGGCATTACAACAAAACCAAATAATGCCAAAAATAAAGGAGAGTTTTCTGCTTCCACTGTGAGCCGCGACACCTAAACACGGCACGAATAAGGACTGAGCCCTTTTACCATTTTGTTTAAATAACGTTTAAATGTTTTGGACTGGTGGAAGGGTGGGTGTCTGCGTGTGTGGGGGGGATAAAGTAGTAACAGGAGGTAGAACAAAGGGGAAGAAAAAAATAAAAATAAAACACATTCTACTGCTCCTGCTGCTATTTATAAAAGAGAAAAAGAAAAAACAAAAAGCACAGCTGTCGATGGAGGTTTTAGTCGGCCTCCTCTTCATCTGATTCTGACTCTGGAGAGAAGAAGGAAATAAAATCAATTAACATTTACAATCTGATTCAAAACGTTCGATGCCAAGTTTTCATTCAGACTTCCAGCTAAGTTAAATCATTTAGTCTATAGAATTTCAGAAAGGAGTATGGGTGAAGAGGTTAGCGGGTTCTTCCTGCTCACATGTCAGATTTACTGCCTTAGTGTCGAGGTGTGCGATGTGCTTTTACCTTCCTCGGCATTTTTCAGCCACTCAACAAATTTTTTCATTTGCTCGAGGAAAACACTCTTCCCCTTGGCGACGTGGCCTTCAGTGTACCACTTCAGTATAGCCTCTTCGCTCAATACATCCGCTGTGAGGAAGAAATGGAGCGTGTCAGAGCTGTGCGCAAGGACTGAACCCTACATTCAACATATGCTCCAAACACCTGACAGCTTGGTAGAAGTGCTGCCGAGCAGTGCTCAGATTTTAAAAACCTGTTCTCAAGGTTTGAATTTCCTTTAACAAAAATGCCACTGTTATACATCTAAATAAAAAAATGACTATACCCTTAATCTAAACTGCATCATTTATATTTGACCTTGAAGTGATGGTGTGGACGTGACACTGACCTTTGTAGAGGAGCACCACGATCTTCTGAAAGGCCTTCATGAAGTGGATGTTGTCGTAGCAGTACTCCTGGATCTTAAGCAGCAGGCTGAGCTCGGACAGACCCTGGGAGGTGAAGGCTTTCAGCAGAGGGCTGTATTGCTGCAAGACCAAGAAACAATTAAGCTACCGCAGAGGAAAATAGCGCTGCTGCATGGGGCAGCGATGGAAATACACTCAGCTAGCTCATGTTTGTAGTGAAAGCTTGTTGGTGCATCAGAGCTCATCCATTTACAGTCGATCGACATTTTTACTTTAGCAACTGCTGCTCGATAAAGACGACATCCTTGTTCCCATTCCTGGCAGACTGTCACACTGAACGTTAACAGTTCAGTTTTGTTTTGAGCAGTAAAACAAGTTTATACAGGCTTCAGGGTGAAACACGACTCTATCCAGCCTACAACAGTCCTAAATTTACCCCTTTAACCAGCAAGAGATGGTGCTTGCCAAAAATCTGATGCAAAATGTCATTAACTGCTGGTACATACATGATCTTCGGTTTCCATAAAAAACATTTACCATAATATATTTCATCTGTAGTACTTAAATCACTTTTCTGATTTTTGAAGTAATTTCAGCATAAAAAACATTTTAAACCTTTTAATTGTTAGGTGAACAATGTCAATCCTACCACTGAATAACAGACTTGCCAGAACCTGTAGCAGTTACCTAATTTTTGGGAAGCACACAACATAACATCTCTACTGGTTCATCAACTACGCTGATGGATCACATGCTTTATTTCACTCTATTCCAGACATTGAAACTACTGTTGCACACCTTCAAGTGTTTGATGGCTTGTTCGGTCACCAGCTCCTCCTTCTTGTTCCACTCCACAGAGCTCATCACGCTGGTCCAGATGATGCCGATCATGGCCTGCTCAGAGAGGTTGGATTTTTTCATCTCCTCCCTGGTGTAGGCGATGATCTGAGACAACACAGAGACAAAGGTTCTTTATTACACTACACTATCAGATTCACATGTGTGCAGACTCACTGGGATTAAACTACTACACTTCCATGTTTCACTAACCCTAACCCCATTGTACAGACACCTTTGTCACTATGCTGTTCAGTTGTGTGTCAGTTAACCAGGACATCATACAAGGCAAAAGGGGGAACGTGTCAGTAATGACGATACAGAAAAATCTGTTTTTGCAGCCATAACGTGCATCATTAAAGATTTCCTATCGTGAAACATAGCACACACACGGACAAAATTAAGACAAGAATATTTGCAATCAACCCCATACAGTCTGCAGAATTCTTGTTCTTCTTCAGCAAGTCTCAGAGCAAGGTTTAACTTCCACCTCACCTCCTTTTGAGGGTCACCGCGGGACATCTGCTCCTGGAGCTCCTTCTGCAGCTCCTTGCGGGCACCGATGGATTGCTGGTTGCGGGCGAAGTCGGACAGCTCCTTCAGCCCGGCGTCGGTGAAGTACTTAGAAAAATGCTCGCAGCTCCGCTTGTTGGCAGGAAAGAGTTCCTGTAGGGAAACGATGTTTGTGTTTGTACTGAAAAATCTGACAGTAATTACAAATCTACCACAGATGCCTTTTCCTGCAAGTTCAAGTTAGAACGGTTCATTTACCATCAGCCTGTTGTCCATGCCTACTTTGCGGAGACTGGCAGCAACAGAGTTGATGTCCTTCTCGTTGATCCAAGACTTGAACAGCTTGACAGCAAAGGCTGCAGATACTCCTGAGCAGGGACAACAGGACAAGTTGAGTCTATAATGTACTCTACGCACTGACCTAAAGAGACATTTGTAATGTTATCCTCACCCTCTTTGACGAGGTTCTCATTGAAGAGGCTGTTCAGGATGGAGGCTGATATGTTGCCGTTGGCCAGCAGGATCCCAGTCAGCATGGCCAGTTTGTTGCGCTCAGATTCAGTGAATCCTTTTAAAAACAACAGCAACTACACAAGACAAAAACACAAAATTGTTATGTGTGCAAGGTAAGACGCAGGTCAATCCTACTGCACCGATTTAATGTTGTAGCTAATTCAAAGTGTTCTGATCTGCGATACTACATGTGTTATCACTGCTTCCTCATTATACAAGTAGATAAACACTCATTGCTGATAATAACACTTTGACAAAATCAGAAATTGAGAATAAAATTCTGATCCCTAGTCTTAGGTGCAGCTCCGTTTCCCATGTTACATCACAGCTACACATCCAGGATTTCAGCTGAACAAATTAACAGTGTTCTCCCAACTAGAATAAACTGACATTGTTGCACACCTGCCAAATCACTGTAAAAGTCAGTTTGTGTTTCAGCCAAAGCAAACCGCACATTAAAATGACACATCTCAGACACACCCAACCAGCAAGACCAGATCAGAACAACAACAGAGCATTCAACACAAGCTCTGTTGAGGTCCCTGCTAGAAAAACACTCACCTTCTTGATCTCCTCTTCGAAACCCTTCTCTAGGTACTTGTAACGCCTGATCAGCTTGTTAAAAACCTATTATGGGTGGTAAACAAACAATGTTCACTCAAAATTAAACACATACAATAAACAGATTTGTTCTGCACTAAACTGATAAGAGACGTAGCTGGAAATGGTTTCTACCTGAGCATATGCTTGCATTGTCTCCAGGTCTTCTTGTGCCGTGAAAAGGCAGAACTCTGTGCGGGTCAGGTCATCAGATAGAGTCCCGCCTGGGGCTGGAGAAGAGCAAACAATGCCGTTACAAGTAAAGTAAAACAAGTCCACACTTAAGCCAAAACAGGCTAAAGTCCTCAAATTGATCTGATATTCAGGACATCATGTACACATAAATAAACCGCCTCCTGAGACCACTCACCCAGCATGCCGCCGGCCACCAGGATGTCAAAGAGTGTCTCTGCATACCGGCGGTAGTCAAGCTTGGCGCCAGAGGCATCAAGGAACTTTGCGACCGCTTCCAAATCAGTGCCAGTTTGATTCAAGCCTTGTACGATACTTTCTTGAAACTGAGTAGGGTCAAATCTCTCCTTTTCATCTGTGGTAAGAGAGTGCACATGTTGAATTCGGAGACAAGGCAACATTTGTGCATAGTTCCACATGCAAAACAGCATCAATAAACACTGACCTCTTTTCCTCGTTTTGAAACGCTGGCCGGTTAGCGTTGGCTTTTGCTGCTTTTGATTATTCATAAAAGACACTCTGAAAAACATACAACACAGTTAAAGTTTACTCAAGGTGTGCAGATCACTAGTGAAGAGTACAGTGTTCTCTGTATGTTTTGATTTCCATCGTTTGGGTGTAAACCCAATGTCAATTAGTTCACTACGGAAGCTACGGATTACTCAAGTTTGACAACAGAGCTTAAAGCATGTAACCAAATACGCACAGTCATAATAAAACAGGTGATGTGATAAAAAAAGAAAACAGAACTGATCCTACTAACTTGTATATTCTGCATAAAGCTCCACTGAGCTGCGGTGTTAAACTAGGTGCAGTGACTGTTCACAACCAAACACCATCATGCTGCCATACTCATTGAAGCTCTAAATTTATTCTAAGAAATACACAAGCCAAATGTATTTACTTTAGTTATAAATAAATGATAAGCAGCTTGATTGTCTATATTTTTGAATTAAAGCTAATGATATGGCATCAAGCCCATGAGGCTTGAAAGTTCTCAATCACCACCTGTTAAACACCTGATTAACTTCCTGTTGCATATAAAAAATAATCATTTGTTGGCATTTCAGTCTAATTTTCTAAAAGCTAGTTCTTGCAAATAAACGATCTGCCAACCATTCTGATTAATCAACTATTATAATGTTGGCAAAAATTTAATTTTTTCACATTTCATCCAGTCAACATGCAAATGTTCTCTTTGCAAAGATATAAAACAAAACACTTGAAATGCCTTATCCTTTAGCCAATACTGATGCTTTAACCCCTACTCAAAGTAAAGCAGTGATCTAATGTTCAGTAAATGCAGTTAAATTTAGGAACTCTCTCACTTTTATACTGGTCAAGAATGACTAAAACCAGACAATAAGACTTATAAGAAGGATTAACCTCTTGTGTGCACATCTCATTACCAAAATCTCTCAATTAGATGCAAATATATAACCAATATTACCGTTTTAGGCAAAAGAGCATATAATAAATTAAATATACATTTAAGCCATATTTTCTGACGATTAAAATCTGTCATTTTAAAACTTAAAAATGTTGCATCGTGTAAATTTAGAGTAAATCTGTTAATAAATTCATTAAACACAAATTACATGGAGGGTTTTCACAACAACCGAGACAAAAGCTAAGGAAGGCAAAAACAAACAAAAGACAATACGAGGTCGTACAATGGAGCTAATGGGAGAAAACTTAAGTGAGGTGTTATAATACATAATTTTACCATGGCTATTATGTGCGAGTCTAAGTAAAATCATTTTCATCAATTGTTTTAAAGGTTTAAGGAGAGTATTAAACACATAGTGGGATTTTGTCCACATTACAGCTGGCTAATTACATGTTAGCATCAGCTAACTCAGGGCCTCACCATGCGCCGAGCTTAGCCGGGCCCGCTAGCTAGCTAAACAGGCTGGCCAACTGCGTCTGATTTAATTACTAAACCGCTTCTGAAACGCTGGGATCCGCCGCGACGAGCCACATTTTCATGAAACACAACTTGTTGTCGAAATGTCATTGGAAATATTTAATTAATATCGTGATAGCAGCCGGTCTTAAAGTATGAAAGGCTAACGCTAAGTTAGCTACTCGAACTGGAGGAAACCAAAAATCACCCTCCGGCAGCGTCGAGGAAGGCAGCAATCCCATGTTAAAACGCTCTTTTTCGCTCTATAAACACACGTATTGGCATCTTCAAAACACAATTAAAGTGCGAAACAACACCAAAATGGTGAAAATACATGTACTCACCGAAATTAATGCAGATAAAAAACGGTTGTTAACCAGTGGAATCAAAGTGAGTGTCGACTCTCTCAGCGGCCCAAACAAAAAGACCTTCCCGTCAGGACCTGCGCAGGCTCCGCCCGCTGCGCATGCGCGATTTAAAGGGGAATTTCCGTTCGAAAAAAAGGAAAAAAACTGTTTTTGTTTATTTACAGCATGAAGATATTATATCTATAATAATCTAATACTGAAAAGAGTTAATCATATTTTAACTGAACTTTTACTTGACCATTTCCATTTTATTTTACTGTTACTTTTACTCCACTACATTTACATTCACAGCTTTAGTTATTTTGCAGATGCAGGCCTTAATAAAAAAATAATAACTAATAGAAAGAAAATATGTCAAATGTATGTTGGGCGATACTTCAAATGAAATAAAATTCTCAGAAATCCTTGTAAACAACCCTTGTTTTTATGGTCTATGTCCTTCCTATTTCCCTTTACTTGCCTGTTAATTCCTTCCTTCCTCACAAGCTGTTGAGATGATACTAAATCAGGAGAAGTTAACTGAACATGTTTTGTTATAATCTATTCTGTTCACTCTAGCTGCTTTTGCTAATCTATTCAAAATCTAAGACTTGATACTGTAGTTTTTGGTCATATTCTAAACTAAATAGTAAGCTACTGTAACTACTACAGTGGAAATTAACACTGGAGCATCTTCTTGTCTTTACGAAGATAAAACAAACACTTTTTTTGTTGTGTTGCTGCTGCTGACGAATGACAGCACAGGAAACGTTTATTTAATGTATTTAATATCTATTCAGTTATTTATTCTGATGCTGAGAGACAAACACATGAGCAACATCACTCTAATGCTTTGTAAAATCAAGTGGTCACGATGCAATAATTTCACATTATACATGGTTAAAAATGAGAATAAACATGCACAGTCTCAAAAGTCAAAACTGTGTTAGATAATTGTTACAAGTTACATTTAGTTCACAGTCAGTTTGATCATATTAGTTAAAACAACAGCTCCAGTTTTAGATGTTTAAGGCCCAGGGTTTGAAAGATCCTGGTTCACTTGCTGGAATCTGTGAAGAAAATAAAACAACAAACAACATTAACATCTAATCTAAACCTTTATATGTATGGTAATCATTGTAATATTATTATTAATAAACACTGGTAATGTAATGTCAAGTGTCCCTTTTATTCATTGTTTTTCGGTCAGCTTAGTTTATCTGAGTTAAACTGGATTAGTTTACCTCTGTTTTTACATTCTCACCAACAGAAAACAATGAGAAAAGATGAAGATAAACTGAGGAATAACGAATGAAGTCTGGTACAGCGGCTTCCTCTGTGTAAAACAGGGTATGACAGATATGAGTTTACTAATATCATTCATACTTGATATTCACGTCTGATCACAGCTACAAAGATAAACAGGATTTTGTTATTTTGCCTCAGTAATAATGGATTTCCTTATTACTGACCTTTTAAAGGCTGCATGCTAGAATTTCTCCTGTCATTGAATGAAGTGCCCTAAAAAACCTCCAAACTCAAATGATCAAATGAATTCATCAGTTTAGCTTTAGCGGAGATATAAAAAAAAATATTTGGAAGAACACAGAAAACCTGATATAACAATTTATAAATACGCCAGCAGTGCTGCGTAAAGGTAAATACAAACCCCTGTGCAATGTTACACTGTGAACTTTCTGAGCCAGAACACAAGCATTTCAGTACCTTCTGAGTGAACGGGGAGGCACAAGCCAGACAGGTCCTCTCCGGTGTGGCGGGGCTGTCCAGGGGAAATGGGCCGACTAGACCGGACTCGGAACGAGCAGCAGCCACAGCGTATTTGATTGCGAAGAACACTGAACTGCCCAGGAAGAGGACAGGTTCTCCAATACCCTGCGGAGGCAAAGGATCAGTGGGACGGTTACATTTTGTGCAGATCAGTGGAAACACGGATGACAGGTGATGGTTTTCAGCAAAATAAAGGTCTCTGTGCCATGACCTCTGACCTTTGAGGAGTAGATGGCGTGAGGGTTGTGTGTGTCTGGCAGCAGATAGACGTTGAATCGAAGAGGCACGTCGCAGACCGCAGGGATCTTATACTGAGACGGACCTCGAGTGTACAGGAGCCCAGAGGGCGAAAACTTCAGCTCCTCCAGAGTGTAGAGACCTAAACCCTGCATGAACGCTCCTTCAATCTGACACAGGGAGCAAAGATGGAAAAGAAGCAAACAAAACTGAGAGAATTTTCTCTACAGACATTTTAACGCTTTTACATACAGAGACAGAAGAAAATCTGGACTTATTGTGCTAATTAGGGGGGTTGGAGGTCTTTTCCTTTGCGTGCAAGTACTGTGGAGTAACACAGTGAGCTGACAGCTGCAGCTCGGGTGTGCTGCGTTCAAGGACAGTATACAGTGTGAGTTACTGCTGCCACCAAAGTGAAAATACACCTGGCCGATGTCCACAGAGGGGTTCACACTTCTGCCAGTATCAACCACGATGTCGGTCCTCACCGTCTATAAGAACAGAAAACAAAACATTGTTCATCACCTTCAGAAAGTCTGGGTCACTCGTTTGGTGTGAGGATTAAAAGTTCTGACCCTGTAGTCTCCCGTCAGGCAGTCCACCTCCACCTCTGAACAACACACTCCGAACGTGAAGTAAGCGTAGGGCTGACCCTCCATCTTGTCCCAGTCCATGAAAAGGTCTGGACCTCTGAGGACACACAAGAAGTCACTATCACCGTTTCTTGGTTCATTAATTAATTAAATGGGGCCATGTTTACACTGTATCGTCCTCACCTGTAGAATCCAGTGGCCGACAAACTCATTTTCTCAAAAAACGCTGAGTTGACCTGAGAACACAAGACAAAAAGAAATTAACGCCATTAAAATGCTGCATTTCTCTAATATTCCTGAAGTGAACTTTCAGAATAAATCTACATTGGTCAAGTCATACCCAATCTTCCCATGATCCTTTGGGATTCTTCTTCCTGATTGGCTCCAGTCGCTGGTACAGAATCTCGCAGGCGTTCTGAATAAGAGAAATTCAAAATGACACACTAGTAATATTTGTTTTTATTGTCACTGTGTCTTTACCACATCAGTCGTTTAAGTCAATAAAAAAACACTGAGAACATCTTATAGTTTTAAAAACAGGGAGAAGTGCAGGAAGCGGACTTCACCTTGACCGCCATGCCGTTGGCATCGGTGCCGTAGGAGGCAGCAGAGGGGCAGGTGTTGGGAACGGTGTTGGTGCTGGTTTCACTGATGTAAATCTTAGAGGACGGGATGTGAAGCTCCCGACTCGCAACCTAACAGCAAAATAATTAAGCAAATTATAAACTGCCATTTTTATTAAAGTATTTCATTATTTATTATCATTTCAAATGTATGTTTGGGTGGATTTTATATAAAAATCTTTTTGACTGTTTGATCTGTCGACCATGTTTTGAGTGTACCTGAATTACGTCAAATTCTTCAGTACACATAGTACTGTATATTACTGTACTTCTCATAGTACTATCAGTCTGTGTTTTTCAGCAGATGGTCACAGAGATTTAATTAAAGCTTGAGATGTACTGTGGAGGTCAGTGCTAACATTTCCTCCTCTTTGACACAGCACCTGCTGCATTTTGGTGTGGATCCCCTGACCCATCTCTGTCCCGCCGTGAGTGACCAGAACAGAACCGTCTTTATAGATGTGGACTAGAGCTGCAGCCTTTTACACACACACACACACAGAAAAATATTCACATTACTGGCAAGATAAAAACAACTTCTAAACATAGAAATAAGAGCTGAAACACAGACCTGATTTAAAAAGCTCTCTGCGAATGCAATGCCAAATTTAACAGGGATAATGGACATTCCCCTCTTCTTCCAGCGGTTCTGCTGGTTTAACTGGTCCACAGCTTTGCAGCGGGCACTGTAGTCAGACTTGAGTTTACATTCCTGCCAGCAGCGCAGCAAGTTCTCTGGACTGAAATCGAACTTGTAGTGCGTGACTGACGACCCTTTGTACATGTTGATCTCCCGAATCTGATGAAGAATTAGAAAACAATGACATACAATCAATGTAATTAGTTATAATGATCTTTACATTCTTCAGAGCCAGCAACCTCTAGTTTCTGAGAAGGTGGAATATAACCTGGTCTGCAGGACGTCCCAGGACCATGGCCACATCGTTGAGCATGTTCTCCACAACCAAGAGGCTTTGGGGCACGCCAAAGCCCCTGAAGGCGGTGTTGGAGGGCAGGTTGGTCCTGCAGGCGACAGCGCGGCCTCGCAAGTTCGGGATGTTGTAGGCGTTGTCCATGTGAAGGAGAATTTTCTCTGCTACCTGCGAGAAGAAGAGATTAGATTTTATTGTGGTTTGAAAGTGCAGACTTTTGTAACATTTACATTTACATTATTCTCTTTTTATCTACCAGAACAGATTCATCCACAGCGTTGCCAGCATTGGCGTAGTACTGGACGTCTGCAGCCAGAATTCTTCCGTCGTTCATGAAACCCACCTGATACAAACAGAAACCAACTATCAGGACTTCACCATGTCACAGCAACATTGTGGATCAGCACCATCAGTTTGACCATATAGTGTTACAATCTACCATCTTCCACCTGCATAAAAAAAAATTAAGTTTAACTGATCATTTAAAACAGTGGCTCAAGCATTTGGCTTATAACCACTAATGAAGAACTATCTGAATACCATCACTAAATTGCAGCCTTTTGCGGTTATATACTGCAAGATCAGATATTGTTGTAACATTTATTAATATGCTCAATGTATTTGCCATTATGATAATAAAAAAAAAACATGTGGTTCTTATTACCTCCTTTACAAAACATATTTTCAGTTGCAAATTGCATTTTTTTTTTGTATAAAGTGAAATTTTTAGGAGACAGGTTTGTCTTAGTTGTGAGCAGTTCAACTAAAGAGTGTCTCAAGTCATTTATTTTGAAGGATTTTGCAAGTGGAACTGTTTTTTCTGTTCTGTTCTTTCTTCTATCTATGCTTTTCTTATCTGTAGAAATCATCTCAGGAAATTAATAAAAGCCAGATGGGCTGTTGTACCTTGTATTTTCCTAGGACAGGGTGACGGGCTCCTGAGATCAACATGTCGTCGCCTCGTTCCAGGACACAGCGGACTGCACGACTGGTCCTAATCAGAAATGTATAATAATAATAATAAGGACAAAAAACTAATCATTTCCAGGTTTTAGTTTCAGTCTTAAAGTGTGATTAAATTTCAATGGAGTCTGGCTTATTGTTTTCACTGTTATTTTTCTTTCTGAAAATGAATTTCTGACCCTGTTTGTTGATTTTTGTTTGTTTGTTGAATATTAATTCCATGGTGACTTACTTCCACGATGCCACAGCGGTGATAGAAGCCAGGATGGCAGTTTTAGTGACTTTCCCTCCGAACGCTCCGCCGATCCTTTTGACGTGACAGGTGACTCTGTTGGACGGGATGTTCAGTGTCTCTGCAACTGCGTCCTGCAGTGAGGAAAATAAGACAGACCCCTCAAAAACCCAAAAAATCCTCTTCAGCTCTGATTTATCTATGTTGTCAAGCTTAATAATCATTATAATTATAAAATATGAGACATTTTTGAGATGGTGAAAAGTGTGTTTAGGTCTGAGTCGGAACACACACCTGACAAAAACTCGGCGCCTGGGTGGAGACGTAAACGTTGAACTCCTTCTCCTCGCCGACGGGAACAACCAGCATGCTCTGAGTCTCCATGTAGAAATGCTCCTGGCCGCCCAATCTAATCTCTCCTGAGGGACAAAAAGAAAAGCAGTCCCTACTCTGCTTTTCAAAGAATGGTCATCTCCCTTAAACATTTCACAACATATTTACAGATTTTGTAAAACTAATGTGTTGCATGTATCATCTTCTTCTAACACCTTCATAAACCCGATCAACACTTTTAAGGGCCTCGGTTACATTTCCCCTCTGAAGCATTCTCAACGGCTCGAAGAAAGAGGACTTTTTGACGGCCTCCTGTCACAATGTGAGAGGAAAAACACCATGAGAAGATGTGGCATTCAAGTAAACTTGAGTGTAAGTGTAAGTGTGTTCACCTCTACAGTGAAAACAGGATCCGGCAGATCTTCATAGCTGATCTTCACAGCAGCGGCTCCACGTTTGGCGTTCGCTCTCGTATCAGCAACTACTGCGCATAACATCTGGCCAATGCACGACACCTGCGGAGGAACGGCAAGCGACTTTACTGAGCATGATGAGCACAGAAGCTTAATCTGAGGTGAGTGTTTTAGGAATTTTCCAGATCAGTAAAACACCAATATAATTCTGCTCCATTTGCCCAGTTCCCAGATATTTTCTGACATGTGCAGAGAATTGTAAAAAATGAATCAATTTCCTGAATTTCACACTAAAGTCCCTTAATGGTGTGAGTTTGTTAGTATTAAGTATTTTAGAGCCAAAATGTACAGTTTATTACATGTGTGTTTTTTGAATTCTGTGGCAATAGATGTGCATACAAAAACAGATACATCAAGAAAAAAATGATAAAGGGGTGTAGAAAGACACACACACACACACACACACACTCTACCTCCATGTCAGCAAGCAGCTCTTCAGTATAACCACTCATTTCCCGAACTTTCTTCCCAGGAATATCTTTGGCTGTGATGACATCGACGACACCAGGAAGCCGCAAAGCCTCACTCACATCCAGACCTCTGCTGGGACAAAACACATATTTTAACAATGACAAGCGGAGATTTACATGAGAAACTTCGTGTCTCTGCTTACACGATCTTAGCGTGCGCTCGGGAGCTCGTGACCAGAGCCAGGAAGAGCTCCCCGTCTGTTTTGGGGATGTCATCGCAGTAGACGGCTTCTCCGGTGGCATGGCTGATGGCGGAGCGATGCATGATGGGACGCCCAACTGGGTCCTGGTTGCCCTGGTCCTTTGACACATGCTGAAGAAGAAGCAGCTCTCATGATCACAATTCAATTCAATTCAATTCATCTTTATTTGTATAGCGCCAAATCATAACAAAGATCATCTCAAGGCACTTTACA
>JAUMHL010000013.1:1770680-1792705 GCA_032362345.1 Sandelia bainsii | reverse complement strand
ACAACAACAAGATGTGGGTTACTTTATAATAATTAACCTGAACTCTGCTCTGCAGATAAAGATCAGGCTGCACCTGGTTTATTGACTCGACTGTTTCAAGGCCAAATACAATTTATGTTTCAATACAAATGAGAAGAATATGGACTTAGATGAGGCTGGTTGCTGCAAAACAGATGCAACAAGCTTCAGTGACTGGAATGAGTAATTGAAAAAGAGAGTGCAGGTGCCACCAGAGGGAGCTAAAGACAAAGATAAGTGCATAAATAAATGCAGAAATATCAGGACTCATCTGAACAAAACAGGTGTAAAATGAGAAACGCACTTGATCTGTCAGCACCTGGAGTTAAGACCTGCGGGGTCGACAGCTCGGATTTAGTCCCCAAACCCAAAATATGCACACGATGGTCTGAGTTTGTGTTTCTTCTTCATTCTCAGGTTCTGTCTCTGTTTGACAGCTTCACTAATTTACCGTCACAACAAGCTATTCTTCAAAGAATGAAAATATTATTACATTTAACACCTGTAAACTGTATCTTGTCATTTACCATCAGTTATGGTTAATATTGTTTTTAGCTACATCTGAATGGTAAGACAATGAGGGAGAAAAGGTGGAAGTGGCTTCTGGTTAACAAAAATGAGAAACCTACAGGGGTGTAAAAATCAAAATGCAAGCAAAGAAGGAAAAACAGAACATGCAACTTTACATTTTGACTGATGACTTGTGTCACAGCTCTTTGCTGTTTTTGCTTCTCCTGCAGTTTCTGGGATCAAATTAAACTGACATTCGGTATCAGGGGTGATATTTTTATTTTTTTTATACTGCAGACTTATAACAATCTGCGCAACATCTTACACAGAATAAATTTAGACTTGGATGTAATAAAATTGTCAGATTTTAGTACAAACTATTTGGTAGCGTTTGTTGCAGAGACCGACTTGTTGTGTTCGGCACACGGCTGGATTCAGGGTGCTGTTTTAAAGTCTACTCTACTCTGTCATCAGTAAAAAGTCTGGTGGGAAATACTTTTATACATTTATTGATTTATAGCTCTAAATGAAGGGTACTGGTATTTATCTAGAAAGTTTATCAAACAAAAAATAGTGGACTGGACCTAAAGGATGAAGAGGAATCACACTACAAATGCATGTAGGATGGGTGTTCGTCTTCCACAGGTGGAATCTGATGCAGCAGCAGGTTGTGAGCAGATCTCTGAGTGTGGGAAAGTCAGCGTGAGTCCTCAGCTCTCCCCGCCTCAGTTATGCTTCTCTGAGTTTATTTACTCAGCTTTGCTTCCAGGTGAAACATTAATGCTTCAGCCTTTTCTCACAGGGTTGAGTTTCTCGGAGTCATTACAGCAGGTACGAACCCTGACGATGAGGAAAACCCTTAAAGTCAAGAAAAACACGTCTTCCTGTCTCCTCTGTGCTTCTCATAACTGATCATTTTATGAAAAGTGAGTCGTGGCTTCCGTTGTGTCGACACAGTTTGAGCCGAACACCTTCGTCCTCTGTGAACGTCAGACGGATTCAGTTTATTTATTTACACAAATCACAGCGTGTTGGGTTGAGATTTACAGCTTCAGACACAGCAGCCAGGTCAAAAGGTGCCAGCACCAAAACACACACAGACACGCCCTCAGGCTACTGAAGTTCAAACCGTTTCCAGACACATGTAGTCCTGCTGTGGAAACTCATTTTTTAGCAGATTAAAGGAAGCAGTTGTAATTCAAATGAAGTCAGATTGGTTGCCATCTAATATGTGACTTTCTGTCAGCTTCTTTTTTTCTTAATTTCTGCTGTTATGAAGCAAATATCTCTAGTTTCACTCCTTCGATTAAGCACTGCGAGGGTCAGTGACATTGTTCTGCAAGGGTATGAAAAGTAAAAAGCTTCTATGTCATCTGAGTTTCTGGTTTTACCCATAACCACAATACACATTTAAACTCTAGTGACTGATCCAGACAAATCATTCCCGCACACCCCATACACAGCTACACACAATCTTTAACCAGAAAAAAAGAAAACTAATATATTCACTAGCTCCATTTAGCAACTTCTCTGCAGCTTTTTTCCATTTAACTTCCATTTGCTGAAGACTTGATTTAATAAATTATTACATCAAGGTTATTTTGCCACACAGAACTTTCAGTCTACAAATATGATATGTTTAGCACATGTAATGCACAAATGAAATTAAACAAAGTGTTTTTTAAAGTCTGTCACTGCATTTAATTCACTCAAATGACAGATGAGAGTTTTCATTCTTTTCTGTATCTCTTTTGCTCAAATCACGTGTTGAAAGCAAAATAGCTGCATTAAACAGTCTTATACATGTACGTTAGATTATACTTTGTTTCTATAAAGTTGAGCTTCTTCCTTGTAGGTATGAGTTCACTAAACTGTTGAAATTCAGCATGAACAACTTATAATCAATCATTTCTTTATGTACCATTATTTAACCAAAATCCTGTCTCTTATCAGTTTTAGTTCATTTTTCATTTAGTGTACATTAGTGTATATTTGTGTACTGTGATGTTGCACAAGCTTAAAGAAACAGACGCAGCTCTGTCGACATGTGGGAGTTTGTTTTTCCCATTTCTGTCATGTCTGGACTAAGCGTCACTCGACTATTTCACTCTCCTCCTCCTCCTCTTTTACTTCCCTCTGCAGATTTTCTCCTGCTGATCACTTCTCTATCTTTTGGATCATCTCTTGTTGACGAAATGTGGCTTTAACCCTCACTGACCTTATTTTCCATCTGGATTTCTGCTGTGACGGTTACTGGAGAAAAACTGTCGTCAGTATAAACTTTAACCTCAGGTGATAAACTAAGATTTACCTGTGTATTTTGGCCTCGATCTGTCACAGGAGACACTTTTTACCATTGAGAACACTGGTGGGTACAGTCAAGAGGCCTGAGCAGCACTGCCAATTTTCAGCCACATTTGATGGGCGGTGGGAGATAATTTCCCTCCATAAGTACAGCTTACATGGGCCAAGTGAGGAAACTACCACTTTCATTTAGTCACTTGCCAACGAAAAACTCAGAACATGAGGGAACATGACGAAAACATGTCGAGAGTATTGGAAGAAGTTGTTGATTTCACAGCTGAAAAATGATTTTAAACTAGAATTGATGGCTGCTTTTGGAGACTATGAGACTGTGAGCTAAAAGAGAACCTGATAAAAGAGAAAAGTCAACTTCATAGTTATGGAAGCTGAATTAAGACCTTAGTTGGGTAAATGAAGCTGACACTTGTCTAAAGGTCTAGCATCCCTAAGAGGCTACAGCGTTAATGCCAGTCCAAATAAGAACAATAGAAAACATAGACAACACTACAGCGTGGGGCACAGAGCACAGTGAAAGTGCTGATTTACACAGAACAGGTCTGTCAGATCCAGGGACCCAAGCGATGAGTGGGCCCTTTGGCTGGAACTTCTGAATGAAGTGACTTTATTACAATTACACAGACACAAAAATGATCACAAAGAGACTCAAAATGACAAGAAAGGCTCAAAACAGCTACAAAGAGACACACACAAGGAGACACAAAACAGCCATGAGGAGATGTATAATGATGACAAAGACTCACAATATTACTCCAGAGAGACTCAAAAAGACTGAATGAGACACTAAATGACTACAAAGAAGCTCAAAACAACCACAAAGAGACATACAGTAACTACAAGCATACAAAAAATGACCACAGACGGATACAAAACAACCCAAAAGACTCAGAATGACCATAAAGAAACTCAAGAGAAGTTTATAGTGGGGACTAAACACACACCACAAGTGTAAGTTTTAGCCTGATGATGGTGCTAGAAGAGAAATCAGGAGATTAGAAAAACTCAAATATGTTGGGCAACTGCGTTTACATTTGTTTTTGCTCCAGACAAAATTACCATAAAGCTGACAGCGATGTCACATCACATCCTGTCCTGAAAACAGTGACAGACAGACCAGCGTTTCTGTCCCAGCACCCTGCAGAGTCCCGTCGGAGAAGGTCCCACCCTCTGGTTTACAGAAGTGAGCTGTGTAATTTAACACGTTAATGACACGCTCCAGCAAACAGCCTTCATTAAAGTTATAAATCTGATGCTATGTCACTCTATAATCAACTTTGAGCACTGATAACACCATCATTCTTGTGTTTTAGACTCTTTTGCTTACGCTCTATGTGAAAAACACAGGAATACAGCACAGAAATGTCTGAAATAATAACAATTTGTCATAAAATGTCGTTTCACGCCGTCTGTCACTATCAGATTTGCATCAGCATCGGCGTGTAAGTACGTTTACATCTCTGTGTGTGCTACATGTGAACTAAATTAGCTGTGACAGCAGCAAAGAGAGAATCAGAGCTTCGCTGCCACCTACACAGCAAAACACATCTGAGCGGATTGCTCTCGTTTCAGAAGAAGGGGACCTGGAGCTGTTTCTGTTTGTTAATGCACAGAGTCACAGCTGAATATCAGACAAAAAAAAACAGGAACCATGTAGCTGTGCAAGAAGCATACTGTATGTAACGTAATGTGTTTAAATGAAACTAAGCTATGTAACACAGTTCACACAGTGTGAAGGACAATGCTCATATGACTTATTAAATGCTCGGTCTGCAGCAACCTGAACACATCCTTAAATTCTAATGAAGACTACAGACTGGACCTGCTTTAAAAGTCTGGAACTAAGCCACACATGTCAGCTTAACACAATATTCAGTGACTTGCTGATCTCTCTCACAGTTCCTCTTCTTCCCTCTTTCCCAGACTCGGAGTCTGTCATTAAAATCATAATAACGGGTGTTTCAAATGAAGCCTTAGCCGTGATGTCAGTAGCCTCGGTTCACACGGGAGGAAACGCATCTGGATTAGCCTCCGACTGAACCTGGCTCGAAGTGCTGCACACCCTCCAAGTGTGTGTGTGTGTGTGTGTGTGAATGAGAAATGATTCAAAACCAACTGGAACAGCAGCACATGGGTGGAATTTGCATTTTAATAGGAAGGGTTTATTTCCAAAGCGCTATTGATCCATTTTGAACAGGAGAAAAGAAATGATGATGTATTCAGAGTGGATTTGAAATCACAACCAATGAATGAACGAAATTCTCTCAGCATTCGTGTCATAACGTTACATTATCTTATGTCTAATGTTGGGATTTTAGGACAATAACAGAGTGTAGAAAAACTGGAATTAGAAAATGGAACTAGGCCTCACGAAGACCAAAGAAGACTGACTAGAGCATGGAAAACACCAGGAGGAGAAACAGTATTTGTGACATGATTCAGACTCAAGCTAAGTTGTGTTTTCATTATTAACGTTGTTGTTCATGATGCACAACAACTTAGCTTGAGCCCGAATCATGTCATACACGCGCAGGTCTAGCAGAAGTACATCCATACTCTATTATTTTTGAAAGCAAAATGCATTGTATTTCTGATGTGTGTGATAAACACATGGATGTATTGTGAGAACTACAAGGTGGCAGCCAATCACTCGTGAGGTGTTTCTGCTCCGGCCTCGCTCTGTTGACTTTACACTGCAGCGACGTCACTACGATAGAAAATTCATATAATAGAAAGAATGAAAATCTGAGCGTGAGCGTAGCTGGAGGTGTCCTGTCAACCATTTCACAGATGTTTCTATTACCGTTATAGTCAGCGGAGGAAACAGTACCGCAAGTGGCCACTGGGAAATGCTGGTTTTGTTAGAGTTTGGTGTAAATGGGCAAAAAGGCCCTAAGACGGGGCCAACTTACCAATATGGTGGGACGTCTGTCTAAAAAGAAATACTGATTCAACAGCTTTTGTCTTGAGCGTCATACAGATTTGTTTTAAATCTTTAAGCCTGTGTTGAGTCAACAAAAGCCGATCCTACAAGTGTCAAACAAGAGACTGTGCAACAACAGCTTGTGCATCACATTGAATGCATCTTGAGCAAAACACTGGATGTGACTTTTGTCACCTACACTGTTTAATGACACTGTTCAATTTATGTCCTTTTGACCACACATTGGTTTTGGGTTTTATGACCAATTAAGCAGAGCTGGAGTTTTTTAATCATAAGTATCTAATGATCACTAATGATACTAAAGATTTATTTTAACCTTTCAAATAAGTGCTGATGTTAAATATCTTTACTGAGTTTTTAAGTGCATTCACTGCAAAAATGTAGGAAGTAGCCTTCATCTAAATCCATTTCATTTCCACACGACAAAAGGTTCATGTCATCAGTGAAAATCTCACCACCTGCTGTGACAAAAAAGAAAGAAATCCCACTGTTGCACGTTGAAACACCAAAGGATTTTTAAGCATGTTAACGTTGGCGTTCAAAGCTTTCGCATGCACGGATCAGCCTCCTCCATTTTGGATGGCGAAGGAGGAGGAGTGAAGGATTATCAGCGAGGAGAATGCACAGATAAAACATAAAACCCCATTCACAGCCAAACCCCGGGAAAAGCACAGAAGAAGACGATAGAGAAACAAAGAAAGAGCTGAAACCTCTACGATCTGTCAGCGGTTTGAAAGGGAGACACTTGAATCATATTCAGCTGAGGATGGATATGCAGGATTTGAATGTAGCTGTGAGACTAACTGGCTTATTCAGAATAGTCCTGGGTTTGCAGCACACTTGGGAACAACAATGGAAGTGGAAAGTGATGAACATTAACACAACGGGCACTAATTCAGATTTCTTCTCTATATCTACAGGGCTGTAGATCAATAACATCAATAATTCAATCATTACTCCACATTCTGCTGCTTCATGTTGTGATTTGGTGCCCAGACAAATGAATGGAAAACAATGGGCGCCAAGGAGAATTCAAAGAAATGTATCCAAACAGCGCCCTGGTGGTTAGTGGTTATGCCCTGTACTGCAAGTTGTAATCTCCTTCCTAATACAATCAAACTGGAGGCAAAAATGCCCCTCCCAAAAAAAATCTGATTGAAGTTTGTAAAGCATACACCAGTTCAGTGGTAAGGGCTGCAAACAGATGCCACACAGCTAACTATGGCATCTTTTACCCAGAAAGAACAGTTCTACAGCCTGAATCCACCAAGACGATGATGCCATCAGTGATGCCATTATCCAACATCAGATAAATTGGTTGTTGTCTGGCTCTGTTGCTTGTGGAAACATGGGAATGGGAGTGGCAGGACGGTGTGACGGCTAGCACTGTTGCCTGCGTGGGCTGCCTCTCACAGTCTCCTATGTCCTTTTTTTTTTTAGTCTTTTTGAGTCTTCTGAGATCCAATCAAAGCTTAACATGTGCATTTGCGTGTACAGTGACGTGGTTCCCATGCCTAAGATTTGAACCAGTGGCCTTTTGTTTAGAAGTAGTCAGATAACATTTGATATGCAGATAAAAAAAAAAGTAAACAGGAACATTCTTCATCTTCCAGGCAACTGAAGCCCAGAGGAGAGATAAAATGTTTATTTCAGGAACCCAATGTGTACAATGCAATTAAACTAAAATAGATCAAATGGGTAAATAACATTTTCCTCATCAGAAATTACACTTTGACATGACAGCGACTCTCCTCTTGGGCAACCACAATAATTACATGGTAGTCAGTTTGGCTGCAGAAAGGTAAATTTGGTACTTATCATAATTAAAATAACAAAGTTGCTACTACAAAAGCTTATGAACCCCAAATGATCATGATGTTAGTATAACATAAACTAACAAAAGGTTTTATAAAGCAGGTTGTTTATGAGCATGATTGCTGCAAAACAGTGGTCCTTGTACTTGTTGGCAGATTACACTAAACTAAGATGATGGACACTGTAAAATCAGCATGTTGACACTGCACAGGTAGAATTTTAGCTCAAAGCAGGGTTGTTCCAACAGCCTACAGAGAGTAGCTGCAGACTTTCTGTCTTTGCTTTTCATTGTAATTTAGCTGCTCTGCATTGCTAGATACGAACAGCCCTGGAGATAACACTGTATAATTTGTACTTTGAAAGTATTTGAGAGCTGCTGGGAATTTCCCATCCTGATTAAACCTCTGGAAGTGAAATACGAGGCAGACAACACACAGATTCAATTAAAAAGTTTAATCCCAAAAATATGTTTTTTTCTTTTTTCCATTTTGGCATGTAATACATTGTTTGGTCTTGCTGTATCTTGGCTGTAATGCTATACTGTATAATTTACATTGTCTGGAGTAGTGGCTGTCATGCAATGTTGGACACAAGCTTGACTGATCACTGCAAAAAAGGGATGCCATGTTCACGTCGGATTCACGTTGGAAATTTGCTTTCCGACATTAATTATGACATTCATCTCTGCCCCCTGGTGGTAATTACAATTATGACATGTAGCATTAAAAGTTATTAAATGATTAAATTACCTTCAAAACACAGTCAGTTGTATTAAATAACTGGGAAACATGCTGCAGTTGATGGTTTAAAGTGATTAAAGTTTTATTATTTTGAGGACATCATGCTGCAGCAATAAGATTTCATTTGATTTCTTTTTCTGTTTTGACGTGAACGCGGCATTAGGACAGCAGTCTATACGAGACATTCAACGGTCCTGTCAGTTAAGAACAAAGTAGAGACAAAATGTCACCGACTTCTTATGAACTATTCAGCGGGCTGTCGGCTGTGTCAGTTTGTGCACTTAAATGGGTGGAGCATTATGCTAACACTGTCGGGGGCTGAATTTGATTGAAAAATCTCTGGCACACAGCACATTTTGGTTTATCGTCGAACTGGAGGAAAAGATTATGATTAAATATAATTCAGTAACAGGAGAAGTCAGTGTTAGGAGCAGCTGAACAGGTTCCAGCCTGTTGGTTTGTTTCACTACATCATTGCTCCATGCTTTGTGTCCTGTCACTGCCAGCAGGTCGACAGTCTGGGGTGCACTAATAGCACTTTCTCAGAGAATCTGCTACGCGCAAAAACACATTTCTACATAGAACAATAAGAATACTGACCTTTTAAAACATTTTTTTAGACATCACAAAGAATTTATGGCTGCATCCCAAATCTTTCACTCTATGCAGATGACTACACAATTTATTAGTATAACTCATCAAAGGAAAATAATACACATATCAGATACTTTTAAGGTTAGTTTAACGGTGGACGAACAGTCACATAATATCAGAAAAATTATCCAATTAGTCTACTTTCAGCCCTTACTGAAACTTTTTCTTACAGTTTATAGTTTAGCCTCAAGTTGGCAGAAAGGGTTGTGAATATTTGAGCTTTCACTATATGTTGATGACCACATAGTTTATACAGGAAGCTGTCAGAAAACAAAGATAAATATATAAAACACTTTTTTGGATCCTGCACAATGCATGTGTTTGCCTTTTATTAGGGTCAATGATGTCTTGTTTGGTGGCTTAAAAAACAGACGATAGTGAATAATTGTGGATGCAGCCCATGAGAAAAACAAATATGGAAAGAAAAAGTTTAAACTGAAAATTCAGTTATTTATCATGTACAAGTGCCAATGACATGTTTTGGACTGTTATGCTGACAGAAGAGATTGCCTTGTGCTCTGGAAACTTGTAAATTAACTGTAATTTTTTTGTACTGGTTTCCGTTCACCAGGTTTTAGTTCTGGGCTTTTCAGCACTTTCCGGATCCTGGGCATTAAATGCTTTTGTCAATCCTGTAAAAGCCTGGTGAAACATTAAAATACCAGTGATATTGGTGGAAACAGGTTTAGGACCATAGGATTCTATCACTTTCACAAAGTTGAAATGTTAGATTTTTTTTTTACCCTAAAAGCAGCTAGCATTTTTCTGGCAAATGAAAAATGTTTTATGTGCTCACTACAGGTATCTGGCAAAAAAAATCAGCACAGCTGGAGGTGATTTTTAGGTCCTAATTCTCTGTAGCAAATACTACACACGCAGCTGCAGAAAAACATATGGCAACTTTTACTAGCAACTGGTTGCTACTTTTCTTGGAAGAAATATCACAGAGGTATCACAGAGCTGATATCTGAGGCTTTTGATATGGCTTTCAGAGGAGGTGTAATCAAAGATGGTTTCTCTAGGAAAGGCACACCACTCAAAATACCAAAAACATAAAGAGGTTAGTGGGTAAATGTCACCTTAGACCATTCAAATTCAGCAGGTGTGTCTCTGCAATGCTTTGTTTATGGAAAGACAGTGGTGATGCCAAACATAATTATATCTAATAGTCACTCATAACCTAAACAAAGAGTTACAGCCTCGTCTCACCCGTTGATTTCACATTTATATTTTCACCTCAAAGTGACACAAAGTGTTGGAACTAACAAAACAAGGGAGGATAAAAGCGATAAAAGAGAGTTTTGTATGTCTTCTCAGGGGAATCATCTTTGCTGTAAGATCATCTTGCAGCTTTAAACACCAGCCTGTGCTTCAGTGCATCCCTAATCACATTTACAACATTATTTTTGTGCACAGCACAACACAGCAGCAACAGGGAGCTCTTCCAGTAGATCCACACACTCTGTAAAACATCGCTGCTACAACGTAGACATCCTAAATGAAAAGTCTCATTAATATTCCTACATTAAGGATCTACTTTATAGAGATGTTATTTGTCTGTAGAGAGGGTAAAAACAGTCGTCTATCAAGGCAAACCACCAACATTATTGTGATTTTTCATCACATTACTCTGAAAACTAAAAAGGTTTGTTTTTGCCCTTCTATCACATTCCTGAAGGAGGATATGGATCCTTATGAGTTTGTTTATAATGACAGTGTGTTTAAGTTCATGTGGCATCACTATAAATATATTTCCATGATATATGGAGACTCTAAATATGAGCAGTAATGCGACTTATGCTTCATAGTGTTTTGATTTGCTATCATTAAAACAATATTTCTATAGTAGGGATTGATCATAGCGTTTCTCCCATCATCCAGACAAAATGTGCCATCACTGTCTCTTTTTCTTTTGCTTCAGTGACTTCCTCCTCTTCACTATCATCTCATACAGCTTGTCCATGCCCTCGTCCAGCCCCTCTCCTATGATGGCGCAGGCCGGCTGGACGTGGTACGGGGTGGAGGGGCTCAGCTCGGCCAGGGCCAGCTGCCTCTCGATCTCCCCGACGTCCAGCGCCCGGGGCAGGTCCTGCTTGTTGGCGATGACCAGCAGCGGGGTCCCCAGGTTCTCCGCGAACCGAGTGATCTTGTGCAACTCGGTCCGGGCCTCCTCCAGTCTCTCGGCATCTACGGAGTCCACCACGTACACGATGCCGTCCGTGCAGCGGCTGTACGGCTTCCACAGGGGCCGCAGCTTCTCCTGGCCCCCGACGTCCCAAAAGTGGCAGCTGATGCCCCTGGAGGCCCCTGCACCGCCCAGCCGGATCCTCTCCGTGTTGAAGCCGATGGTGGGAACTGTGTTGACGAACTCGTTGAATTTCAGCCGGTACAGCACGGTGGTTTTTCCCGCTGAGTCCAAGCCGAGCATTACTATGTGCAAGGACTGGAAAGCGGCCAAATTGGAGAAACTATTCCCCATCTTGCAGGTTGATAAGGAGGAACAGCATGCACACCCACAGCCCCAGCAGCAAGCGATATTACTGCGGGAGAAGCTTAAATCTCCGAGGGGTGATCCATAGCAGGTTAATCCCCCGGTGACAGTCAAAGCGTAAGGTCGGAAAAAGGACGGAAAACGCACTGAGAAACCTAGACATTGAGGGCGCAGCCCCACGTTGCGCGGCGGCACTCCGGCAGCCAGACAAGCCGCATCATCCCTGGACTCACTCCAACAGCATCAGACGTCCAGAAGCAGTCAAATGAGCTCCCATGTGGCGGTGCGTTTACAGTGCACACCGCTCTCCAAATGCGCCAATTACGCGCGGCCGAATGTCACATCATGTCTCCTATGTGTGTATCTCCAAGTGCGTAGCAGCTCATGTGTCGACACACACATACACAAGTGATGCTGTGTGACGCGTGGATCAGCCTGTAAACGTTGCCATGTAAAGATGCATAAAGTTACACAAGGAAAATACCAAGTACGTTTTCCGGTTAAGGCTCTCAAAAATAAAAGCGTCTACTGCTGAGCTTGAATGTCTATTCAAACTCTAATACAAGCCCATGAGGTCGAACTGGGTTCTTATTTTGAAAGGTCGTCATTCATCGTGCGGCTGCAGTGTTTCCTCTGCGCACTGAGCAACTTGAGCTGCAGGAACTCTGACACCTTGTGGTGAAAATGAGCAACGTTTCCCATCAGTCCGCCTGCAGAAAGAGTAACTACACGATCAGGTTGAAACATAGAGCAAACGAGGCTCTGTATTATATTTTCAAAAAAGGAAAAAGCAGCGTGTACACACATAGATAGTGTATATAACAAAAACTTTTTTTTTTTTTCCTGTCATATTTATATAAACGTATATTGTTTGCACTTCTATATACATTTATTTGCTCTTTCTAGAGCATAGGAAAGAAATTATTCTGATCACATTTCAAGCTCTACCAGGTCAATGCACCTTTGCAGGTTGCAAATTTGATTTAAAATACTTTTTGAGAAAACAATTTAAAGACTTATCATCTTAAGTGTCTTGTATGCTGGTTTGTTGTCAGCTGGATGGTGTAACAATATAATATATCAAGTATATAATGTACATAAAAATAACTGATATTAACAGAAAACATTACACAATAATACACGAACCAAGCTTTTTATTCATTTTGTGATTTTTGTGATTTTGACACTGATGCATATTATACATGCAAAAATATGCAAGAACACCATTCTGATCCTTTAACATTGCCGAACATGTGGTCATGTGATAGTTGTATCACTAGATGGCAGAACAACCCTTCATTTCAGGGTGAGAAAGCTTCTGCAGTCAGAAAACTCAGCAGTGCAGTGACAGTTCACAGTAACAGAGAACTTCATACAGCACCTGGACATGACTGTCCATCCTGATACAGAGATCTCTCCTCTTTTTTTCTGACGTTTCCTTTTGGTGTCATTTTACTTTCTCCCAGTTGAGGATTTCAGGACAAACCTACATGGAAGTAAGTCCTACACTCCACCCACACGCGTACTTTCACTTATTGTATCTGATTTGGCTTCTATTTATATGACTGACAGTTTCCTGACTCACCTGTTATTTCTACGTGTTGGGGCAGGAAAACTTCCACCTTTTCCACCAGAACAGTGTGATCTTACAACCTGCCAACGGTTTGTGTGCAGCACAAATTGAGACAGAGCTTCAGACACAACCGAGAGCAAGTTGTGAGTCACTCTACTTTATTTCAAACTGACGGACAAATGGGTACATGCATCTAATGCCAATAACAATTAGCAAACATGTGTTTAACATGACGTGTTTTATTGGTGGAGCCCAACGGAAATGTACTGTAATGTCTCTGCCAACACTCCAGAGCTGCCAAGATGTGAAGCGTGGCTGCAACAAAAGCCACATAAGTTGCAGCCAACTTTCTAATAATTAGCTTGTTAGTTAAGCTTGTTTATTCATGAATTCTCATTGAGAATAAAAATGGCTTTTGCAAAAGAGACTTGAGAACGACGTACAAAAGTACAGGAGATACAATATATACAAATGAAGAAAATAACAACAACACCTCAACAATCATCCAATTTATCATCAAATCCAATCAGATGCATGTTTTATTGAAGCATCTGCACTACCTGCTGCTGATTAGCTGACCTCTTAACATTCAGCACACTGAGTGAGATGTTAAGTCTGGTGTGTGAGCAGAACTCTGCACAAGTTGGAAGTGGAAACACCTGTGTGGTTATGCAGAGCTTTTCAGAAAAAGTTGTTGTGTTAGCAGAAGTAGTAAAGGAAAAAGTCAATCCCTAAACGCGCGCAGGTCACACACACACACACACACAGCAACACAACCTGAGTCATCAAGACCTCACTAATTGTTCTCTCTGCCCTCCTCCATCATTGATTTGTGTTCTAATGAATGTGTGTGAGATCAATGAAACAAATTCACTCACACAAACACACACTCTGTGACTTTATAAGAAGCACAACTCATTTGAATTGCACTCTTCTCTCTCTCTCTCTCTCTAACAAGGCTGAGTCACCTCGAATGTCTCTCGCCCACCTCCCCGCACAGCCCTCTCATCCGTAAACAAGAGCCTCCCTCGCTGATTTACCTCCAATTTATTCCATCGTCTCCTCACTGCTCCTCAGGTAACAGACATAGATACATAGATATAACTTTCTGACAGCTTTTGTTGTGAGTACACACAGACAGTAGTAACATTTTTATTGACTCACACTTCTGGATGCTTTCCAGAAAGGCCAGTAGGAGGACAGTGTCAGTATTTGACTCTTGCACTGCAGGTGCAAGGACAGGTGTCTCTTACCAAGGTCCATCCAAGTTGTATTATGTTGATATAAACCAACACAAAAGTCAGTCAGGTTTCTGAAGAACATAGGGGACAAAAGCCAAGTTCTGGACGTGTCCTACTTATCTAGACCTGCAATTGATGCTATGTATGAAACCTGAAGTGCACATCTGGGTCTGTGTGATGATAGTTAGCTGGTAGAACCTCAAATCTCAAACCACCTTACAAAATCAAACTCTAAAATTAACACCTGTTGTAAATACTGTACAGATAATGTTCCTCCACTAATCAAGGATCCTGTGATAATAGCAAGAAATGAACATGGCATCACACAGCTCAGTCTTGTGTTACGCTTGACAAGATTTTTACAGGTGTGAAATCACGTTTTCAGCCCATAAGGGACAAAAGCAATCATTGAGGTGAAGTTCTTCTAATCACTGTGACTGGAGGTTTCACAAGGCTTCCACACGACAACAACAACACATCCCTGCGGCTTCAAAATAATGGCAATGCTGGAGGAGGGAGACGTGAGGAGAAGAAGATGAAGGAGTTTTATTTTTATCTTTCAAGGGCTCTTTACATTCTCCAGACGCACGAGGTGAAACCAGCGCGGTCTGTTTCCACACACGCACGTCCTCCAATAACTCCGGAGAACTGCGGCAGATGAAACAACCCGGCGGCCTGTCCCAAAGCTTTTCATCTCGACACCTGTTTTGCATTTTGAAAAGCGGCTCAGAGCTGGCCAATTTGTCCCGAATTAACGAAGAGAAGGTTGGCAGGAAAATAGCTGTTTTTTCCCCTTGCATCTCTCTGAATGTGTGATTTGATGGACAGAAATATAGATTCCTTGATTAGAGGAATTATACCTGTGATCCTGTGATTATAGGCAAGATCTGATGATATGAGTGTTTACAGTGTGTTGTCATTGATTTATACACTTCTTTAGAATAATTTTACAGGATAAGATAAAGAGATTGGAAGATACAGATACATTTTTTAGACTAAACATACATATGATGGAATAATACTGCTTAACTAGATTATAAATAAAATAGCTGAGGTCTTAAAACTCCACGTTGATGCTTAAAAAGACTAACTTTATTTAAGTAACTTTATTACTTAGTACAATGAAAAAAACATTACCAGCTGCAGGTTCAACTCATTGCGGGAATCCAGAGATATGTCTAATGTTTTTGTGTACACACACACACACAGGATATCATAAAGTGAAGAATGGAGAAGGTAATTGTTTAACTCATAGTACAGAATAATACTTATGTAAATAACATGTCATTGTGAAACTGTAATTCTTTAGATGTTGACTTGTATCCAGGAGACGAGCAGGAATGTAGAAGGTCATTCAGAGGCAAAGGACGACTCTGTCAAGGTGGCCTGTCCTCTGAGGGAGAATAATTATCTGCTTTAATTAAGTATGTTAAACTATGTGTGTGTGTGTGTGTGTGCGTCTGTGTGTGTGTGTGTGCAGGATCTGGCTTGCCTGGGGAAGACAGCACATGATGCTGGATTTGTGTGCACCCATGTGTGGTGTCGATGCATACATTAGTCCAAGAGATCGTCTGTGCGTTCACGTGTGATATTTGGATGTATTGTGTGTATTGCGTGCGTGTGTTTACACAGAAGGACGCTGCTGTGTTATCTTTGTGGAATTCATGAAGACGGCGTCACACAACACTTAACACCACACACAGCCATTTAATGAACGCTTTTATGCAGAGAGAATCTCAGCTGGGACATTGTTCGCAAAATCATGAAGGTAGAAAGAGGTTTTTTTTGCAGAATCTGCCGCCTCAAAGGAAACGTTCAACATCTCTGTGTATCCAGTAAATATATCCTTCCTTATGTGTTTAGGACCAGCACACTTCTCTTGGTGTTTTAACTTCACTCAGTATCCCGTCCTAACAGTAGAGTTTTGGACATATGGAGTCATCGGATTCAGTATTCTCTGAGTTTGGCACACACAGTAGCAGTATATACTATATTTTGTTTGTTAGAAGTCGCCCATGCAGATATATATATATATTGTGAGTGAAAGAGGGAGGAATCATGGCAAAGCCAAAAAAATGGCAGCCAGAAAGAGACTTGTAAAAATATTCAAGTTAAAGTCTCATTTGAATATTGAAGTCTCTTTCTGGCTGCCATTTTTTTGCAGGCATTTGCAGGCAACAGCTGTGCTTGGATGGTTCAGTGGCTTGGGAATTTGGTTGAAATCTCTGGCGCACACACACAGAGTAATTTTCATCTATTTTAGTTTAAATTTTCAGTTTTATTAAAACTTTCTGAACAGATTTCACTCTGTCACCTGTCACAGGTGATACAATTGGTACAATACTCGGCACAAATATATAAACTCCTCGCACATTTTCTGTTCAGATCGAGGTCATATTCCAAACGGATCAACAGAAACACAAAACAAGAAAAACACTAAATGAATACAGATCAAACACTGATTGATTGTACTGAGCTCACAAATCAATGACAAAAGCATCCTTTAAATAGAAATGTAACAAAAACATCACATTTGATTTATGATTTATCCGACACTAAAATTTAGTGTAACAAGTTCACAGCTCTACACTGGTTAAAGTGTTTTACATAAAATCACAGAGCATCCTCTGATTTACCTGGTAAAATAAAAAAATTAATAATTAGATTCATCCTGGAGATGTCAGTCCAAACATGTAATTTAACAGCGTCTTTTGTTGAAATTTCTACATAACATACTGTGTCTGGTAAAGGACAAAACCCATCAGTTATGCAAGAAACTATGCACATTATCTCCATTGAAACTTCCGTACAGTACATTTATTCCAAAATCTATTTTAAAAACTCAATTTTTACCAATGTTAGAATTTTTACTTTTTACTTTGAAAGTGTCAAATTCTTCAGTTTGACAAACTGTAGCGTGTTTACAGCTGAAATATGTTTGAAATGATTTGCACACAAGAGAAACTGAAACCAGAACAACACAACAAAAATACTGATGATAATACATATTCCTCAAGTATAATAAAAATAGAAGTTTTTCTCGCATCAAGAGATACAGTGTATGGTACTTTTACTGCTAAAATGTAAAGTTTGCATATCTGGCAAGCAGTTTTTGGCGAGCAAATTACTGTCAGATTGCGATGTATGAATGTATGGAACCATTTCTGATTCTCTTCTTTCTTTTGTTAAAAAAAATTGCCTGTAAGAGGCAGTCAAAAATTAAAAACTTCTGGTTAGAAATGGAGAGAAAAGTTGTTGCCGGTTCGGTATGGGATTCGAACCAACTCTACAAGATGGGGAAAAGGCTGTAGTTCACAGTATGTCTGGTTATGTACTGCAGTGGTAGAGGTCTCTAATGTTATCCTGAGGGTGGATTTGAAAGAGCAGATGGAAAGATAGAGACGAAAAGAACAAATCATACAAATTTTAACTGACTGGAGCAAAATGTACAGCATGAGGGTAACGGAAAAAAAGTCAGAGGCAGAAAGTTAAAGTCTGAGACAGGAAGAAAAAATGCAAAAGTGTAATATGGGAAAAGAGAAAGATGAAATAATAAAGATAAAGAGATTCAGTGTTCTGATAAAAAAGGATGAGGTAGAACAGATGGAGAAGAGTACAAGGAAAATAAAAGCAGGACAAAAATATCAAGAGGCATAAAAGACATAAAGAGGCAGGTCCTCCAGTTTCACATTTACCTTTCAAATGCCAGAATTCGTCCAGTGGCATTTGCACCTGCTTAACAAGAAACAATCATTCCCACAGTTCCCACAACACTGACTGGACCTGAAGGTGAAACGCTGCCTCGAGATTCACCAGACTGGCCTAAAACTGGGTGGTTCTATCTCTGATGTCCACCCGCTGGCATCCCTTTGACAAGCTACTCGTCCAGGTAAGTTCACCAAAATCCACAGAACCAAGAAATGCTGTGCTCGAGCAGCTTCTACCATGAGCCAAAGAAGAAAATCCTGATGCACTTTTAAAATGAGTTCTCCGATCAGAAGTTAATGTTCACACTGCAAAGTCTCCATATCCCGTGGGGCAGAAGGCGGCACTACGGAGGGTGTCAAGGCAGTTGACGAGGATGAGCGTGCCGGTCAGGTGCTTCCACCTTTTGGTGATGGGGTTCCTCATCTTGTCCAGGCCGAGGTGGAGCTCCTGGATCACGTCACGGTAGCTGTCCCCAACATGGGCGGCCCACGTCAGGAGAAAGTCATAGGCTGGCTTCCACATGGACTGAAAGATGGGGATGGGGCCCAGAGGAAGAGAAAGAAGGAGTTTCTTATATATACAGAAGGCAACAGCTTGAACACATTTTTGTTTTCTGTGCTTAAAGAGATTCTGTCCTGTTTTTCTAACTTTTTATTATAGTAGGGGTTTCAAAGATACTGGGACCAGCAAATGGTTGCAGCTAAGGTAACTTACACTCTTGGCACTTGATTGCTGCAATTCACACCAAATATCTCACTACCACTTAGAAATAACTCACAACACAACTTTTTACATTCTGTGTTTCTTACACTGGCCATTGCAAATAAACATCCATAAATCCACACAGATATCAAGGTAAAAAAAACACACTTTATTACATCAGAACTCGCATTACAATTATTATGTTTTAAGATTTCGTCACTTTCAAAATAATCCAGTGATAGTTGTCTCTAAATTACTGGGTACACTGCAAAGAGGAACTACTAGTAGCCAATTCAGCATATTTTTAATGATGCAATTTTCCCAAAATGCCAATAAATATAAGCTATAAAAACAGGGCTCAAGTTCTAGCCAACAGTAAAAAGGCTCTGACTGTCCCGTTGACATTGCTGTCGTGTATCTGAATCATAAACAGATATATGCACGAGTTGTAATGTAGTTGTGATGGGATTCACACTGTTCAGACGTCAATAACAGGCACAAAACGTCTGTTTACTTTCTCAGGTCACTCACTTCGTTGTCCAGCAGGCCGTTCTTGTCGCGATGTGGAGCCTCATAAGCCTCCATCTGCTGTCTGGACACTCGGGCCAGTTTCTCAGCCAGCTCCCTCCACCGGGACGCCACCTCCACTGCCGTGGTCAACAACACAAAATCTAGGACCAACCTGGCGACCAGACCCTGACAGTCCATCTTCAGCAATGCCTGAGAGGGGAAAAATATACACGCTGATAAAGAAATCATCATGTGACCACTGCTGTAAAGCACAGTCCCACTGAAATTAGCTGTTTGTCTTTCTAATAGTCCCGAAGGGCAGAATAGCAAACATCAAGTCCTGTTGTTCTCTGTGGATGAGTGTGTGCACATAATCCTTACCCTGCCTGTAAGCAGTCGTGTGCCTCAGGCTGCTGCTGTAAATACACTCTCACTCATCTAACCCGGTTAAATGAGGGTTAAAACATACGGAGCTGACTGGAAGATATGCTGCAGTCAAGTTTTTTTTCTTGAAAAGAGGCAGAGCTGCCGCTGAGGCGTTCTCCGAACAAAAACCACAGTGGCTCCATGTGTGTATGGGTCCATCGAGCGATAAGCAGAGCTCTCAACTGTAGCATCTTATATCTTTATTCAAGCACACTTGCACAGTGATGTACAGTCCTGTGGCGACACCTTTCAGGTTCCTGGCAAGAGAGGTTTTTCTCCAGAACGCTGCAGACTCACTTTAGAAAAATGGGTTTTGTTGAGTATTTTTTTGTTCTTTTTTTGTTCTTTTGTGAATCTTGCTTCGAGCTACATTAACAAGCACTGCCAGATACCTCTAATAGAGACTGATAATTGGCAGCTGTTGAGTCCAATTAAAATGTCGGTGCTGGAATAATTATTTTTCACTCATGCACAAACACATGAGACCCAACAGGATCATACATGTGATGTGACTCATCTTGTCTGAATGATCACTCACATCCATAACAATACATGTAGAAAAACACCGATACTGTACATGAAGTAAGGACGTATGGTTAAAAGTTTTATATTTTTTTCCAAATAATTTCTATATTTGAAATATCTCTATGTATCTTGAAGCATTAAAATCTATCAACCGACACAATAAGCTAAAATCCTCCTTTATTAACTGTTCTGAAGAAGGCCATCATGTCTCTTTTGTAAAATGAATTGTGAGACGAAAACTCTATATGGCCAAAAAAAGAGAGACACCGTCAACAGTGGAGCTTTGATTTGATTTAATGGAGCTTGAGTGGGTTCTAGTGATTCAGCTTCGCCTCAACACTGATCATCAGCTGCAGCTACACACGTGCACACAAACACACACACAGTCTGCAGCTGCTAAAACATCAGAATGAAAAAGATCAAATTTCATGCTGATTTCTCTGTGTCAATCACTCAGAGTCAAACTACACTAAAACAATGGCATCCGGCAGTATTGAGCATCTTCCCTCACAAACAATCTTTGGCTTGAGGAATTAACATTAATTAGTTACTGCTGCTAGCTTTGTTAGCACTAGCTTAAAATGAGAAGCTGCTGAATCTTTTGCACACTGCCATTTGCTAAATAGCATCAGAGTTTAGCGAGACTTAAAAACGTGAAATCAAGCAACGCAAAACCACTGAAAACAATTAAAAACCACTGATCTGCTCACACCTGATCAAAACATCTGCACTAATGGATTCAATTCTTATCTAAAGCTACTCCTACGTTACTCATCGATACATACCAGTAATTGATTCATTAACTTCTCCGAGCACAGGAGTGTAGAAATACTGTCATATGTATACGTGCTGCATAAACAGCCTCCTATAATTCTAGAAAAAGTAGTAGTATGTTAAATTTTAATCATCAGCCTGTTAGCAACCACATACACTTTGTATGGAGGAACTGTAAAATCCCAAGGTCAAATGGTTTCCAGTTACTATTTTTATGCTCTCATACTTTAGCTTTGTGTCTTTTATCTCCATTATGAATGACAGGTCTGTAATAAAGTGAATTAACCTGAGTAACCTACAACTTTCAAGTCTATCTATACAAATGAATTTGAGATGATAAATTATTTGGTTTTGAAAGAACCATTTGGTTTATCTGTATCCACTCCTCTTCTCTCTCTCCCTGTCTGTCTCTATCTCTCTCCACCACCTGGCCGATGAGCACTTTGGCCTTCTGCTGTGATGTCCTCTGTCTGCTGATTCAGACTTCACACAGGTTTCAGTCTAAATATAGAGCAGGCGAGGCCAGGCTAACACACACACACACGTCAGGGTTCAACGCTTGAGCCTGCTGTCTGGAAATGATCGTGATGCGTTCAAATGCAAATCAGGAGCTCCTTTACGTGCAGGAGAGATGTGCTGTTTAACCACGGAAGGATTAAAGCAAGAGGCACAACAGGAAGCAGCAGGAAGTTTGTGAGCAAGAGGTCAGAGAGTGTAGATTAACTGGAGCTGGAAAGAAAAACTAACTCAGGTCAAAGGCCAGTGTCTTGCTCAAAGACACTTTGTCTGCTGTTCTTTCAGTTCCAGATGGAGTCATTTACATTCATAGTTCACTCAGTTAGTCTGATCTTGAACGATCTCTAACTTTTTGTCTTTGGTGTTGACTTGGGGATGTTTCTTTTATTCTTTGCATCTTCAAAAATGCTCTTTAATATTTAACACAGACGATGAAAAAGACTTTCGGCATCAGACACAACCTCCTACACTACCAGTCAAACGTTTGGACACACATAGGAATGACCATGTTGTTCATGAAAAGATACATGTCTTCAGTTGTGTTACCATCATTGCACAT
>JAUMHL010000013.1:1732244-1770580 GCA_032362345.1 Sandelia bainsii | reverse complement strand
TGATGTTATGAAATCTGCTTTTCTTTCACAAACATGCTCATTTCTATGTGTGTCCAAACTTTTGACTGGTAGTGTATGAGCATAATTTCCAATGTTTATCAGGGACATTTCCCCCTCATCTTGTTTTTATCTATTTATTTATTTATTATAGAAATTGTTGTTGGACAGCTGCATATAAATGATGGAGCTACTACATGCTTACAGTGGACAGTTCAACACGTGGCCAGGAGGAACCAGGAACTAAACAACCAAGCCT
This sequence comes from Sandelia bainsii, assembly GCA_032362345.1. Classification (NCBI taxonomy): domain Eukaryota; kingdom Metazoa; phylum Chordata; class Actinopteri; order Anabantiformes; family Anabantidae; genus Sandelia; species Sandelia bainsii. The sequence goes on along the minus strand of JAUMHL010000013.1, from coordinate 1,770,324 downwards.
GGACTGAAGATGTTCAGTTACTGTATCTGGAAGTGAATTTTTTCTTGTTAAGTTGAAATGTTTCACTACTCATACACCTAGCTTCTTTAGTCTGACGAAAATTGGTATAAGACCGCAAATTTATCTCCGAAGGGGGTTTCACCTCGCTGGTCAGGAGGCTGGTTAGATGGACAATGGAAAGGGTGTGAGATAAATTCATGCTCTCCACCATGTGAGCCACCGCTGCCCCTAAAAGAGCAGCTGGCATTGACCGGGAATTGAACCCCAGTGAACTGCTTGGAAGGCAAGTGTGCTAACCACTATATCACCACCACCTTTCACTTTCCTTACTAAAACACTGCCCTGTAACACAAAACCCACAGAAAAGAAGAAATAGTTGATGAAAAATGTAGACACTCCCCGTGTCTCCTTCAACTATTTTTGTCTGGTCCAAGAAATAAGTTTAACAAGAAGCATCAGGTTCTTAGCGGACCCGTAATGCCCTAGGTTTTGACTTTCAGGCCACATACTGGCTTCATTGTGTTCATACCTATGCTCTTGCATTCAGTATGCAGACACAACACATTCGAAGTCAGGCAACCCATCACAGGCAACCTGTGATTACAAACTTATATTTGGAAGGCATTAAAGGAAGAGTGATGAAAATCGCATCATCTGCAGAAAAATGGTTACTGGTTATACTGATTAAGAAAAAAGAAGCTTTTTTTGTATGTAGTAAATAGAAGTGGACCAAAAATGGATCCCTGAGGCACCCTAACACTGATTGTAAGAAGGCTTCACTAAGCATAGCAGCCACACCTGAAAAGAGTATTTAATTAACCTTGATTTATTACATCTTGTAAATGCCAGAATGCTAAGATTAATAAAAAATAGTCCCATTTCCAGCCTGGTTTTAGATTATGTTTCCACATTATTAACTTTTGTTATTCTGATGTAAAAATAGAAAACAGCCTGCTCCATGAGAGACTAAAGTGTCTGAGAAATATGAGATAGTGGCGACCTGCAGGAAGCCCTACAGCAGACAGACAGACGGAGCTGACATCTGACCAGGCAGCTGTCAGCTAAATGAGCTTCACTTCTAAAGGGAAAGACATGAAAGCACGAAGGAAAATGATGGAGAAATACACAGATGCACAGATAATATGTCAACAAACAAAAACTAAAAGAAGTAAGAAACCAACAGGGGGATGCATTTTGTAAAACCTGTCTGTCTCTGTGCAGTCTGAACTCTCTGCTGTGACGACTGCACCTGAACACAAGCTATTTGTTGGGACTGTCCTCCCTTAAAAAATAACCGTATTGGTTGTCTATGCATGCAGCTCATCACAACCCATATAATTATTATATGAGCAAAGGAGAAAGTCAGATGACCAGTACACTGAACAAAGAGGGGTCAGACTAGATGGGAGACTGCTGTACATTCCAAACCGATCATTAGTGACTGCGTGGTTATCGTTGTAACCATGACGACGAAGGTCCGGCAAGCCCTTGGTTTTAGAAGGAAGTCTGCAAGCAGAGGATTGATTGTGTCACCTGAAGGGGAGATTGGCCTCTCAGAATGGATCTATTATTAAACGACCCTCTCTTCCACTGATAACAACGGACGGTTTTCTCATTTCGTCCTCTGCCTTCGTAACTTGAGCCACAGTGTTAAAAGATCTGCATTGGTGGTGTCAGATGCCCCCCTCCCAAGGCCTCCAGCTCTGTCCTGATCAATGGCTGCTCACGTTTCACACGGGAACACCTGTCGGCTTCTGTGGCGGACTGTGGGGAGACATGATGAACTGTTCTAAGCATGAAGACTACGCATGAGCGCTTGTTCTGCTGTAACACTCTCATTTTTTTTATGCTTCACACTGACCACAGCGAGATGCACAACTGGAGCCAGGCAGTTACAACTGACATATCTTTCTGTTTTGAAGATTTCCACTGTCACAGATGGCAAAACTTATATTTCGTATGCAAGACAATAGCACTATTACTCACATTTACCCCTCCTACTTAGCCGACTGGGATCAGTTCATGGAAGTGTGTAAAACAAAGCTGTGTGTTGCGGTAAACTGCTTAGCTCAACACATGTGGTTGTTCTCGAGTCTCGGGACACTGAGACTGCGCAGCATTGTCTGCGGTGCTATTGTTTAATAGAAAGCAGTCTGCACAAAAGTGTTCACATATTTTGGGTGATGTTACGTAAGTGGATTAGTTTTAAATATGGCAAAGCAGGAATGTGACCACAGGTATCAGCCACAGTGAGCTGGCGAGATGAAGAGCTGCAAACATAAGGCTCTTACTTTATTTTGTTTTAACATCAGTTATTGTCAGTATCAATTAATCTGACTTTTATTTTATCATCTCTCATTAAGCCACGCAGGGAGGCAATGGAGCTATGATACTATAAGTCACACTACCTAAGTTTTTCCTCACCATGATATCTTTCAGTACACCCATCATCGATTCTTAGTCGACCCTCTATCCATCTCCTGCAGATGAAATTATTTTAACCCATGTTTTTTTTTACTCAAATGACACATCCTGGACACAACAAACTAAACAACTGTGTAATTAAGTGACCGTGTTTCTCCCTGATACTTTTATTTGAATCATTTCACAGATTTGTGTGGATTTGACAAAAAGCAGGTCGTGTCCGGATAAAAGAAACATTTTAATAAGAGAACAATGAATTCTTTGTTTGATAATCGAACGCTTTGAAAACAGTGCATCTAATTGTAGGAATGTTTTATTGAGAAACAATTACATAAGAGGAGATGATTTGGTTTCAAGCGTGTGTGACTCATTGGATCTTGTTCCTGGAGCCTGATGGCAGTTCACTGCTCTCTGGGGAAAATGCCGCAGGACATTTTAAAACCCCAGAGAGCAGCACACACGTTTGCACACATCTCAAAGTGGTTTGTAAGCAGTGAAGCATAGCAGACTTTTTGCAACAGAAGTTTTAGAGGCGTCTGGACATACAATACAATACAAAAAGGAAATCAACCTGCTCCTTTTTTAAGAATCCATCTACTTTTCAGTGGGAGTTGTTAAAACTTTGGCTGACTGATACCAGCCAATCTGATATTGATAATAGAGAGGTTACCTCATATCAAAATGTTGGTTTATGTGTGTTACTAAAATTAGCAAATTTAAATCAACTGTTTTTGAGGGATTAAAATGCTCTTTACGTTTTCTTTTACCACCTTTGTTGTTAACCTTTGTTAAGGTATGTTTGAGGTGCTGGATGATATATTCATCTAGTATGCACTTCAACTTTGGATGACAAGATCTGAAAAAGAAATTTAGTTAATTGCTGGTTTTGCCAGAATAATCAGTTTTCAACAGATACCTTTCTCATTTATTTGGCACTAAATGTTCAAACAAAGAAAAATTAAATCTGTTTAAAAGCTGTTAATCTGTAGCTGTGTTCAGGAAACATCATATGACAATATGACGTATGTATGTGGACAAATCTCTCACCATGGTCCGCAGACAAACTTTTATATTGTCCATAGTGATGAAAGTGTTTCTGGCTTCAGAAGAAAGTTGCTGGCCTTCAATGAAAGGACATATGAGCGTGTCCTCAGCTTATTTTCAAGCAAATATTAAAAAAGGAACTCAGTGTAGTCAAGGATGAAGGCCGGTTAGGATATAAAAAAGCTAAAGAGCTCTTTGTCTATAGAGCAAGTTAAAGAGCCTCAGCAGGAGTTAAAGGTAGTCGCCAGAATAAAAGCATTTGAGAAAACATAAAAGCATGCCTCCCCCACTTTACTCAGACAGACTATTCAGAGGTCACATGACTTACAATCAAACAGGGAGAGGTATGCAGGTGAGTTAGGTAAAAAGCTAGAACAGCAAATGACACACTTGCTCATTCTCCTTTACCTTAGCGCTACTGTCAAATTCCCATTTAGCAAGGCACTTTATCTCCAGCTGCTCTGGAGGCCGCACTGAGAATGTTGCTGCAACAAAAGTACATGCACGCTTCATCAGGTCTGTCTGGATGTACAAACATTGGAAAATGTACTTTGCTAAAGTACTTTTTGAATAACGACGTGTGGCAAAGGACTATTTTGGTTTCCCCAGGGCGCCAGCAGCGTTGGGGAATAAAAACACAAGGTCTGCATGTGTCCTCTTGACAGAGCTCGTTTACCTCAAACTGTAGATGTTACATTTTATCTTTGTGCTTCCACTTTACAGGATGCACACACACACACACTCACACTACCGAAGCCCCTTCATTTTTCACGTAATGTCTATTCCCCCTGTGAGCCACCTCAGGCTATGGGACAAGTTGTTTACTATTGAGCATTAGGACTCAAATCTTTCCAGTTCACACTCTGTCTGTGTCACATTATCAAGGCTGAAGTGGGAAGAAATCACATCGAGGGCTGTTAGAGCAAAGACGATCTAATCAATGAAACAGCGAATGACTCCAATTTGCTCAGTTTATGTGCATCATTTCAGAATGAAACCTGTCAGCCCTTTGTTATGTTAATGCGAGGCAATTTTATTTTTCTTTATCTCGAGAGCTAATGCATGACGCCCATGAATGTTATTTCAGCAATAGCCTGTAACAGTGGGAGGACACATAAAATTGACACTAATTTTAAACCTTTGTGTTATTTCTTCAATCCAGGATATTTGAACTTGCACAACTATTTTAGTTGTTATTTATCAAACAAACCAACTTTGTTTCCCAAAGGCGACAGATTTTTCCATAAGCTCTGACAGTTTTAAACGTCAGGTCCACAGTTTCAACCTTAGGGATACACTTTGTTACTGTTGGCTAAATATTCCTGGAGGTCAAGAAGAGCATATGTGAACTCTTTAAATAGGAAGCTTGCACTTTTTACTGCCTTGTCTAAGGCCGTCTTAAAGCAGCTGTCAAATGTGTGCTTTTCCCTTTCTGTTCAAGCATGTCTTGCATTTGTTGGGCATTTAAATGTCCAAGAAATGCCTACAGCCTGCTAAAATATCCAAGTGGTTTGTTTTTCAGTAAACATATTGAGGTAATGTTATATCACAACATCTCTTGTCAGACTTAAAGGCTGTTGCCAGGTCAGTGGGAAATCTTTGTTAAGTATGTGCAAAACTCATTTTTAATGCTCAATGTTTGATACTATAAAAAAGACAGACAACCATGTTCATTCACACGCTTTATGTCTTACCATCATGAGTTCTCTCTGGAAGGACTTCCTCTCCTTGTTCTCCATGTTCGTACACTCCTCTTTGAGTTTCTCCAGAACTGACGCCACCTTCTCCGCCTCATTGTCCAGCTCGGTCCGGCAAAAATAATTAAGTGGCAAATTTCCGTATCCCAGAGCGTCTGCAAAAGCTCTCCAGTTTCCCACGTTCTCCATTAAAACTGTCCTCACAGTTGCGTAGATGTACGTAAGAAATTTGCAAGGCTTGAGGATCTGTTCCAGCAGCATGGTGGTTGTTAGGTCTGGCCCACACCAATAAATGGGCTTGACCTTACCCAGAACCAAAACATTTTTGGCATGGACGAGCCCCATCTTCCCCTGATAGTATCCAATGTACCACTCTTTGGTCCGCAGCTGCCCTCGCAGTTTGATTTTCTCCTCACTGAGCAAAGCAATAACATCCCCCTTTTTGTACTCCAACAGATAGGTGCTCTTGTGTTGCCTGATCACTGTTTTGAGCAACTTGCCAAATTTCAGGTTGGTAATGCACCGGTCCTGAAACTTTGGGTATTTGGAGGTGACAGCAAGTGGTGAGAGAACAATCTTATCCACCTCTTTCTTTTTCAGAAACCTCCTCTGCCCTGTTATCCTCGCTCCTGTCTTTGGTGGTGGTTGTGGAGTTTGAACACAGAACTGAGTGAGGATGCAGTCGAGGGCGTCCTTGACTTGGACCCTGAGAGTGAAGTCCGAAATGCTACTTGGGCTGTGCGATATGATCATGTATAGGAGCCTACTGACCTTCCCCAGTTTAATCTGAAATCCCCGAATCACTCCAGTGCCCTCACTAGCCTTCACTTGGTAACTGGACATGTTTGAGTATAATCCAACCTGGAGGTCCTGGGGGTACCCCAGCACAAACTGGTGCTTCCCCCACAACTGGAGGGCCACTGGTGGAGTTGAGGTTGCCTGCCGACCGACCTCGCTTACCAACAAGGTTTTTGGGGCACTGTCATGCCCAAACATAGCCACAACTGTCTTAAAGGAAGGGTGGATGTGCTTGGGTCCATAGACGCCTAATGTTACTTTTCTCTGCACATGGTCCCAAACAGTCATACTGCGGCTGATATACAGGGACTGAACCACAACAGCCACATACATACAAGGCTCTAGACTATCTAAATGTACCTGGACTGTATCTTTATAAAGATAAGTGTTAGGGATTGGTGTGTAAGGCCCTTCTTTGCAATCACTTCGAACACAAAGCACTTCTGCAGTGTGACAGCTCTCCGTCTTGACAGTTACTGATACCTTTATCTCCAGTGTGATAAAGGACTTAATCTCCATGTTGCTGAGCTTTATCTCCACCACAGGGCTGACAGCGGAGCAGTGCTCACTGTTTAGCTCCAGTGGAGGGTCTAGTAAGGCTTTCAAGGAGATCTGCTGGTGGTCTCCATGGCTAACATGGCCTTCGGGGATGTGCACGCTGATGTGGGTGTCGGGGAGCTGAACAACTCCTCCATTGCTGTCTAACCTGCACACAATATTGGTCTCCACAGGCTGTGTCTGCCCCCACCCTGGACTCTGACCAAGAGAGTCAAGATCGTGGCAGGACCTGGCTAGTTTTCTGTGGTTCAACCAAGCAGTCCTGAAGTCCTCCCTACTCTGAAACTGCTCTGGAGAAGGAGCCTTAAGGCCAGTGAAGAATCCTGAAGATGGTAAGGTTGGATTTGACTGTGCCTGCAGGACAGACAGTTCTGAAAGGCTAGCGGAGCGTTTACTCCTGAAAAATGGATTATCCCTGTGAAGGTTTGGTACAACTTCTTGGTTGGGGCTGGTGGGGTTTGTATTTATGTGGCAGCTGCTGAACCCATTGGTCATGACTGTACTAGTGTTAGAGCAAGAAGATGGAGATGTAGGAGCATCAAAGAGAATGAGATCAGCTGAATTTCTTACATATGTATCTTTGCAGTTTTGATTTATTGGACAGATAAAGGGGTTTACAGAGAAGGGACTGTTATTGTAAATTGGTGAGGGTTTATGGGACATCCCTGTCCACTCCCCCAAACCCCCAAATTCCTTCGACCCATCCTCGTATCCATCCCCAAGACTGTCAATCATCCCACTGTCACTAAGCAAAGAGTTCCTGAAGCTGACCGGCTGAACATAGGCGGCCGGGATGTATCCCATTTCCGTGTTGTTGTGGGCGTACCACCATTCTCCACCTGATGTGTCCAAGACATAGAGGCGATCACCTCTGGAGAATTTCAGCGTGGTGAAGCTGCTAGGGCAATAGTCCTTTAATGCAACCACTTCCTGTGCAGCTCCATAGCAGGATGAAGTGCCCAACCTTAAGGCACTGGGAGAAGGCACTATAAAGGAAAAGGATATTAGAAAAAACTACATTAATGATGGACTTTTATTTGTGTTACTTAAGTGCACTTAAACATTCACGGCTGATTACTCAAAATACACATAATGATCCAAAGATGATGGACCAGTAAATTAAGGTGATTGAGGTGATGTTACTGTGGATCAGACAGTTAGTGTAGAGTTAGTGTCCAGTCAAAATGTTCAGGGATTCTGAAAACCATGGAAAAAATAAGCTAAAATATCCCCAAAATAACACTTTTTATAATCATTCAGGAAGCAACTACAAACTCTTAGAGCACTAAATAAATGTATGAGCACATGATCTGCATTGCTTCCTATTTTTAGTTCTCCTCATTAGTGTATATGGAGCATGTAAACAAAGCTGTAATGAAGTGCAGCCAGTAAAGTGAAAGAGCTTCAGACTGAATAATTTAAGTCCAGAAGATGAAAAGCACAAAACTAAAACAAATGATTTAAATTCCAGCCATACTGAGTGAACACAGTTCTTCATCTGAAATAATTGAGTCTTGTACTGTACAGAACATAATTTCTGTACCAACAAGAACCTATGGCTGGTGTAGTAGCAGTGAAACACTGACCTTTGACATCATTCAGACTGGCTCCAGTGACTCCTTCACTGAGATCAATGAGCGTCCCCTCAGACTTGCAGCGAGGGAGGATATGGTTGTTGCTCGTCACTCTGATGATTCGATGGGCTGCCATGGCCGGTACTTACAGCAGCATGTGCTCATTGGCAGGTTTTATTCTGGATGGGAAACAAACAAAGGATTTCAGGGTGGCAGCAACCAGCCAAGCATTTAGTTGGTGCTCGAATCTGGAGCAAATTCCAAAAGCAAAGCTGCAGTAGGGAGCTTAATTTTCTAGATCAGTAACACAGTTAATGGAAACAAAGGTTAAAGTCCCAGCAGCAGAAGAGAAAGGGTTCACAAATATCACTGCACTTTTGAAGGAAACGAGTATGAAGCATGTGCTGGGGAAGGAAACGAGCTCCCAGATGAACAGTGTGAGTTTTTCTAAATCAATGCAAACAGCATGAGCAGGGAATGCAGAGACAGAGAGTAGAATTAAGTGGGAGAGAAATCGAAACACGATATAGAAATTAAACCAAAAGAGACTCTGAATGAAAATGACAATGAAGGTAAGAAACAAATGTAAATGTGAAATGACATTTTGGCAATGTGACAATGTGGTATGCCACACTACTGCTGCAATTACTCTACTGTTGTGTCCCTGCTAAACAATCTTACTCTGCTCATCCTCTACCGCAGCCTTTCTCAACCTGGGGGTCCCGACCCCCATGGGGGTCGCCAGATAATTTCGGGGGGGTCGCCAGATCATTGTGAAAAAATATACATTTACAAAATAACTTTTGGATTTTAATGAAATTGATATTTAAGTCGTTTTACTTGTTTTCTAGTTCAGTGTTTGTCCAGACTTTATTTTATCAACTGAGTTTGTAGAGTTATTTTGGGGGTCGCCAACACCAACGAATGTTATATTGGGGGTCGTGACTCAGAAAGGTTGAGAACAACTGCTCTACCGTGTGGACACACAACCTAACTAAGACAAACTGCATTAAAAAAAATACATAATCCAATCATAGACAAAAACATATTTCCACATACACAACATGACCTAAGGCCTTTGACTGGATTTAAAGACATAAAGTTCTACCGCACCAAATTAAGAAAACAATTTCTTTTTGGATCTCACTTTGTGAAAAGACATTCCCCAAACTGTTTCCATAAGGTCAGTAGAACACTGTTGTCTAAAATATAACAGCACTCAACTAAGAGTCCTAGCCAAACAAGTATTTAAATACCTCTGCCCACAAACTGCTGGCCTTCTACTTTTGGCCTGTCAACAGAAATGGATCCTATCGTCAGTCACACCAGATGTAGCCGCTCCCTCCTCTGTCTGCACTGCTCAATGTGTTTTGAGTGTTTATATCTCTGACTGTATCAAGTTACCAATTTTCATGTCAGAATTTAGCTGTGACTCAATTTTTGTTTGAAAACACGCAGTCAGCACTGTAATCTGATTAGAGCGGCTGCAAGAAATTGTTTTGCAGAAAAATGTTCTTGAGTCACAAGAGACTTTATTATTCCTGCAGGATGTGGCGAGCAGCGACCGTGGGGACATTTCCATTTGAACACAAATGATGGCATTTTAATCTGATTGAAGCAATACAGGCGGCTGCCATGTCAATGCATCTCACTGATTATCTTTGTTAGCTCTAATGCTGGGAGCTGAATTTCTGTTCAGTGTTTTTACATTCCATGATTTTCCTGCACATATAGGTATTTGCAGAAGAAATTTACTATGTCACAACATGTGTTTGTAGTCAAAACTGAGAAAAAAACACAGAGTCAGACTTACTGTCTCCTCATAGAGATGATCTGGTCAGAAAATCCTCTAAAAATGTCTCTACACTGATACAAACCAAACCAAAATAAACACAAATAGGACACATTATTTGCCATAGTGTGGAAAGTCCAGTGAGATCTCATTATATTACTTCTTTCTAATTAAAAAAAATAACTGCACTGTCCTCACTGTCAAAAAGCATCTGTGGATATGATGGTACAAGCCAACATCAACCAGAATAGGACAAAGTAGTGAGCTGTCACACAACCAAATTTTACTGAGGCAAAAAAACTGATTTACAGTCACGTTGCAGGCAAGATATCAGGTTAGTAACTCCAAACACACGTTTCTGCAAGTAGCTAAAGCCATAAAATAAATGTAGTGGAGTAAAGAGTACCGTATTTTTATTAAGAGTAGAGAGAAGTAGAGAAGTATTTCTACTTCACTAAATTAGCCCACTTACACTTTCACAATACTTTTAAACTGTCACAGTTTCTCGTTTACCTTGCTTTACCTTTTTCCACATATTTAGTGCAGTACGAAATTCTAACACAAAAAGTTGTGTTACTTTTTGTGCTTTGTTGCTCCCATACCAATTTTGCACAATCCCAGCAGCTCCAGACAATACCTCCAGGCAAAATTTTTTGTAAATGTGATAAGAAAAATATTAAGCAGATATATTAATGCTGTTGTTTCCCATACTTTAATTCAAAATGAACAGTTCCTCTTGGGAAGACGAGTGAAACTGTAGCAGATGTGCACTCAGCATGCTGTGAAGACAAATTTGGGCTTGTTTAATGGCTGCATCCTGTTGAAATCCAAACTCCTGCGAGGTGACATTTCACTTTCCTACACCCTCTCCTCTCGCCAGGGAGAGAGAATCGCCCATCGATAAAAACCCCTCCTCCTGCTTGAAAATGAGCACTCAGCGAGCGGCGAGACTGAGCCTGCGATCAATAACAAGGCGGCAGACAAAGACACTGTCACCCGCTTTGATATAACACACAGCGATGCCTGCTAAATGCAGCAGCAGGTGAGGACAGATATGACAGATATAAGGGAAAAAAGTAACAGGGAAATTAGATGCTGCTGTTTTGTGCAACAGGAAGCAGCAGCAGGAGGTTCAGTTAAGAGCAAACTAGATTTCTCCAAAGGACCCCTGCAAAAACAAAACCTTTGTTGCAAGACAAAATCCTCCAGGATTTTAGGGGAAAAAGACACAAGTCATTATAAAAACATAAACGTGAAGCAAGACTCTGATACACTGGGCTGGACGTGGCCTTAAGAGGCATCCTGAGCAGTAACAGTATACAAGCAACATTTGGGGAAATTAACTTTATTGTAGTTTAGTGTTCACGTTACAGCAGAGAAATTTCAATTACAGAGCAAGAGGAAACTAAAAAAAAGAGCTTTCAGGGGATCTGCAGCAAAGTGCTGGAGGGCTTGTGGTTAGCCTTCCTCAAAATTGCAAAGAGGGATATTTTTGCCCCACTGGTGCATTGATATCCAAGTCGGTGAAATACTCTGAGTTATTAACTCACTTCAGTCTGACTGACAGAGTGGAGGAACGGGACGACGCCGGGGAGACGAAAGGTTTAATTAGCAGGGAGTCGGCTGGTTCTAATCCCCAAATGAGTGTTGCTGTAATAACCATTTCCAGCAGCCACACGCTCGCTGAGAGTTTATCGTTTTTCCATCACAGCTGTTAAAATGAGCAGATTACAGGACGGAGACTGAGACACAGCAGCACAGACCTGTTAACACACGGCAAGAACATCTAAATCGAACATTAAACAAAGCCAACAGTATGTGACATTTAAATGAATCTAGAAACACGTTTCCTGTAGAAGCATTTTAACAAGTGAGCAGAAATATCTTAAATCGAGTTCAAACAAACCAAAAGGATTTAAAGTTTTGTTAGCATAACATTTAGATTTCCTTCTGGTTCTGCCTGATTCTATTTACTGCATAAAGTGTTTTGTCAGTGTCTCCTGATTATTGATTTGTTACACATGAGCAACATTTCTTCCTCTTTAAGTACTTCTTTACATTTTGTGCCAGTCTCCTTAAACCATTAACCGTTGCTTTATTTGACTCCATAAAAGGTCAACTCTTTCATCTATTTTGCAGGAACGTGAGTGCAGGCACTCAGGCTTAATTCAGTCTTGACCCCAGGGACAGAAACACATTAGGTCTAGTTGAGTCAGGTACATTACTGGTGGACCTGCTGTGGCCTGAGGCCGCTCTGCTCCCAGCATGGATCAGGACGTGTGTTTACACCTGAGCTGTGGTGGAGGTGAAGCAGCAGAAGAAATTAGCAAAAAAATGTCCTTGAATGTTTGGAAACTGGTCACATTTAATGAGTAGTTTCACTTTTGTTGTCTAAAAAAGGTTCATTTAACTGTACATTGTCCGACTACTGAGTGAATTCTGCATGAGAAGCACTGGAGTAAAACAAAGTGGCACTTTGATTGCTCACTATCCACCAACTGCAGAAAAGCACCAAAAGCTTCCCAAAAATGCCACTAACGTGCACAAACTGTCCTCCGGATGTGAGCCTATACAGCAGCCGAAACGCGCAAATGTCACAGCACAGATAAGTGACGTATTAAGAGAATCCGTGCTGCAGTGGAAACGGAGAAATTATGTACCAACCGCAGAAATTCATCCGTGAAATATTACAACTGCTCCTCTCTCCCCTCACGATGAATTTCCAGGTAAATTAGCCTGTTAAGTGCTGAGTTTTAGTGCAGCTCTCACCTCCACGCTGCTGAAAAGAGAGGTTCATGCTCAAGACGAGAAAGTGGTATTTTTAGCCCACTGAGGACAGGTCAACTCCCGAGCAGCGAATACTTTCATTTTTAAGTGTTATGAATGGAATAATTCACCTCCCGTGTGTGTCGTCGTTGCAGGAGGAAAAAAACAGCAAGTAGTTCATATTAAAGCTTTAACAGATGATGTGATAAAACATGCTCCAGTAAATGGACTGAAAATGTAATAAATTCAGTGAAAAGGGAAAAGCAGCTAATTGTTATATTAACCAGCATTTATAATTCAGTGACTGGTGATTAACCAGTTGGATTCAACATGCTTATGAGGAAATGTCGCTGACCACAACCACGTTTATTCAGTCCAAATCGCTTTCCCTGCACAGTTGTTGTCCAGCATTTTTGACATTTTTGAGGTATGATTTTAAGAGACACCTGCCTCCGTAGGTGTGGGAGCACTCACAACAAAAAACCTATACGGGCAGTAAAGTTGGAGGAATTTGTTGGAACAAATATAATGTATCAGACAGACAAGATAGAAATACTAAACAGCAATAGATGATCTGAAGTCTCCACCTCTGACTGAATCTCATCAAGTGTTCAGGGTTTCAAATCACACTGGGAGCTCCAGATGATTACTATGATCACTGTGTTATACTTGTTAATGAGTTTGGTCGACTGCAGCATCAACACATGGTGCAAAATGAGTCTGAGCACTGTATAACAACAAGATGTTGAGGTGTAGTGTTTGATTGTGAGCATCTAAAGGGCAGTGTGGTGATTCAAATCTGCAATAAAACCTGGGCAGACCTAAATCCATAGTGTGTCTGTGTGTGTGTGCGTGTGTGTGCCTGTGCTGAGCAGACATTAATTACAAAATGGAGAGCACCTTTGCGTGGAGCTGCAAAAACTGATGACATGCTGGTTTTTCGGCTTAGCCTCAGAGGTGCTGGAGTGTAGTTAAAGACAATGAAGTTTGTGTAGCTTTGCTTGTGAGGACGGCGAGGAAATTGGGATGAAGAGGAGGATAAAGACGATGTAAAGAGGAAGAGAAGACGAAGAAGGTGATGAGGCAGCAAACAGGGAGAGGAGGAGGAAGTGAAATATTTGGTTATAGTTTAGAAGAAGAGGAGGCAGGTGAGATAAAAGGAGAGGAGGAGCAAAAAGTACAAAGATAAAGTCGTAGTGGGGGGAAAATGTGAGGAGTAGAGAAGGATGATGAAGATGAGAAAGGGAGGAGAAGAAGAGAAAGAAGAGGAGGAAAGGTGAAGAAAAGCAAGCGAGGAGAGGAAGAATACCTGAAAGAAGAGAAAGCCTAAAACGGGAGACAGAAGAAGGATACGAAGAGGAGGAGGAGGAGGCAGTGAAGAAGGGTAGGAAAAAGAGGAAGAGGAGAGTGAGGAGACAAGAGAAGAAGGGGAAGGATGCAGAGAGGAAAAGTCTCTCACTGGTAAAAGAAAACCCACATTGCTCCTTGATCCACTGTGTGTTTGTAAGTTGAGTCTCACACACACACACAAACTGAAAATCAGGCTTTGTCTAATGAAGTGGCAGCAGGCAGTGGGACAATACGCCTCTGTGTGTGTCTCTGTGTGTGTGTTTCAAACCTTCAGGCGGCCTTAGACAGAGGATTTTCAGCTTATCAGGTGACCTTATTGACAGGGCCAAGGAGGCGCTGGAGACGCACGCGTGCACACGCATGACCGCGGGTGCACGATGCGTGACAATACACGTTAATTTATCAAGTTTTATTTATCTAAGTGTGTGCGAGCCTATCAATAAGTATTAATAATACAAAGTAAAACTCACTGTCATGCGCCATACATTCATTAAAGGAGATTAAAATGTAAACATCAGAAAATTTAGCCACAGACACTATAAAATACTACAAGAAATCACATAAACGTAAACTCACTGTAAAGCGGTTAAGTCACATAACACATGACTGTAGATCACCAGACATGGGTAACTACAGGAGTGTCATAAACATATTTTTCACTTGATTGAAGCCGAATTCATCTTCACACAATGTTCTGCTAAATTCATAATGAAATCACCGAGAATAATGTGTTATAAGACAATTAGAAGTAATAAAGTCTACATTTGAGCGTAATGTGAACTGACCTACTGCTCGCTGGAAGCCCGCACGCTCAGAGTAGATACCAAGTGAGGAGAAGGTGATGAATGAAAGACCCCCGGTAACAACTTCTTCTTTTTCTCGTTTTATCTCGCCTCATTTGTGCTCAAAAAGCCAACAAGAATGAAGGTAAATAGAGCAGAAAAATGCAGTAGTAGAGTTTGTTTCTGGTCCCAGAAGTTGTTTTATTTATCGGTGACACATAAACAGACGCACACCAGCCTCCGTCCGTCTCCGTCTCCGCTCTGCTGGAGGACTGGAGGAGAGCGGCTGTTTGGATGGAGGCTGGTGACGTCGCCGCGAGGGGCGGAGCCACTCACTTCCCACACTTACGTTTCTCCACTTGTTAAGACCTTTATTGACATAATTTATGTCCTAGACCTTCACCCTAACCCTGGCTTAAACTCAAGTCTACCCGGATTAATATGTGATTATTTAATAGTTATAAATGTTGTTATATCTTCAGAACCTGAGGTTGCTGCACCTCTAGTTTCTGAGAAATCCACACACACATGGTGTGTGCATGCTTTGCAAGCACATGGGAGCTTCAGTCATCACTTTGGATACTGGACTTCAACACTGACTGAACCCTTATAAGAATCAAACTCACAGCTACAGACGGACAAACTGACTGATTCAAATCAGGACCTGGAGCGTCAGGTGCTCTGTTGTGGCTCTTTAGTGCAGCATCTATATTTGTATCTGGACCAAAGTGAACAATATTAGCAACCCTCTGCACTCACAGCAGCTTTAACCAGAACAGAGGACGAATCATTTGAGTGGGTTTTGTCAATGACATGAAAGAGGAGCCTGATGAAAGCTGCTTTTCTGAATGTGGAAGAAACCAATTATCTCATCTCCCGAGCTGTTTTTAAATAGATTGTCATTAAAGGAAAAAGCTCCATCAGATATTTTTTGATGTGAACTTCTTACGATGATATGTTTCCTTTTTCTTCTTGCCTTTCAAACAATAAAAAAGTTTGTCTTGTATATTTTGTATATGGAACATTAACCTTTTAGACCGTTTCAGGGTGAAACTCTCATTTTTAAACATGCATTAGACAAAAAACAACAGCCACAGACGGGATTTTGTCTTATCACCAAGCTCTCAACGAATTGTTCCTCATTAGCAGAGGACCATCCTGCAGCACGAGTCATTACCCTTTAAGCTCCGCTCAGCTTTATTTATAGAGACTGTGATAAGTACAGTTTCCAGATGCAGTTATTTGCTGTTGTGGGGGCAGTTTTATTATTATATTTTTCTATCACTAATGGAAACACGAGTTCCAACCACTGCTGGTAAATTTAATATAAGTTTTTAGTAGTTTTCTGTTTTTTTTTTCTTTACAGGCATAAGCAAGTTTAAGCTTTTACCAACCTGCATGTTTGTTCATGTGATAACTAACTACTGTGGGAACATAATCACTATTTATAATGTGGAAATTGTGCAATGTTTGAGCGTAAATAAAAGCTGTTTTACTCTTTTTATTCTGCGTCATGTATAATCTAGTCAGAGAGAGGAAAAGCATATTGACTTTCTGCTGTAAAAATACCTTTAATTTAATATCGATTTTTATCAACATCAGCTAGAAAGAATATTTTCACTTTTGATATATTCACAATTTCCTTTTCCCCATATGATGCTAAATAATTCCTACAAATTGCAAAAAACTTTTATCATAATTGGAAAATAAACCTCGCTGCTTAATGTGTTTTCAGCGTCTGAGCAGTCACTTTACAACATCTGATTTGATGGATTTGTTCACAATAAAAATACAAAACACAGGCTTGTAATGAAGCCACAAAGTGTTTGTAAAAGTGGAAACTTCCTCCTGGCTGCACGTTGGAGCACGTAGTAGATAATAAGTCACATTATCTGCACGAATACAAACTTCAAGGCAGTGAAACGCCTGCAGACGGATCCAGCTGTGTTGCTTCATATGGAAGTTCAGAGAGAAGAGAGAGTGTCTTGTATCTCTAACACACAGCTCACATGTTTTTATTGCATCTCTTCTTCCTTCTCCTCTTAGCACACAAGTGAAGGAGGCGAGGAGACATTTTTAGGAAACATAAAGATAAGGAGAATAAATTGTTAATTTACATAAACAGAAAAAGTCACACATGTGTTGTTAATGAACATATCAGTAAAATCTGGCAGATAACGTATAACTATCCAGACTTGCAGGGCAACTGGTCTGTGGTTTGTCAGTCACGCCATCCAATCATCACAACCACCTACTTGCATATGCAATGTTTCCTACAAAAACGTCTTCAAGGTTGCAGCTCAGTTGTTCACATACTGTACTGTACTGTTACGGAGGTAGGCTGAGCTTGAGCGACCTCTGCACACCCAGTGTGAACTGTCAGATTGTCTCGTAAGGTTAAAACTATTAAAAAGTCACATTATTCTCTTCAACTGACGTAACAGACACATGCAGAAGAACAAATCAAACACTTCGAGACGCTCGCAGCAATGACCTCAAAGACATCAAAACTTTGATCTGCTCCACAAGGAAAGCTGTAAAAACTGGACCGTCAGACCTCCGTTCAAACCAGATACTACACCACATGCTGCAGGGAGGCGTACGTCTGCTCCCCCCTTCAGTCATGCCTGAGGGAGCTTTTAAAAGCTGCACCCAAGGTTTCCAACAAGGCAGCTAATTAGACGGACAACAGCTGCAGAGGAGAAACTGTTTTTACAGCTCAAATTAAAACGAAGCCTCCTAATGAATCTCCTAAAAGTCAGGTAACAGATTTATATCTGTTGTATTTTTGATACTTCTCCTGCATGAAGTTTTTATTTGTATTTTAAAGCGTCGTGGTGAGTTTCTCATCGTGACGGGTGACAACTCCTTCACTTCACTTTTAGATTTCATTCATGAGCTCTTATTCAGCTCCCGCTTTTGTGTTGGACTCAAACATTTCGGTCACACCCGAAGGGCTGTAGATTTGAGAAAATTCCAGACATTTCTCTTCTCTTCTTTTCTTTTCGTACACTGAGTTGATGATGAATGCTACAGCGGCTTGAGACAAGTGAAAGCGATGTGATTTATCTGACCACCCTCCTCGTGCTTTCTCATTCTGTACTGACAGGGGGCTGAGGGGATATGATGAATACGCTGAGGCAGCTTATGAAGTGGCTAAAGATCAGTGCAGGGCTCTGATATCCATTCAGCAGGCTAGAGCCACCTTGGGCCCACACTTTTACAAAATACTTTTTCAGTGTCCCTGACTCAGGAGAGATGTTTTCATATATTCCTCATGACAAAAAGCCTGATGTAACTCAACACACTGAACTGAAACCACTTTCTGCGCAAGATGTTTTTCATTTATGTGTTAAAATGGTGCTTTTTTTGTCAGTTCTGCTTTTCTTGTCTGCTCCTTTGTTGTTGTGTCAATTTGCAATTAAGCTCTACATCTTCTGTACCATATTTGAGCTTTGAACTTGGAAACTGTGATGGAGTAGTTTCATCTCCATCTCAAAATCCACCCCCACCTCTTAATAGTGCAGAATCCCTTATTTTCCTTTCCTTGGGAGGATTTTACAATGCATATGATATGGATTGATATGGGTTTTGGGATGCATTTCTAAGTGTTGTTGCTGTATATTTATGCTGTATGTTGGACTTTTGCCCAGAGCTGCTTTGAGATCTAAGATGAACCTCAGTGTGAACCACCAAATATATAGTATCATATCGTATCGTATCGTATCGTATCGCATCGTATTGTTGTACTGGACTAATGAAAATTTTTACCTCATTCGTCACAGAAAGTGATTGCAATTCAACCTGAGGGCTAACATGCATGTTTGTACCAAATTTCATGGCAATTCAACAAGTAGTAGATGTTTCATTCTGAGCCAAAAATGTCAATAACTTGCTGGTGCTGAAAAAACGTTCAAATGTTGTTTCCCTTTTCCTGCAACTGAGTAGAACTTCACAACAACAGCTTGTATTTTATTATTTTCATATTCATCAATAATATCAAGTCAAAATTTGGCACAGAAAGCTGCATGTTTGTCTAAAGAAGTAAATGTTTTCACTTGAACACCGCTCTCTCAGCGCAGCCGTTGCTGCCCTGAAGTTCAGCTCTTATTAGAGGCCCAGACGGGATTCGACGCATCTATTCATTTGAGCTGAATGGGAACTGTGGGAGCTGAAAAGGAGCTTTCTATTCACGGCTTTATCAAGGAGGCTTGATATCAGCGCAAGTTGCTTTGCATCAGAATAACTGAGCGTTTGCTTGTCAGCCAGGTTGGTTATGGGAAGAAGCAGCAGGAATGTGGTTTATTTCAGATGCTGCCTGAATGCAAACACAGAAATTCCTGAAAATGTGGTGACCAAGAATTTGTTCTAAATACTTAAAACATGGGCAAAGAAATAGAAAAGCACAGAAACGCACAGTATGAAATCGCAGGAAATCTGGAGAACTCAAGGACCTCTTCTACTTCCTATTATTTCCCTTCCTCTTCTCTTCTCCCTCAGCCTATTTCTCCTTCTCCTGCCTCCATCTGTCCGTTTACTACGGCTCCACACTTGAGGCTGCCAAACCTGTTCACGGGAAATTACTTATTCATCGTTTCCTCAGTTTATAGCAGCAGGGAAAAGGCCACAGATTAAAGGGCTGTGTCTTCAGGCAAACACACGCACACACACACCTGAAATCAGCAGCCTCTTCTGCTCCACTTACGAGTCAGTGTTAACTCTTTTTGCATGGTTTGATGACAGCCTTTATTAATTATTTAATTGTGTTTTCAGGCTGCTTTCTTGTAGTTTGTTCATGTTCATGAAACCACCATCTGCAATTTGAAGTACAGTGAAATGAAATCCTCTCTGTCAACATGATGAAACCAAATGATGCTACTTTCTGAAGGGCAGCCTTCAAATCCTAAAATCCACCAAATCCCTGGGTACTAAATGATTATCGTTTCACCGCCCAGAAGCTCTGCACCAGCCACATTTCTACAAGAGGGATTTAGAGTTTCGCTCAAGGACACTCGGATGTGACACAGGATGATCAACAGCAATGATGTTTTCCCTTCGTAAGAGGATGTATTGTGTTTAGGCAGCAGCTTCAAATGGTACAGATTCATCTTGTAAGGTGAAAATGAGAACCTTTTATTGATGGCGTTAAATACTTTATAGCTCATTCAATATAAAGAAAGTTCCCCTCACTCTGCTTCAAATAGGTGGAATGACCTTGTAAATGACCATTTTAGATGGATCCGTTTTGCTCTATTTCAGTGTTTGTGTGATGGAGTGAACTCAGTCAGTCTTCATATACATGGCAGTTCATGCCAAATGCAGTGTATGCAGTATCAACTTTATTCTTTATTCTCAAAATACTAAATAAAAAAAAACATCTTCCTCCTGACCCTGATCATCCTTTGTAACATAGCAATAAAACTCAAAAACAACACAAGGAAAATAATATTAATTCTACTTTCATCATTCAGCGAACATCTGTTACATAAATGTGCTGACTTTTAGCACTTTAACTGAAGCCGAGCATGTTGGTGCACACAGCAGCATGCTGAGACAGAAAACTCCTCCTCCTCAGGTTATTAAGGTTACTCTAACTCACTCTGAATTTAACATTGAAAAATGTTCTGTTTATTTACAGTTAGATAAACATCAAAAGGATTTGTTGTCCTATCGTCTTAAATATTGTCAATGAAATGGAACCGGTTATAGGGACCCTACTGTATCTCATTAAACATAGAAACTGCTGATGAATGCAGCTTTAAATTATTTTGCAAAGAAGAATTTGGGTGGAAAATGCGGCTACAGCTTTAAAACACTGATCAAATTCATTTAAAAATTGAATTTTATATTTGGCTGTGTAGTCTACTCTGGTCTGAGTTGACTACTTCAGTGGAAAGACAGCATCTGTGATTCCACAGATACACAGGTAATGTAATTCTGCACTATAGGGTTTGAATTCTCTCAGTAGCGTCTCCTTTGTAAAATCATCATCTCTGAACTCTCGCCATCACCCACTTCAGTCCTACACCAATTACCCACAAGCCCCTCTGTCCACAGGTTTCCCATGGCAACCTGAGATGTCCTGCCTGTGAGAGTTTATAAAGGTCGGGAAGAAATGGAGAGAGAGCGACACTCAGTGAGACTCTGCAGCAGTAACGTGCAGAAGCTTCTACTTCCAGAAACTATTCACTGGAACATTCAGTAATAATATGAACCTCTAAGAACCAGGTTACAGGGTGCTCGCGTAAATTAAAAGCAAGACAATATAAGAACATAATCAGGCAAAACGAGAAAAGTTCAGCTACTAAAAATATGCTTTTAATTTTACTTGAAGTCATAAACTTCCACCCATCCATTAGGTTCCAGGTATCTGGGACCACACGTGGTGGCAGCAGGTTCAGCCAAGTTTTCCAGCTCCTCCAGCACATCCTGGCCTGATGACGTCTATATAATCTCCCCAGCGTGTTCTGGTTCTACCCTGGGGTCTCCTACAAGTTGGACGTGCCTGGAGCGCCTCCAACAGAGGACACTAAATCCAGCAGGCTTCCTTCTGAACTCTGACCACATGAAAAAAAGCTGACAGGCATTTGTTTGCAGTGTGATGTCCCAGTATTAATATAGTAATGACTTACTTATGTTAAAACTCTACCTGAGTCACTTTTATCACCATTAATCTCGCACTTTTCCTCCTCCTCACTGTGCCCGGCTAAATGTTGTTCGGCCTTCATTTGCCCGAGCTGCTCCTCCATCGATCACAATTATCAGCCATGACTGATGAAGCTGCCGAGGAAACAAGGCGCCCGCTTTACGAGGCCGGTCACTTTCAGCGAAACTTGTCATCAAACTCAGCTTTAATTTCATCAGGAGAAATGTGTGCAGCTGTTCTGAAGTTTGGAGGACCTGAAGTCGTATAAATCTCTTTAACTGGGTGAGCGGGTGAAGCATAGAATCCCATCAGGAGGCCAAGTGAGAATTAAGGCTCTATAAAAAGGTTAAATGGCCGTTTCACCTCTGGTCCAGATCTACATATACATGTTTTGACATAGAGGTAGAAATGAATGAGCTCCAGTGATGTTCAAAGACCCCCCTGCCCCTGCAGAGGAGCGAAACACACATACAAAGCAACTCTTTTAATTGTTTTGTTTCTCTTCCTGGTTATTTTGTGTAAGTTTAGTTATTTTGAGTCTCTTATTATTAGTTCTGTGTCCCTTACTGGTGCTTTTACATCATTTATCAGTCATTTTTGGTAGTTTCATATCACCTTTAGTTGTTCTGTGTCTCCTGTTTCATGTTTGTATTTCTTCTTAATGTTTTTTAGGTATTTTGAGTCTCTTTTTAGTAATTTTGTGTATTTGTAGTTATTTTGAGTGTCTTATTAGTACTTCCACATCCCTTGTAGTTTTCCATCCTTTCTAGTGACTGTGTGTCTCTTTTTAGTAATTTCATGTGCACTTTTAGTAGTTCTGTGTTTGTTAATTTAATTGTTCTGTGTCTTACTTTTGTAGTTTTTGTCCTCATTTAGTGTTTTTGTGTCTTTTTTAGTTATTTTAAGTCGTCTGTTAGTGATGTTTCTCTTTAGTAGTTCTGTGTTAACTACTAGTTGTCATCCCTTTTTTTGTGTTTTAGGTATTTTGTTAGCAGTTTTGTGTCTCTTCTAGTAAATTAGTATTTCTTCTTAAGTACTTCGTGACCCTTTTTAGCTATTTTGTGTCTCCAGGGGCTCCATGACCCATTTGGCCGCTGGGCTAGTGCTGCTGCTACACATAAACGCACAAATAACGTAATAGTAGTTTGATTCTTCTATTTGAAGCATATATCCCCAAGGGGATCAATAAAATGTCTATTATTATTATTAATAGTAGTTGAAATGATTTTTAAAAGCGTGTCGTGTAGATGTGGCTTGTACCACCCACATCCTCATTCATGTATATATCACAAAGAGAGTCAAGATCCACTGGAGACCCCTCCCCGACTGATTCCCATTATCATAATGAGCTCTCTGTTGCTTCTGTTTAAAGCCCTCGTCGCAGCAGCTGTTTGACTGCTCACATCACAGGAGGACGGAGGGCACTTCCTGTCGCTGAGAGTTCCACGGGTTCAGTCCAGGAAAAACAGACAGACAGTCCAGTCCACGTGTCCTGGAGCAAGTCCTGAAACACATTTCCTGTCTTCTGGAGTTTATGAGGACGAGAATATGCCTCCAAATAATGCAACTGTTGATGTAGAAATCACCTAGTCTGTTGGATTCTTTACACTGTCCACTAATATTTAACTCAACTCATTTAACTTGACTCATTTGCAAGTATTTTAGTGCACAAATGTAATAACAGGGCATAGGTCGGTTTTACCGACATAAAACACCCTTATTTCCTCAGGATCCTTCTTTGCATTGTGTCATTTTTATTCATTTAGAAGTCACAGCTCCGTGAAGTGTTTTCCATCATTTCTTCGTCATCAGTAATAATCACCTCCCATGGCTGCAGCGTGGGCAGCCTATCGGAGAGTTTGTAGCCTTGCAGTTATGACCTGACTGCAGCTTAGCATTCACCATATGGTGTTGTGGTTGTCAGAGGCTGTTTTTGTGTGTGTGTGCGTGCGTGTGTGTGTGTGTGTGAAGAATAGCTCTGTGCGGTCGCTGTCACGCTGGGCGCTCACTACAACACTGTCAAAACACACAGGAAGATGTTTATGCTTTTAAATGTGTCCGACTAAATACTTTATTCATTGGGATGAATGCAAAGACTCCTGTGGAGAGTGGAAACTTTTTAACTTGTTTATCTGGTTTGTTTTGTACAGATGGGCACAGTGGCCTTGCTGTGTTTTGCCACTCAGACCAACATATTTGGGTAATAAAAACATTTTTAGCAAACATATTAGCAGGTTTTGGCCTTCCTAAAATGTCCATAACTCTGGTCCTGTCATTAGTCAGTTTGATGGTGTCTTCTTGGATGTAGTATCTCTCCAACCACACAACAATCCGGTGTGGACACATAAGGTTCCCACAGTGCACCTCATAGTCTGCTCATTAGCAAACACTGTGTGAACAAGCAATAGATACAAACAGCTCAAAGTTCATTTATATGTGTAATCTGTGAGTCTCAATAAAAGGGGGGTGTGAGAAACTATAATATCAATCTTCTATAGAAACATTTACGCTGACATATGATGTATGAGCTTGTTAAGATTCCCTTGTTAATGGCTCAAAAGCAGTTAAAGATACAGCGCAGTGCTGATATTATACACACAGTTACGAACAGTTGATCTGTGTTTTTTAGGGTCTTTTTCCCCTGTAAGAACAAATCTAGTATGATTTTATTTAGATTTTCTGGGATATGTGATTCATATTGTATGCTGCAGATGCTGAAAATCAGCATGAAATCCTAAATTCTAATTGTGATTGTCTCGTGCACAGCTCTTCTCAAACCTTTGCCTGAAATGAAAGGCCAGTAGTCAAACCTTTCTGAGCTCCGTCTGCCTCGGTGACTCACTCAGACGTAATAAGTTCCAGCTCGGCTCAGACACGATTGTCCCAGGTCTGAAAACCTCATATGGGACGAGGTCAGATAAATCTAGTCTGAAACACTGCCGGCTGCTTACGAATGAGGAACTTTCCTCCTAACATGGTGCTTCCTTCCTCTGGGGCAGCACTTCCACCAGATCTGAGATTTGTCTGAGGTCGGATTCATTTAATTAACTGACAACTAAGCTAAAAATGGCTCTGACGGGTGTGACAGACAGTGACGAGGAGGACAAGTCCGACATTGATGTAGAAACAATATGGTGAACAGCCATGGACAGAGGAACATGGATTTGTATTTGAAATGTATGTATTCTTCACCATTGGACAGATTTAGTGAGGAAAATAAGATTGAAAGGATCAGTGTGAGACTGGACAGCTTGCGAAGGATGTTGTTATTGTTGCTGTGGTAGTGAGTCATCACTGACCTTGATTCAGTTCACAGTCTGTCGTGTTCAGTTCAGTGTGTAAACTTGTTTATTGTCCCGTAGTCTGTTTTCCTGTCAGTCCAAATTAGCCCAGACTGGGAGCAGGAAGTAGTTATGTAGGCCATAAGGTGTGAGTGTGTTTGTGGAGGATTGAGCGCTGTGATCCAGGAGCCTCTAATCCGATCGGGGGGTGAGAGTGGAGGCAGGAGAGGATTATGGGATTTGGGAGGGAAGATGCGACATTAGATGGCCACTCTGCAGCTGCAGGCCTGCACACTGGGACAGTCCAAATCTGCCGCAATAGCTCGACGTTTCTAATGCAGCTCAAATCCTTAAAATATAAGTGAGCATCGTCGGCATAAAGGAGTATTCTTTGACAATAAAAAACATTAACTGTGGCTTTTCTCAGTCTGTTGAAACTGTGAAGCCTTTTTTAGCCTTCGTCCTTATAATCTTCTATCAGTGAAGCCACAGAATAAAATATAAACCATAAATTAAGCAGAATATCACCACATTAATTCTAATTAATTGGTAGTTTAGCTGGTACCAGGTTTTAGTATACAGGTTCTAAACTACAAATTAGCATACAGGTAATGCCTTTGACGGGCTGTCAAAGTAAAAGTGGTGCATTCTTGCTAACGTTTGATATTTGAACTCCTTCGACTGTAACTTCTGTAGCTGCTGAGCTGTGTTTGTCTTATAACTTTAACAAAAATCTAGTTTGAAGGGTGAATCTGAGACTCAAGGACTTATCAGGATGAATCCCGTTCGCAGTAAGACGTGATGGAGAGACAGGAGGACGTGGGAAGACAAAAAACCATCTTGTCTGAGCTCCAGGCGACACTAAACGACCTTCACAAATCACCTGAGTGGCTTGATTGCAGCCATAACTCACTGTAATACCCAGCGCAGTAACACACAGTGCAGCCCTGACCCTTCAGAAAACACTTTCCTCCTCCCTGTTATCCAGGTTTATGACAGTTTGTCCACTGCCGCTGTGAACAACCAAATGAGCCAGATGGGATTTGAGGTTTGAATGACAGACAGAGGCTCTTTCCAGATAATGCTGTGTGATCAACAGCCAGACATGCAGATGCTCTGCCAGGGAGTAATCCAGCAGAGGGAACCCACCAGCCAGGACAGGCACCGTCATAACACCAGGGATAATGTCAGTGGTGCTCTGGTCAACGACAGGGCTGCAGTCACACAAAAAACAGTGTGATGTTTCCATTATCAGCTTGTTGGGAACAAACCGAGACACTGTGAACTGATTTAGCCTGTTTAAGACAGTGAGTTGAGTTATTGAAGCTTTGAGGGCTGTTGATTATATGTGGAGATCACACGTATCTTTAGGTGTCTGTAATAACTGAGTAGCAACCATAACCATAAGTGTCCATAGACACTTACTGCTAAATTATCCTTCTTAAGTCAGTTTTATCTGTAACTGAGTCTTTTAAACGTTATTTTCATTAAACAGTTAGAAAAATTCAGCATTTAAAGAACAGCAAGCCTTTTCTAGACAGTTGTGACCTGAGATTCTTTTAAACGAGTTGTTTTCTATCGGAAATAAAACTTTAATAGCTGTTGGAAATGAATGAATGTTCCAAAAGATTTATAACCTGAAGTTTGGTTTAAAAAACAAGAAAAGAAACCTTGTTACTGACAACAAACTCTACCTACATGCTGTATTTATCTTACTTAGGAAATGTTAAGTTGTTTTAAAGAGACACATTAAATCCCTTTAACACTCCTCCAATAATACACCCCCTCAAAACTAATAATAAACTATTCAATAAAGCCGTAACCCTGGTGTTGATGTGTCGGGTGCTCGACACATTGCTGCCCTCTAATGGTGAATTATCACTAAGACACACACTGCTGAAACAGAACAATGCATCTTAGTTTTGTTTATTCACAAATGGACTCCTTAAAGGTAGAACAATGAGGGGGTCACTGCCTGCTGGATGTAAACAGAGCAACTTATTTGACATTATACAGGAAAATACAAAATTGAAATAACAAACAACCGAATTAAAAGCTCTAAAGATCGAAGGGAAAGAACCTAAAACACCAGTAACCTCAGTATGTGTGCCTCAGGTTGTTGGTGTCAGTGCCATGTGGTGACTCAGGCCTGGCAAACCTTTTGCAGCCCAGCTGGAGGTGCTGACCGGTTGCTACGGCGACTGATGAGTTCAGGGACCCAGGCTGGCTCAGAGGACTCCTCGGCCGTTTGAGAACGCCGTCTCCCGGGAGAAAATATGCTGAAATAGACACAACAGAGGACCAGAGAGAGAGTTTGATGGTGACTTTACCCTGCAGGTGGGAAACTGGGACTGTTTAGTTGTTTCAAACTTGAAAAATGACTTTGAAAAAGTTATTCACTCATTTTATTCATTTTATTTTATTCAAGTAAAAGTCCTACATTAAAATGTTACTTCATGATACTTGAGTATATGTAATAAGTTACTTCCTCCCACTGCTTTAACCTACACTAAATATTACACATAATGGAGAATATGTTTTCTCCCACACATTCATCACATGCAGATTTTTACAGAGATCACAAAAATAAAAAGTGATGAGATTGTTAAATCAATATTGTCAAATATTCTTATATTGTGTTAATATAATTTCTAGGAAAGTATAATCTTTGGGCTATAAAATCAAATGTGTGACAGAAAAACTACAACATAGCTTCATAAGCCACAAAAATAAGCTACAAAAGGCAAAAATGTTGCACATGATTTAGATTTTAGTTCTCACAAATACAATAGCCTCATTTTAAATATCTCTATACAAGATGAAGATCCACCAGAAAAAATGTAAAAAGTGAGTAAAGTTCAAATGAAAGTACTAAAATACTGAATCATCATTTTAATAGGTCAGAACTGCAAAATAATAATTCAACAACCCTTCTTCATAAGTCATAATTTTAATATAGTAAATCAAAACTGTGAGATATTTATATACCTTTGGGCTCATAAGTCGAAATGATCAACTATAACACAACAAAACCACTGTATTTACCACAAAAATACTTTTATACAAACCATAAGATTTTCAATAGTACCATATTACTTATTAAGTAATTTTCACTTACAGCATCAAAGGTGTGACATATTAAAAACAGAGGGTCCAAATTATGATTTATTAAGTGTAGATCATTGTGTTGACTTGTTTCTTATTATTAAAAAAACAAGAATGATGTCTCATGACACACACTGAGCAGACAGATAAATGGAGAGAGAGAGAGAGAGATGATAGCTGATGCTCTCTCCCAGCTGTACGACTCCAGTTTGCAGGATTTTTGGCTCATTTCTCTGAACAGAGTTTCAGTGTGTGAAGCAAACAATAAAACAGCCTGTAGTCGTCCGCGTGAGGAGTGTATTTATCACCGAACAAAGACACAGTTTGTCACATAATAAACGTCTCTGTTCGCAAAGATGATGCCTGACCGAAAACACAGAGTGTGCAGAGGTCGGAGAGGGTGATGGAGGAAGCCATCCGGGGAATTCAGCACAATGTTTTACAAGATTACTGACCAGTAATATAAAAATCCCAGATATGTCTGAATATTTATGATGAATATTTAAGTCACATACGTGCCACAAAGCCAAGTTGGATATGTGTATACATGCATACTTTCAAATAGTAAAAGTATTACTTATAAACTTAATGGAAAGATTTATGGGATGCTGGATATTTTGGGATTCTCTCAGAAGTCCCCAAAGTTTGTTTACAGCATTTTGGAGTGAAAAACTGGCACTGCAACGTGTTAACTTCTGCCTGCTTGGCCGGAGCAGATGCAGAGTTTGCGAGCTCTCTTTGGGCTGTGGAGGGCACACGTCTGGCCAACTTCGCCAGTGAAAAGAGCGTCTTCATTAACATGCACGGCCATCCGCTTCCTCTGAAGCAGGCCTTTGTCGCCCAGCAGAAGAGAGGCAGAGCCGGATCAAAGGGAAAAACAGATGGCTACAGGTATACGATGCACGGTGAACGGACAGAGATGCACAGGGAGATGTTTGGCACATTAGTGAGTGTGTGCTCATCTCATTTGATCTTAATTAGCTCTGAGATGCTTGGAAAGATTTGGTAAACATATTTTAACTGAAAGCACCTGCTGCTCATCGTGTTGTCCAACATGCATTTTACATGACTCACTGCATCAGGCTCAGTCCTGTCAAACCTTGGAACCTAACAGGGTTGTGGTTTTTAATTGCTATTCAACAATGTGTAATTACTGCTGTAAAACAAAACGTGTGCACAATATTTACAGTCCCCCGCCGGAAGTACTGAAACACAGATGCTAATTTATAAACCTATAGCTCTCTGAGTCTTACTGCTGATGAGGGGTTTGTATCTTATGGTATGACCTCAAAGGGTGGATTATGAAACCTACATCCCAGCTCTGTGCAGGTTGTTGGTGATGTCACTGATTGTTTGTTTGGGGGTTTTTTTTTTCAAATGTTTGACCCGTTATGTGTATGTTGCTCAGTACACCAGTGGTTTCTTTCTTTTTCAGGACATTCCAAATTGTTGTATTTTCCCTTTTTTTCCCCCACATTCAAAAAGGCTTTCCTGTCTCTCACAGGCAGCTCTCTGGTTTTCATGTTCATTTTTAACATTAAATGCAGTCGTCGCAGGTAAACCTCAACTCGTCTGTCTTCAGTGCACAGCAAAAAATTTATATTTAGCTTTGCCATGCCATCCATCTTCTTCCACTAGGTTGCCCCTAGTAGTGATGGCAACAGGTTCAGCAAGGTAATCCATACGTCCCTCTCCCCAGCCACGTTTTCCAGCTCCTCCTGGGGGATCCTGAGATATTTGTGCAAGCAGGCGTCCTGATAAGATGCCCAAACTCCTTCAGCTGGCTTCTTTCAATGTGAAGCAGCTCATATTGGCATAACTGACACCGCATAAGCTCACGGTTTGTGTATATAATACATAATCATTGTCACACTTTTTATTTTCAGTAGTTTGACTTGGTTTGTGCCTCATTTTTTCATTAAAAAAACCAACTTCATGGAAAGATGCTCTGTGACATTTTATCAAGTTACTTTTTAAAAAATTCAGTCTTCATATCAAGACAGAGTTATCCCCGCTGTAACTGGAGTAACGTGAAAAATGTCCATTACCTTATTACACTGGCATTAAGGTTTGTTAGAGTCAGCCTCACACATCAGTGGTTAGTGCAGGGCTGCAGTGGAGTGAGGGGAGGTGCACAGACAGGATTGGTCAGTGGTTTGAATGACAGGCTGGTTGACCTCTACCCTGCAGCCTCCACACCACCACCCAGCACACTGCTGCCGTATAAAGTCTGCAGCACCATCCTCAGCCTCCAACCCTCTGGATACACAACACAGAACTTCAGCGTCAGCTCACACTGAGGTAAGGTCATACGTCTCTTTTCATGTCGGGGGAAACGGAGAAAATTAATGGATGTATGAGGCTTTATTACATTTTGTACAACAGTATGTGAGAAATGTATTGAGAATTGTTTAGAAAATGCAACTCTAGGAGCAACAACATATGAAATAAATAAACAATAATGTCAACTGTAGTTTAGATATATATATATATATATATATATATAAGTTTTACAATAACTAGCATTATGAATCGTTTACTCTGCCATCGCATTTTGAAAAGTATTTAAATTGCGAAGTTAGGTTGATGCACAACATTTTTTGCACTGTCATGCTGGTAAAAAATAATCAAACTGCTTTGTTATTTCATAAAACTGATTTGTATTCAATATGCTATGGCTTGGATTATGTTTAGTTTTTATTGATTTTCATTTCATAGCAACAAATCTGTACTTTGCATGTGAATAAGTATGAATTTTAAGTACTTTAACAAGTTTCTGAAATGCAAACCATCTCCATATTAAAGTAGTAGCTTTATGTCCAGTTTTTGTGTGTCCTTTTCTTGCTGCTGTTGTTTTTATTTTGTTGTTTTTATATCATATCTGGGGTATTTTACTCCATTCTGTTCTTGTTTTGTTGCACTTTCTCTGTTTAACTCTTAGCTCTTGTTGTAATCCTGTTTCAAACCACATAAAGCAGTTTGTAAGCTAGTTTTAAAAGCTGATTATTATTATTTCCATTACATATAATTAACACACACAGTATATTGCACTGATTTCAAAATAAACTCACTTAACTCTTTCTGCATTATTAAGACCTGCTGATATGTGTTCATTAATTTTTTGTTTTTGTCAAAGGCGAAACGACAGATGACAATGACTGACCTGGAGACCTCGATGGCGACCATCATCGCCGTATTTCAGAAGTATTCCGAGAGAGAAGGAGACAAACACAAACTGAAGAAGAACGAGCTGAAGGATCTGCTTCACGATGAGCTGCCGGACCTGATGACGGTGAGACATAAAGTGGATCTGTGCAGAGAAGCTGGAGACTGAAGAGACTGTGATGGAAGTGATCAAATCTTTCGCTTTAGCTGAAACAAGCAAATTAGTGTCAGAAAAGCAGGAATGTAACTAAGTATTGAATTTTGAGGTACATCAACCTACTGTACTTGAGTATTTCAGGTCCATTTATACTCAACTGCATTTATTGGACTCAGAGTTACTAGTTACTTCAATATTATTCACTCAAAACATAGGTATGATGCACTTATAAATAAAATGAACATTACAATGCATGAAGTTAGATCAACCAGATTATTCATTTAAAAGCAGATTACATCATAATGTACGGTGGTAATAATCCAACACTAGTGGCCTGAGAGTTCAGTCTGTGCCTCAGCACGAAATGAGTGTTAATATTTCTTGTTTAAAAGTCAAAAAACTTAACCACAATTAAAATGTGATGACCGAAAGTAGGCACAAAATGACGACAAAGAGACCAAACGTGACAACAAAAAATACACACTAACGATGCGAATAAGTGAAAGATGAACATAAAGACGTGCATGATGTCCAAAAGTAGATACGAAATGAACACACAGAGACAACTATAAACAATGTAGTTGTATTGTGTCTCTTTCAGTGGCACTGTTGTGTATAGGAGGACAAACCAAACCCATTTTCTCCCAAGTCACATGACATCTACCAATTTAATTCAACTTCTATTTTCATCCAGATGTGTTCAGTCTTCTTCCTTTTGTCGTCTTTGTCCTGGTCTGAACTCGTCTTCCTCCCCCGCAGCATGTGAAGGACCAGGCCGCTCTGGACAGCCTGATGGAAAGCCTGGACACCGACGGCGACGCCGAGTGCGACTTCCAGGAGTTCATGACATTCGTCGCCATGGTCACCGTCTGTTGCCACGAGTTTTTCGAGCACGAGGACGAGTGAGGAGGAAGCGGCCGTGCGCGGAGACAAAAAGTGTAGGGGGGGGAGGGAGCTACAGTAAATTATACAGAAGCAGAAGCCTAGCAACGCACAACCTGTTGGTGCCTTCAGAGCAGTGCAGGGTGGGAAAACACAACTCCAGCCAGCAGCCTAAACACAACAAGGAGGTTTGTCTGGTGGTACTCAGTCCTCACCATACTTTAGAGTTCCTATCACTTTAGTCTAAACATGTAGATGGTTTGTAAAGTCTTCAAAGTAGCTTTGGGATTTTGGAGTGGCTGCAAAGCGTGTTACAAAACTAGCTACTGGTTTTCCTAAGTCAGCCAGTCAATTAAAGCAGTTAAGTGTTGGCTTTCTTTAACAATTCAACAAGATTTTGGGAGGCGCTAGTTGGCTGCAGAAAGTGACTATGAATTTATTTCTGTACTATCAAGTTGAGCAAACCACCAACCATTGCTAATCATATCAGTCTGATGTTCTTCACCCGGCTTTATACAGTTTGAAACATGTTTTCTAGATTTTGGCCAGTGGTTCGTCAGTCAACACTAGGCACAATCAAGTTATTTTTTATTACGCGGTAAAATAAAACTGGCTGGAACATTTTTTTCAGCCAGATTCCTAGTTCTCTCCTCGACGTCTTCATGACCCTTTACATTTTGAAAGTGGCTGGAAAGTTTGTCTACACGCCACAGAATCATTATTTCAGATTTTGCACTTTGAGAATTTCAGATGGACACTAAATTAAATGATGCCAGCAGCCACTTCAGAACTCAGTAGCTATGTGGAGGCTTCAAGGTTGGAAATATATAGTTTAACATCAAATATTGAAGTGTGTAGTAAGTATGGTGTCATAGTAAAAACATTTGATTGGCGAGTAAAACTTTCAAAATGGAGTTTTAGCTGATATTTATAGACTAACTGATGGTTTAGGAGTTGTCTGGTAAGCTGGTCTTCTAGTTAAAAGCATGTTCAGAATGGCTTTTCAGTTCTTTGGTGTGGCGACCACTTTGGTAGGAATCCAAGCGTCATTTCGAGTTATATTCTAAAATCGATTCCCTGCATTTACATTCCTATGAAGCAATCGAGTTGAGAAAGCAGCTACCAAGTAAATTATGACTTGCAGCCCCTTCAGGAAACAACCAAGTGTTTATGAGTTTGATAAATGTTGTTGATTGTTCACATTTAACAGGCTAATAAAAGTTTGAAAATGGCTTTTGAGTTTTTTGAGTTTTAGCTTCTGATTTCATCATTTTGGGGTTGACTTTTACTGTTAGTTGTAGATTTCAGATGTCATCAGTAACTTTGTCTATTCTACATTAATTTGATGTTTTACAAAAACACTTTGTGGCTTATTAAGTTTAGCTCTTGTCTATGTTTCTTGTTTAGAAATTATTTTAGAAAAATCATGTTTCTTCTTATTAAGGTTGTTGGTAAACCAGTAATCAACATACATCTGAATCATATTTCATATCAAATGTTTAGCTGGCTGCTATTTGGATAATTAATTGATCATTATTATTAGTCGCTGTTGCCTGTAGCTGAGATTAGTTAAATCTCGTTTAATTCCCTCCCTGCTTCTGCTGCAGATTTGATTCTGTTAGAACTTATATTCAGTGCAGTAGAAACCAATCAATTCAAAGAAAATTGTAGTTTCACAGTTTGTAAGTTTTCATGCAAAAAGAAATAAAAGATTTTAAATGTTGGTTAATACACTGGAAACAGAAGAGTTTGTTTGATTATGGAACAATGTGTATTTTGAAACATGGAGCAGTGGTTTCTTTGGATGTTGGTTAAATTATCAATGTGTGACTCTTACATTACAGAATGGTTTTGCGACATGTGGAGATAAAAGGCTGTTTAAACTTTTACACCTCGAACGCATGAACTCACTCACGAATAACAAGGCAGCTTCACTGATTAAAATGCTTTTTTCCTGTTGTTTAAAATGTCTCATTTTTTCATTGGGTTGCTGTTAAAAAATTGGATTCATGTCAAACTCCAAGACAAATTTTAATGTGTAAAAACTGAAATAACAGCACTTTATATAGACACAAAAATTCAGTCTTCCTTTTTTATTTTGCTGTGGTTAGGAAATGTTTTTACAGTTTCTGATGCATTTTCCTATTTAACTCCGCAGCAATTTTCAGGTGAGGTAAATAACAGGATGGTTTGAGTCACCTGTTTGAACATTACACCTGAAGTTGTGAATAAAATGTTAGCCCATGAACCTTTTTTTAATCTTTCTACTTAATGAACAGCAGCTTAATATCAGTTTATTTCTAGAGAAACCAATCAGAATGACAGATCATTAGAAAAGAGAACCTGAAGTGACCAAAAAGAGATTTTAAATGATTATGACCAGGTGCTGAATTACTGCTGACAAAACTTTTGCGAAAAATAGATACAAAACAACCACAAATATACACATATACATACACAATGACCACAAATTAAGGCTTGAAACAATCTGAGACATCAAACAAGTAAAACAGGTGGAAAACAACCACAAAGAGATTCAGAACTACAACACATACACTCAAGAACAAACACAAAGAAACTACGAACAACTACAACATGACCCTTAAGAGACACAAAATGATCACAAAGACACAAAATGAGTAAAAATAGAAGCAAAGCAACCTAAAACAGAAATTGATAATCACCATAAATAGAAGCATAAAACAAATATAGTCCACATAGACCACAAATAAAACCACAAATGAGCAAAAAACAGATGCTGGACTACCACAAAAGATGGAAATTAAACACATATTATGTGGCTGATCAATCTGTGGTGGGGGTTAGCAGGCCCACTCGTGTTTACTTGCACCTGTAGCATCATGTCATTGACTTTGCATGTCAAATAAAAGCAGCTTTGCAAAGTTCACTTTTGGCCTCCAGACTTGAGACACACAGAGGAGGAATCCACTGTTAAACAGACAAATATGAAAACACAATCTGTGACTCTTTTCTCTGTGCTGAAGGTAAAATGATTTGTACAGTTTGTACGGGGACAAATGATGCAAGAGCTGCTGTCAGCTGCACAGCTTCAGACATCTGCAGGATGTTTAGCATCAGAGAGGTGGAGTCAGCCCCGCTATTGGCCAGAGTGGGACCAGATCCCGACCCTGGGGACTGACACCACACCCATCTGTGTGTGTCTGAGATGTGTGTGCTGTATGTGCTCTGTTGTGTTTCTTCTTCTCCTTGTTGTTGTTGGCGAATGAAGAGCTGCCTGCAGATTCTCAGCACTGGTGAGTTTTACGAGACATTTTTATCACAGTCTTGTTTTGTTATTTTTGTACATTTTGTGACGTTACAACTGTTGCACCTTTGTTTTTACTCCATCATATATTCATATACTTTATCTGTAAAACAATGCTAAAAAAGTAATGCATCCTCATAATATTGCTGCATATGTGCTTTCAGTTTGCTCATAAAGTTATTTATGTAAAAGTTTTGGATGAATAGAGTCGTTTTTTCTTGTGCATTTCTGTGTTTGACTCTAATACTTTGCAGCTGTGAGATAGTTTTGTGAAGCGTGACTCTTGTTATACAGACAAACACTCCCACTTTGGACTCGTTTCTGAGGCATTCCCTCGAGTTCATGAGTCAGTGTGTGGAAAACTAGACCCCCTAACTTCTCCATTATTTGGTTTTATGCCATGTAACTGATCATTTTGCAAGAACATGTTTTTAATGTTTCACACGGCTCACAAGGTTTTCCCATCTTAACATTTGAATTTCTACGTAGCTGCATAAATGAAGAGCAAACACCTGCTAAATTCACAGCAGGAGACAAACTGTAAGACTTCCACACTGAAACATCTCAATAACTATTGCATAAGTTCTCATTTGCTCCCCCGAGGATGAATCCTAATGACTCCCCAGACTTTTCGTCTCCCCTTCTAGAAAGTGCTGTATGTGTTTTCTGTGCAGGGTGACGTCAGCATGAGCATTTACACGACTCCTGCCCCTTTGGGTCCAGTGTCAACTGAGAAACCTACTTCTTTTCCAGATCTTGTGACCAGGATAGGGGCAAAGGGTATGTAATGGTCAATATTTGGGGAAGTACTCTTGGAGCGTCATATGAGAGAATTTATACCGCACTGTTTCCAGCCAAGAAATACGTAGCATCATGTAACGGCCCCTGTAAAACTCCAGTTTGACATTTTCATACAAATGTTTTATGCATTAAACAAACAAGATGCCAAATGTCAGTTAGTAAGGCTTGAATGTGCTGGTAGGTGAACTAAGCCAAGCTCGTTGATTCCCTCTATTTCCAGGCTTTAAGCTAAGCTAAGCTACTTGCTGCTGGTAACAGAACAATTAAGAATATTTCCCACCCACCTAAAATAATAAAGTTTGTACCAACACTGCTGTAAGGTACTAAATGCAAACTTCTCTAGTGACAGAAACTGAATAAATAACACTGAAATGACCATTTAATAATAAGACATTGAAGATACATTTTCTATTACACAGTACATGTCTTATTAGATTAATGCAGCTAAAAGATAAAATTGGGCACCAATATTTTTAGATTTGACCTTTTTCCACTGACAGATTATGATACAAAGGGACCCCCATCCATCCTGCTGTATGTAGGACCCCTAGACTGAAAGCGACACAGTCACTGTGTGTCTCTTTTTGGTCATTTTTCATCTGTTTGTGGTCATTTTGTGTCTCCTTTTGGTCGTCATGCACCTCTGTTTTGTCATTTTCTGTCTCTTTGGAATCATTTTATGTTTATTTTAGTAACTATGAAGTACTTTTTGGTATTTTCATTTTTCCTTTCTTTGTGGGCATTTTTCATCTATTTGTGGAAGTTTTGTGTCTATTTCTGGTGATTTTCTGCTCTTTGTGCTCATTTTGCGGCTTTCAGCAGAGCTTTTTGACTTTCAAACAAGAAATATTAACAGCTTCATGCAGAGGCTGTAGCTCAGGAGCCAGTTCAGCCAGTCCATCTTCTAAATGTTCATATATTTCTTCTCTGATAAGAGTAAAAACATCTCGATGATTTACATCATCATAGGACAATAAGAATATTTTGTCACTTCAGTTAATTTTGACTAATCAACACGTAATCATGTATTTATTAGATGTTAACACACACACACAGTCATCCTGTGACGTTTTGGACCTGCCGTGAGTGTGTTTAGCAGGGAGTGTCTTATCAGAGACGAGCATGAGCGTGACGCCTCAGGGGTCTGTCGCTGCGGAGATAAGAGCTGGCACACTGATACCCGCTGGCCCTTGTTTCCACAGCAGGGCCAAAGAGGGCCGGAGAGGGCCGAAGCAGGGCTAACTAACTGTGTGTATAAAAAGCCAGACAGTCACAGTGCGCTTAACATCATGTTTGTTTTTTACTTTAATATAATTAAACTATGGTAAAAGTTTGTTTACAACTATCTTGGACTTTAACATAAAAATACAGCCTAAAATGTTAAACGGAGGTGGATTTCCTCTGAGCCTCTAAACATAGTTATAACTCTGCTGAAAGTAAAGTTTTGGCCTTAAGTGAAAGATAAAATTCACTTTTTACTGCGGCTGACAAACATAATTGGACTTGAAAATGCTCTTAAATGTCAGCGACATCACTTCTATAGCCATAATAATAATAATCATCACATTAGCTGAAGGACTATAATTAAAAAAACATTTGTTTTAGTCTGCTATTGTCATTGCAACACTCTAAGAGGGAAGTTGCACCACATTTTGGCAATTATCCGGACTTCAGACAACAAGCATAAATCCTGATTTGATTCACAATCACTGCGTAAACATCTTTCCAGACAATGGCACCAAATTCTCCTTATTGTTTAATTTCTCTGATGTAGCTTCTACCAAAAGCAGAAGGTCTTGCAGCAGAATAGCTAAATTATTAATTATTTAAATCATACATTGAGTTTTCAGTACAATCAAGATAAAATGTTTTTATTGTCAGTGGGTATTAAATTAAATTCAATTCAATTCATCTTTATTTGTATAGCGCCAAATCATAACAAAAATCATCTCAAGGCACTTTACATAGCAAG
>JAUMHL010000013.1:1705134-1732144 GCA_032362345.1 Sandelia bainsii | reverse complement strand
ACTGAGACCTGGCTAGCTGGGTTATTTTCCATGGTGCGGAACCGAGTTTCCAATTCCGTCATCCTCGCCTCCAAAGCGTAGTCAAAGTATTAATAAACTTTATACACATTATACCAAACTCAGATATTTCAGTATGTCAAGTTCTTAAGACCTTTCATGTCAAGATAACACATTTTTAGAAATGCTGCGTTTATGACTTTATAAACCTCGTCATGTGGCTGTATTTTCTTACATTAATTTGTACTATTATGGATCAAATTAAATAAAATTTTATAAGATGCAACTTAGTCTCACTGACATAAGTCATTAAAAAGTCTGTTCAAACCCACATATATTTATGATCCAAAGATACCAGATAATTAGGACTGAAAATGTGGGGAAATCTGTATGAACGTTAGCGCTAATTAAACAGATAAAAAAAAAAACTATAAACCAATATAATTTAGAATTAATCCTTCTGAAATGACTCATTCTGCATAATAAGTAGTTTAACCTTTTATTCTATCAGTACATTCAGGTGCTTATACATTAAGACAGTGTGGTAACACCTGTCATTACTTGTATTAAAATATGTGAGCACGTCTTGTGACATCTGTTGCTTTGTAGGATGTAATGAGACAATTTGGGAGATTTGCTTTTTGTTTTTCGGCTCTGCACAATGTGAAGCTCCAAACATAGACTGAGGGTGTGTGAACACCATGAATAGTTGGATTCTGAGCCAACACAAAGAACTTAATAATGTGAGCTCACTGTAACACTACATCTGTGTAGTACTGTAGCTCAGTACTGAAATCTGCAGACTGCCACAAATCCAAGCCCAAAATGTCAGGAGGAATTTGAGACTTGAAAATTAACCTTTTATGTTGCAGTAGAGAGCAACA
Source organism: Sandelia bainsii (assembly GCA_032362345.1). NCBI lineage: Eukaryota > Metazoa > Chordata > Actinopteri > Anabantiformes > Anabantidae > Sandelia > Sandelia bainsii. Next base: position 1,731,263 of record JAUMHL010000013.1, on the reverse strand, counting down.
ACCTGTTAACTCAAATACACAATCCAGCTGCAACTATCAGACAACAACATCCATCAGATCTATGATGCTATGTGAAGCTTTAATTGACATTATTCTGTCAGTAAACAGCACCTTAAATACTTTTCTATCCGCAGTACATTTTTCCTTTTTATTTTTTGTTTGTCTTTGCAGCCACAGACCATGGAGACTTGGCAGCTTTAATTGGAGGTGAGAATTTAATTTGACCTTTTTGCTTATGACATGTGCAGTTAAATCAAGCTGAAGTTTATCATCTAAAGTGCAGTATTTCATCTCGTAAGCTTGATCTAAAACTTATTCATGATAATCCAGATTTGGGATTAGATATAAGGATTAATTATGAGGATTGATTTTCAAGATCATGTAGATTATGCATCCATAGATTTTTCAACCAAAATATTTTATAAAATACGGTGTATCTTGGTATGTTTAAGGGTTTTAAATCAAGCTATGGAGTCTCTAGTGTGCCACAGGAATAATGATGATAATAATAATAAAAACATGTAATCAGACTTTATCTTCCCGCTCTGCTCTGACAGGAATCGTCAGTGCAGTGCTGTTGGTACTGATCTGCACAATAGCCGTGTTGATGTGGTGCCTGTCCAGACATAAAGGCTCGTACGTCACCAACGAGACGGACGAAGATGACGACGACGTCTACAACAACGACGACGAGTCTGTCGCTTCAGACGCGGCACTCCAAGCCAAGGAACGTCTGAAGCTCAAAGAGGAGGAATAAAATTTAAGAAAAATAAGAAAGAATGTAAAATACTGACTTGAGATGTGCAGTCGGGGACTAAAGAGCTTTGTAGCTTTATTACAGTGGCTAAATGTGAAATTTGTTAGTTTGTAAATCTACTTCTTAAAGCTGCACAGAGCAACTTTGCACATTTGGTGAAGCGTATGTCACCTCCCAGACATCCTGTTGGTTTGCCCAAATTTACTTTGAATGGCAGAATTTTTTATGAAAATATAAGCAGTGCAGCTTTAAATAACTACAGACACTTTACTACTTTTGCGGAGTAAAAACCTTAAATTGAACTTGATGGCATTTCCTTTTAAATATGAAGCCGTATTTCTCAGTTTGCAGTGAGGTCCTCATGTCTTCTGCAGACTTGTTCTCTGTCTCATGAACTGAATCATATTTCAAAAGCGCCACCTGCTGCTGAAGGTGATTCTTACATCTAAAAGAAGCTTCCTACTAAAAAGGCTGCCACTAACCAATTGTGTCAGCTTGCGTAGAAAGATTTATGTTCTGTGTTTCAGCCTTCTTTTTCACTTACATGTGACTTGATGGGATTTTCCACAGCACATACTTTGACTTGTCGTAGTAGGAAAAACACAATTGTTAATAATAAGCCATCGTGACAGTGTGTAATGAGTCAGCACACACAACACCAGGACTCACTAAATACTAAGTGGACTTCAGCCAAAATAAATTTCATTACTTCCACCTTTGTTTGGTGTTTGGGCGAAACCCTGGTGAAGTGGTTAGCACTGTCACTGCAAGAAGTTTCTGGGTGTGACCCTGATGTCCGGCATGCAGGTTACCTGTGTCAGCCCTGTGACAGACCGCCACGTACACACACCACCTCTCGTCCAGTGACAGCTGGGAATCGACTGCAGCCACCGCACGACCCTTTAGAGGATGAGTGGTGCAGCCAGTGTATGAATGGACATGTCAAAATCCTCCTGCAACAAAGGTCTTTTACTTTTTCACAAGTCACAAGATTTAAAAAAATATATATAATAAAGCAAATTATGCTAAAAAAGCAACTGTTAGCAAACTAAAACCGTAACAAGGTAAAGACCTTAACACAAACACTTACATGTTAATATCCACGCTCTGCCTGTTACCTATTATATTGTCAATATATGCACATCTACTGTAAGATCATTTATCATCATAATATATCACTTCTGTGCACTTCTATATAATAACTGACATTACCTTTAATTGCAGAGTTTTCTAAATTTTGTAACAGCTGCAAATCTGTGTGCATTTAGTAAACACATTAACAAACTCCGAGAGACTGGAAAATAAAGGCTGAAGAATTATTCTGAACAACTAAATGATTGTGTGTGTCTGTCTTTTTTTCTGCTCTTACATTTGACACACAGACAATGAGGAGCCGAGTGATTCATACCTAATCCTAAACACAGGGTAGAGAGGCTGAGGGAGGACCAATAACATGCTGGTCTCTGTAAGTCACACCTGTTTGTCAACCCACCTCTCCCTCCTGACTTTACAGTGAGACCAGTTTGACACAGAAACCGCCTCCAGTGGTGCAGCCTCTCCGAATGATCAGGAGACCGCCGCTCCTCCTCCTTCGCTGCTGTCACCTTCCTGTTGTCGCCTGTTCTTTTGTAAAACCGACTTTCCGAAAACATAGTTGCATGTGAGTTGCATTGTTTTCACGTTAAGTCTTAAACTATGCTTCATCACATCAGGTTTCAGCCCCAAAGGCTCAACTGTTCTCCACACCCAGTCAAAGCTGCACTTTGACAGCTCTGTCTGGTGTCATAGTGTTCTCAGTGGATCTTTTTGTGCATCTGACTTTAGGTAGCTACAGTAATCGAGTGCTTCTTTCATGTGTCCACCCATTGTCAGCCCAGCGGTGTCCTCGAGCTATGCGAACCATTTAGAATCAGTTTCAGGATAAAACAGTAATCGCTATAATCAAATAAAGTAGTAATGTCATAAAGAAAGTGCTGCTTCACTTTTTACGGCTGGACGTTAGTCTGGTAACATACTGTATAAGACAGCTAAAAACAGCAAACGGCCATTTCCTGGAGGCAGCATGTACCAGTGTAAACCATCAAATATATCAGTAGAAAAGTCTGGGTCGTTCATTTTTGGCAAGAAAACACATCCTAGCAGTACTTAGAAAGCTTTTTAACACTGGTAGCTGATGCATGAACGTACACCACGTGTGCAGAACCGGAGACACAGTATCATTTTATAACTCACTTCTAGTGCCAGTTCACACTGAAAACACTTTTACACAATCACTTCACTTAACTTTAACATAACAACACATTTGTATGACGGTGAAATTTAGCCTAACGACTTTCTGTTCCTTTTGTATCTTCACACATATGAAGACACAAAAGCTTTTTGCTAACTATACCCTGCTATGTCATAAGGCCACAGGTGTGAAGCTGAGTCATGGAGACCAGATTTTCTTGTTTTAATAACATTTTACATGCACACAAATCTGAAAGCATGAAGCTCACATATCAGCAACATGACTCCAAACACTGAGCACAGTTCCACTGGTCTCATTAAAATGTCATTCTAAATCACAGTTTTGCAAATCTCTGAACACAAAATGCATCATTTAGCACAGTGTGTTCACCCAGAAACACTGGTCTTGGAAATGAAACTCCCCGATTATCAATTAGTCTCGCTTATGTCGCGCCTGTGTAAACTCAATCGTTCAGTATAAAAGCAGATATTTGTTATGACATGCATGCAGATCAATGCCAGGGCGGGTTTTTCTCCTCACTGCTGCTTGGCCGGGGAGAACATCACAGCCGACGTGGATGAGGTCTTTTGGCCTGACCAGGATCTGCATCCCGCCTCTGAGCCTTTGCAGAGTGATTTGTTTTGATGCTTTTTATCAGTTCAGTTTTAGTGCAGTAACAAATAAATATTTATTTTGTTACCTTTTTGTGTCTGATTTTTTTTTGCATTGTTTCTCATTGTACTTACAGAGGTGAGTTTTACTATATAAAATAAGTAACCTCTGCATATACATGTAGTACTATAACTGCTATGTTGGGACAAAAAACCCTAAACTTCATCAAAACAAGAAAACAAGGTAACACGTATTTCCACACACTTGTATGAATTTGAACATGTAACATGAAACACACTGAAACAAACTCATGAAACCAGAGTCTCACCTCTTTTCTTTATGCCTTCTTTCACTCTACGCTGTGTTGTGTGTTTGTAGACTTCAGTTTTAGCAACAGTCACAACATGAGAACTTTTCCAGGCACGGATATAAATTTCCAGGTTCATCTGCCTGCATACAGTGACATGATGAGACAAGAATGCAGCTGTGCACGACAGCTGTGTTTCTTTATCTATCTTTGTCTTGTCACCTGCAAAAAGCTACAGCTGTTGACTGATATGCAGATCAGTTAAACACAAGGTTTTATCTTCTGTCATTAGATTGAAAGAATGAAGTTTTTTAGTATTTTACAGAGCTGAGATTTAATTTTAAAAATTAAATTGGCCTTTGTTGTCTTTTGTTGGTATGAATTTGCTGACTTTTTTTTTATTTTACTGCAACATTGCACAGCTGCTCATCAGCTGAACATGTGAAGTGAAGCTCTCGTTACACTGCTGTGTCAGTATCTGGAATATTTTTTAAGTAAACTTGCAAAAGACCCTAAATAAAGAATCAAACCAGTCCTGCACTGACTCTTAAAATTCAGCTTAAAGATTTCATTATATGATCGAAAACATTCTGAAGCCTCTGAAAGATCTAAACATAAAACGTCTTATAGGTTTGTAAAGTTTTTACCACATGCCAAACTATACCTGCATATTTTTGCTTTTATTGTGCTGTAATTTTCCAGACCTGTAAATTTGCATGTAACTAGTCAAACTGGTTCAACGGGCACCACCCTGTTATCTCGTATTTACGTGCGCTGAGGAACCATCTGTCACACAGACGAACACTGCAGACAAAAATGTCAGGTAAGATCCTCTTCTTGTGTTTTTTTTCCATTTGTGGAGAAACAGTAAAAGTTCCACTTATACAGGATAAACTATGCAACAATATGTTGTTACTGCAGTCGTTTTCACAGCATCTCTCTAGGTCAAGGTCAAGGTCAAATTTATTTATATAGCACATTTACAGCAGCTCGTGCTGCCCAAAGTGCTGTACAAGCAGACAATAAATAATAAAAACCACATGAACCACACAATATAAATACAAGAAAAATACAATACAGCAAAACAGGCTAAAAGCCAGCTCATAAAAATGCCTTTTTAAGAAAGATTTAAAATGCTCTAGAGTTTGTGCAGATCTAATATTCAGAGGCAAACTGTTCCAAAGTCTGGGACCTGCCACAGAAAATGCTCTGTCCCCTCGGGTCTCTATTTTCCTCTTTCTTTTTAATGGTGCTCCTGCAGACAGCAACACCAACGTTCCCCCTGGAGGAGATGTTCCTCCCCCTGGAGGAGATCATGGACACAAGCACGGGCCCGGGCATGAGCACAAGCACGGGCCCGGGCATGAGCACAAGCACGGGCCCGGACACTGTCCTGGGAAAGATAAAGGCCAAGCAGGTGGAAAGTGAGAGAAAAGGGAAAACAGGTGAGACATAAAGTTATTTAAAACCCATGAAAAACACTTTTCTTAATGAGCATCTCACGCTGAGTGATTCCACATTTACTTTCCGCCAGAGTTGAAACAGTTTAGGTAATTTCACATCAGACATTTCTGTGTCTGTGTGGATTTACTGTGCAGTTACGGTAAAGAAAAGTGACTGTTCCTGATCTGGAAGCAGAAAATCTGAAACAGTTAAAGAAGATGTAAATGAAAGGTTTCCAGCTTGAGTGTCAGATCAGGTGTAATGGGATCAAAACAAAAGGAAAAATTGTGTACTGATAAGTTCTGTAAGTTAATTTTACATTTTGCTTTGTGTGTTGCAAAATACTGAATACGTTTGCCTGTTTAGACCTCTACAACACCCACAAATGAAAGAATCAGATAAAGAAATGTTCGTTTTTGCATTGAACTGCTAACACAACCTACAATTAGAGGTCACAAGTAGACTTTCATGCATTTTCCAAGGCAACAATCTAAAATGTTTGGTAACTACAAATGTAATTGAGCTTTAAACAGCTTCTTGTGCTTGTGTTTGCTTTGTTTCTTTATCACTATAGCATGAAATCCTAATAGTTTGGTGTTATTTTGTCTTCCAGGCAGCAGCGACTTGGACCAGTGGAATCATTACCTGCTATTACTCTCAGTTTGAAAGATGTATTTTAAATAAATATTATTTAAAACAGTTTGGCAGTGTACTTTGTACTTTTTCTATATTTTTTGACAATTTCCCAAAGGTAGAAGCAGAAACCCTGAGTACAAACCCCCAAGTAGACTGTCTTTACAGTCCATCTGAAATGAAAAAGCACCACTGTTTCCCCATTAGGTAACAGTGATTGGACAGAAACACAGATTTCTTTTTTTGTCTTTCTCTTATAGACCTGAATGAACAGGAGAAATAATCACAGCAAGGAAAACCTGTTTTTAGCGATGATGTGGGCGCCAAACACTTGATAAAACTGTGAAACTGTTCTTTACACAGGTGTGGAGGAGTTAACAGGGAGGATGAGACATGAGCTGTGACTGTCTGCCAGATTCACAGAGATGATGTGCGGCTGAGTTATTTCAACGTTAGATGACAGAAAAGCATAAAATGACGTGTTAAATCACAAGTTTTCAGGGTACAATCACCAGCTTTTAGGTGTAATTGCCGACATATTCCCTCACACGCATTAAGTTCAGTTAAAAGCACCACTCAACATTTCAGCTTGCAAAGGAGGGAAATGATCAATAAGGGCCGTTTGAAAGCCATCAAAGTCAGTGTGGAGATTACTTAAACAAACATATAAAACTGTGTCGTCTGCATAGAAGTTGACATTAAAATGCCGATTTACAAAATATTGCTATTTATGTAAAGAGTAAGGATCTAAATCTGCACTAGACTTGTACGTACATGTTGTCAAAAGCATCAAGTTTCATTGTGGTGAGTGTACTTTGAATTTGAAGTGGTACTTTTTTCTATTTTCAGAAGGTCGGAAATTCCTCTGAAATATTTTATGTCACCTTCAGAACAAGCACCATTTGTCAAACTACTGTCTTAACAATGAACACTGAGACATTGTTTTAATAATGTTAGACAATGGTTTGCTCTCATTAGCCACGTATGTCAAGGATTTCAAGCAATTAACAAACAAAATCAATCATCAACAAAGCAAATGAGGGTCTGCTATCTTTCCACTTTTTGAAAACCACTCTGGTTTAAAATGAATGACCGCTCACATAGGAAAATTACCCTGTTATTCCACAAGATGGAGATATGAGGCAAGAAATTATGAGAAAATATCAGTTTGCCAAAGTGCAAAGTGTATAAGTGGAACACTGACAGATAATTAGGATAAAATGGAATACCCACTTCTTAATCCAGTTTATTCTGAACATCCCAAAAGTGACTCAAGACCTATGGTTTTAGACCACCCTTTCATAACTTTTAACCAGGTGGACTTTTCAAATAAACACTGGCAAGAAAACAAGTGAATTATTTGCAGTTCCTGGTTTAATAAAAAAAATGAAATATGACCTGATCTTCACCAAAGTCACAAATGTAAACAAACACGTTATTACTACGCTGATAAGATACAAACAGTCGTGATCTTTCATGTCTTTATTAATTACAACCATTAAACATACAAAGTGATGGTGGAAAAAGGAAGTGAAATAGTTTTTTAATAACTGCTTGAACCACGTTTGACAGCAATAACCTCAAACAAAATGATGAGACGTCATTGAATAGTAGGAGACAGACAGACAGTTGTGGTTAGACACTCACTGAGTTCCTCAAAAAAGCACCTGACGGTTTGTAAAATTCTCCAGTAAAGTCACACAGACACTGGAACTTGACATTTGGTAGCAGAGATACCGCGTTATCCAACTCAGCTTCATCTCAACTATTAGCTGCATCAGTGAACACTGTTCTGAACCAGCAAGTTGTTTTTTAAGACTTACTAACTAAAATATATTAAACGCAAGAGAAAAATCAAAGTGGATTTGTATTTTATCAGTTTACAGTTCAAGATTTAAGCATGAAAAAACAATGATTATGACTCGTGTGCAAAAATTCTACATGAAAAGTGTTGCCTGCTGAAGACTGCACTTACACTTACCCACATTTCTTTGCAGATGCTGGCTTGTCTGGACAGGTACCACACCTGGTCACCGACATACTGCGTCTCATTCGAAACTGGATTATAATTTTGGAGGCTCTGTTGGCTGCAGGTTTCCTCTGCCCAAGACTGTTACTATTCATTCCTCCTTGGCCCCATCTCCTCCTATACTGGGCATACTCCAAACTTGATCATTTTCTTTCTTTAAAATAGTTGTGTTTTTTTTACATCGTGTTACTTCACATCACATCTTTAACCTCAGAGAGCTGCCACCAGCATTACATCGGTTCTCTTCTTGTCTTACCAAACTCATACTGTACTGGATGCCATTTTTAAGTGTCTTTTTTAAATAAAAGCATAAGCATTAAAGATATAGTTGAACATTGGAGGTTCACAGCAACAACAGAAAAGAAAAAAATTCTAACTAATTGCCTCCGCCCCCGTATGTCTTTTTCAGCAGGTTTTTTTAGAATGAACATTAACAAAGCGCCAAACAATCCTGCAACAAATCGAGCTCCACGTACTCCGTTCATTGACGTAATGACACAAAAATGCAGCTGGGCGAGGCAGTGCTTTTTAATGAGAGTGCATCTTCTTTTCACTGTCAGAAAGTCCTCTCCAGATCAGGTAAGTACATGGCTTTAACTTCTGTCATTAGGAAGGAAGAAAAGAAGCGTTCAAAGTATTTTACAGAGCCGAGATTGATCGGCATATTTATTGTCTATTTATTGACTTTCTGCAGCACTGCTGTGTCAATATCTGGAATAAAGTTGATTTTTTTAAGTAAATTTGCAAAACACTCTCAATAAAGAAGTAAATCTGTGCTGCTTTTGACACTCAAAATTAAACTTGTGATGTGATTGAAAAAGTCATCCCCATGGCTTCACCATGTTTTCATGTATTTAACAGAGTCCCGCTGAGGAATCGTCTACTACAAAAACAACCACTGCAGACAGAAAATGTCCAGCGACAGTAAGATTCTCTTCTGTCTTCTCATTTTTATGGGGAAACAATAGTTCAAAGTGCAAAGTCTTTCTGTTGCAGTTAGTTTTAAGACAAATTGTTCAAGGATATGTTGTCACTGCAGTCATTTTTACACATCTCTTATTTCTGATTGGTGCTCCTGCAGACAGCGACACCAACATTCCTCCTGCAGGAAATGTTCCTCCCCCTGGAGGAGATAAAGGAAAGCATGGGCACGGGCCTGGACATGAGCAAAAGCACGGACCGGGACATGAGCACAAGCACGGGCCTGGACATGAGCACAAGCACGGGCACGGTCCTGGGAAAGATAAAGGTCAAGGTCAGGGCAAAGCGGGTGGAAAGTCATAGAAAGGTGAAAACAGGTGAGACGTGAAGTTAATTCAAAGCCACAAAAATGATTTTCTCAAGCATCACTTCATTTACTTTACTGAACAGCTGTGATAAAGAAAAGTGAAAATCTGAAACAGTTAAAGAAGACGTAAATGAAAGGAGTGTTAGCTCAGGTGTAACGGGATAAAAACAAAAGAAAACATTTAGTCGCACAAGAAAACTGTATTTTTTATACGTTTTTTTGCAAAATAGTGAAGATGTTTACCTCTTTAGACATGTAAACACCTAAAACTGGTAAAGAAATGGTCTATTTCTGCTGCACAAACTGCAATTTTGGATAACAAGTTGACTTTAATGCATTTTACAAGGTCACAAACCTTCATCACTACAGTGAAAAATCCTTTTCTTCTCTGTTTTGTCTTGCAGGCTGCAGAGACATGGACGAGCTGAAATGCTACCTGCCATTACTCTCAGTCTGAAATATGTATTTTAAATAAATATTATTTGAAACAGCTTAACGTTGTACTTTGTACTTTTTTCTTTATGTTTAACACTGTGAATAATCAGTCTGTAGATGACTTAAAGCCGAGGTGCATAAAAATGGACATTAGAATATTGATCAAGTAAAATGATGTTTTTCATTCACTAGTATAAAGAGTAATGTTGTACAGTATCAAATTCAATAATGTATAAAATACTTTTTATGAGTAACTCTGTCTGATTGATTCCCAGATAAACCACTCTCTTCATGGAGTAAACTTAAAGTACATTTAGAGCATGTACTCTACGACTTGAGTAGAGAATTTGAAATAGTGCCTCTGGCTGTACTGGAGTACATTTGGAGTATCTGCACTTTAATTTGATCTGTATGTTCGTGTTTACTAAGAGCTAAACACTTGTGTGGTTAATATGAAGAAGAACTAGTACTGTAGCCTGACACGTGACACAACACATGACATGTGGTTTTACTCGCACATCACTGAAGCAGTGTCAGTTTGCCTGACACACCCAAAACATGCAGCTGGCACACCTAAAATATTCCACTGTAAAAAAAAAAGTTTATTTATAATTGTATAATAAACTTCAAAACCGATTCTAAATTGTGTCCGTCGTGTTTCTGGTGTTTGCTGCGTCCTTCTGTAAGGCTACTGCTTTATGATCGACTCCGTCCGTGTCTTTCTTACAGTTGACTGGGGCCTTGTTCAAGTTTAGGTGCGGGGGAAAAAAACCCAGGAAACTTGACAGTATTGTGTTTTGAAGCACATTGCACAGCTGAGGAGGACAGAGCGAATGCAGGCATGCTGCAAAAGCATCTTTTTCTCGCTCAGGTCAAACATCCTAAACATTTAAGTCTTTTCTACATCTGTCATTTGGCACCAAAAAGCAGCTGGACTGATGGAGAGAGAGAGTTAGTGGGGCGTTCTGGTTCTACCCTCTCATTGCTCAATGTGACGGCAGCATTTTGCACTAGTCCTGCATGATTCTGTTCTTGCTGTGCATTTGCTGCAATAATTCACTTTGTTCTTTTTGGTAAAATTACTCACCCAGTTTTTCTGAGGCACACCCAAAGTCTTTTTTTCTGCAACTAAGACAGAGTCCAAGACGGTGACATTTTATTCATCCGGATGACAGACGCTCTTCTGTGTCATCTTTCATGCTTTGTGGCACAAAAGTTACACAAAAGTTGCACTGCACACTAAACTAAAAACTAAATCTGGAGTCAGTTGTTTTTAAAGTTGTCATTAGGCAACAAGCTGAAATAAAACGTGTCTCCTGGTGTGTGAAAAGGTGGAGTACTAGTATAGTGCTTCTTTTTTTATGATGCAGTAACAAAAAAAACTTTTATCATTGTTTCAACCTGTGCTGTATGTCTTATGTGTCATTTGTATCTTTCAGCGAGTTTTTTAAAAGAAAATAAAAGCTGCTATTTCACATAATAACGCTGCAACACAGGAAATAAATCCAGTGGAGTCGAATTCAAGCCAACCTCGCTCCACCTACTCCTTGTGATAACATGATGGGACAAACATAGCTGTGGGAGACCACGCTTATTAATTATCTTCTATCTAAGAACCTTCTCTTCACTGTCAGATGCGCAGTTGTTGACTGTTCTCCAGATCAGGTAAGTGCAAGGTTTTATCTTTGAGTATGTTCAGAGGCAGTGACATGTTGTTTCCTCTGTTGAAAAACGGCAACACTGGAATATAGTTTAGTTTATTTTTTTATTAAACTTGCAAATAAACATGTGATTGAAAAAGTTCTGCAGCCTCAAAGGTTTGGTTTGTTAAAGGTTGACATTTTCTTAAACGTACTCACCACATGCTAAAATTATACCTGCTTCTTTTCTTTTTTTCCTCTTAATCCAGTGTAATTTTCCGAGCCTCTAAAACTCCATCTAGTCAAACTGGTTCAAATGAATTCTTAACACATAACTCCCTGTTTTCAGGAACCAACACCACAGACAGAAAATGTCATGTACGTCCGTTTAATTCTTGTGTTTATTTTACAATAAAAGTTGCTTCTCTTGCAGTTCATATCAGAAAAAACTTTGCAGTCATTTTTACACAGTCTGTTTATTTTTCTCTTCCTTTTTTTTTATTTGCACAGCAGCAGGTAAAAGCACCATCCCCCCTGAAGGAAATGTTCCTCCTCCAGGGGGAAATATTCCTCCCAAAGGGGATAATATTCCTCCCAAAGGGGATAATATTCCTCCCTTAGGGGGGGATAAGCACCAAGGCCATGAGCATGGTGGCCATGAAAAGCATGGAGAGAAGCAGGGACACGGGCAGGGACATGGGCGCGGACGTGGACGTGGCCGTGGACATGGGGGTGGAAACTGAAAGGTGAACACTGAGACATAAAGTTAATAAATAAATTCATCTGTCAGGTGTAAAGGAATAAAAACAAAATAAAATAATAATTTTATTACTTTAGCACTTTTAGAGTTATTTTAAAATATTAAAACACATTTACCTCGTCAAACATCTAAAAAACACCTTCACCTTAAAGAACCTGATTTTAAAAAATTATCAATAAACTATCAAATAAAGTTAATGCATTTTACAGAAGGTTTGCTAAAGGCTCATTCTCTTGTTGATTGGACGTGATTGTGCATCACAGTGAGAAATCTTTGTTTTGTCTTGTTTTGTCTTCCAGGCAGCAGAGAGGTGGACGAGCAGAAATGCTACCCGCTGTCAAACTAAAATGAACATTATTTCATAGTCTTTTGTACTGTGTTCTTATATTAATCAGTTATTAACCTTTCATTTTGATTCAAAGAATAATGTTTAATTGTTGAATTAAAACATTAAAAAGACTTTTAGTACATTTATTGCTGTTTGCTTTTATCATTTTAACCCTGTAAACACATGTTCATCTCTCAGAAAGTCTCATAATGACTCTCAATCTTCCATAAATCAACCAATGAATAAAAACTAACCCTGGTATTTTTATCAACTAGTAATGGATAGTGGCTTTGTGCTCCACCCTGCGGTCTGGAGCTGCAGCCAACACCCCTGGGTGGAGCTGCAGTGTCAGTTAAGGTGTTTTGAGTTAAGGTGACAGGGGGGTGGAAGATGTAGCGCCGCCGCCGCCTGCGCTCCAGGCTGCGCTCAGCGTAGAGACTGTCTGCAAAGAGAAAGAAGAGGAAAACAGATTCACACTAAAACATATCACATCTGTCACATCATATCACATCTTAAATCAGGATTATTTTTTTATTCTTATTTTAAAGGCCAATCTGTTGGCCGTGGTTTGCATGTTCAGCTGTGGAAAACAAATGTTCATATCCACTGTGTGTCCTCTATTTTGAACAAATACGCAGCAAAGCAATAAAACAACGGATCCCACATTTCCCATAAGGCAGCTAAACAGTGTCGTGTTGTTTTGTGAAGTTGGTGGATTCCTCCTTTAAGACCAGAAATAACCACTTGAACTGATAAATAATGGATATTCGGAGGAATTCTTAATGAATGGTAAATGAGGAGTCTCGTTAATGCCTTTAAACATGTACACATAAATTATAGAGATATTATTAAGAATATACATGTATAAAATGGGGAGGTGTCACTTCTCTTTAAGAAAATTTTGTTTTCCCCTCAGATTAAAGGTTTAGCTGATAAACTATGCCCTGAATTACAAAGTACGAAGAAGAAAAACATAAAAAATACATAAAGGCAAGGCAGTTTTCTAGAGATGTTCTAGATTTATTAGATTTATTTCTCTTCTGCTGCTGTCAAATCAGACATGAGTAAAAATGTTAAATAACCTGCTGAACGAGTGTCTGACTCCTGTAATAAAAAAAAAAGACAAAAGAAAGTACATGTTGTGGCTTCTGAGTGAAAGGCTGCAACACATTGTGTACTTTAATGAACAACACACGGTCTGCTCCAAAACACTATTTCAGGTGGACGTTTTATTGCACATGACCAAAACTGCAGAGCTCTCCAGAAACACACATCACTGTAGCAATTTGCAATACACGACTCAAAAACAAGTGTTTTCAACTTGTGGGGGTTTTGTGTAAAAACTACAAACCAGATTTAAATGAAAATGAAACACTGGTGACATCAAGTGGCTGCAAGATGTAACAGTTATTGCTTTAAGGGGTTAGAGTACACGTCTGATGATGTTCTAGATTTTTTTATTGTCAACCAAACTAATTTGGACATTTCCTGCTAACAAATATTGTGACTGTGTGTGTATCAAAACCTGATTTATTTCTTCCTCTGTGCCTCACAGCTTGTTGCACTGGATGACATGTTCCTTCATTAATATGATTCACCATCCAGGTGAGATCAAATGTGGATTAATCCGCTGCTGAAAACAGTCCCCAGCAAGTGCACTATTTCCTCCTAAATACTAAAAACTACTCTGTCTGACTGTTTTAGGACATTTCTACACTTTTTTTAACGCAACTATTAATTTCTATATTTTTACCAAGTCAGTAGGTGATGATGCCTTCAGAGTCTTTATACAATTTATACAATTCTCCATTTTGAGGACAGGTGCAGGGCTTCAATCTGGTGGCAACATAAACACTGACAGTTTGACTTTTTCATCTAAGTTATGAATTTGCAGAGACAACAAAACACTGACATGTAAAAACAGAGTAAAACAAAAATAAAGTTGAGACTTTGCAGAAATATTTGCACACGTTATTGCCATAAACTCTTCGCACTTTTTAGATTTTCTAGCCTCTCTTCTGTCTTGATAGTTCAACAGTGAATATATATACTGTATGTGGTTCCAGTTTCAGTGACTGCTCATAAAATGCACATTTGTAGATTGAAAACATGTCTTTAATCTGGCTTCATTTCAAGAACACAATATTGATCATAAGCTTTTGCTACCTCTTTAAATCTCCCCTCTGATAAAAAAAAAAAAAAAAAGATTCTCCTGGGAGCCAATCATAAAGTGCTGAGACCCGGGGACAGACTCATATCAGACCGCGTCACTGACTGCACAGACCTCGCCGTCGCTCCAGGATGCTGCACTTGCTCTGTCTGACCGTCTACCTCTCTGCGGTGTTTTCCATGGAGATGAACCAGACCTCCAAGCTGCTGGCGGAGAGCGGTGAGCAGTGCTCGGCCTGCGATTTCCGGGAGCACAGCAAGCAGATGAGGCTCCACAGCATCAAGTCCCAGATCCTGAGCATCCTGAGGCTGGAACAGGCGCCCAACATCAGCCGGGACATGATCCGCCAGCTGCTCCCTAAGGCGCCTCCTCTGACGCAGCTCCTGGACCAGTACGACCCGCGGGTGGAGGACGAGGATCACGCTACGACGGAGACCATCATCACTATGGCAACTAAACGTGAATAAACCGAACCGAAAAACGTTATAGGATTTATTTTAAAGCATTCAGCTGCGGGTTCTTTTTCTGCGTAAAAAGCAAAGTCCGTGCGTAAATCCTGTGCGTAAAGGTTGTTTTCAAGTAGCTATGCAGAAAACAGGAGACTCATAAGTTACTTACAAACAACAGCATCTCAGTGTGATGTGTATGTGGTCTCCCTCCTCCTAAACACATGCTGTTAGAAATATAAATATACACAAAAAGGTGAATATATTAGTTTTGTTTGTTTTTTAGGTTTTTCAACATTTTTAGCAGTCACATTAGGGTTGTGGTATTTACTTTATGTTATCTTCATTCAGCAATAATAATAAGAAGAAGAAGAAGAAGAAGAAAAAAACAGCACTAACAGAAGTAGAAATGCAAAAACTTGCAGCATCTTAGATCCACAAATTTTCCCTGAAGAACCATCCATAAACATGTCTAAATGATATAAAATCTGTGAATTAGACTCTGCTGATACATATTGTGCAAAGTTGACATTGTGTCCTGAGAGTGGTGCAAAAAAACAAAACAACAACAACAACAACCAGTTACATCCAAACAACATATTTAATATTATGTTCATGATTTAATGAGAGAGAAGGAGTGTTTTGCTACTAAAATCATTTTCAATTTTATATTCTGGGGATCATAAATGTCTACAGCAAATGTCATATTTTTTTGTACAAAGGTGTTGACTGATTTGGCTCATTTTCTTCCAGCTAATCAAATCACCCAGGACGAGTTGTCCTCCTGTTGCCTGTTCAGCCTCAGTCCAAAAATCCAGCCCAAAAACATCCTGAGCGCTCAGCTGTGGGTTCACCTACGGCCGGCCGACACGGTCACCTCCGTCTTCCTGCAGATCTCTCGCCTCAAACCTGGAAAGGAAGGAAACAACACGCGGGTCAGAGTCCGCTCCCTGAAGATCGACACGGACGCCGGGTCCAGCTCCTGGCAGAGCATCGACATCAAGTCTCTGCTGCAGGCTTGGCTCCGCCAGCCAGAGACAAATTATGGGATTGAAATCAATGCATATGACTCCAAAGGAGAAGACCTGGCTGTGACATCAGCAGAGCCCGGAGAGGAAGGACTGGTGAGTCCACAACAAGTTAAAATATTAATATATAAGTACAGCATCTAAGTTCTCACTGATGCCACTAATATTGATTAAAATGTTTTGTGTAGTTCACGCTTTTCAAAAATTAGATAGACCAAGAGAAAATGTCACCATGGCTGTAGATGGGTAAAATGAAATGCTTTGCTTTTCTCACTCTATACAGAGGTGTGTCTAGACATTTTCTTATGCGGGGCCCAGATTGGGGCACACTCTCAAAGAGGACCTGTTGTTAGGAAATAACTAATTGTATATTATTAAATGCCACATGCATCACCCAAATATGGCAGGTAATGTTGTTTTCAGTTGAGTTTAGGTTGCAGGAAACACTGAGACACTTGCGGCATGCATCTGTGCAACAACTACAGTAACATACAGTTTGGTTAATGTGCTGATATTATTGCTTTCATTTCTTTCTTATTTATTATTGACTGCAGGGAATGGCTGCATTCAAAGTCATAAAAGTCATTGTGAAGCAGGACGAGTTCATAGAGCCTTTGTCCACTAGGACCTGAGATTACAGTTTAAGATCTGATTTGTCACTGCAGGTGCCTTGTCTGTTGTTTTGTCAGTAACTTTTAAAAAATGTCCTTCCAGCAACCGTTTATCGAGGTGAAGATTCTCGACAGCCCCAAGAGATCCCGCCGTGACTCAGGCCTCAACTGCGACGAGGAGTCAGCAGAGACGCGCTGCTGCCACTACCCGCTCACCGTCGACTTCGAGGAGTTCGGCTGGGACTGGATCATCGCACCCAAACGTTACCGGGCTAATTACTGCTCGGGGGAATGCAAGTTCACACACCTGCAGCAGTACCCACACGCACACCTGGTGAACAAGGCGAACCCGCGGGGCACCGCCGGGCCCTGCTGCACGCCCACCAAGATGTCGCCCATCAACATGCTCTACTTCAACCGCAAGGAGCAGATCATCTATGGAAAGATCCCATCGATGGTGGTCGACCACTGCGGCTGCTCCTGAGGAAACCAGGCATCCTGCAAGACGAAGGGTCAATTATAGAAGCTCTGTTTCCAGCAAACCTTTAAAACGATGAAGAAATCCAACTTCATACACAATTGTTTGACATGAATATGCAAGGAGTACTTCAGGTACTCCAAATGATGTTCGTTAGTTTTAAATATTAAATCTAAAGAACAGAAGAAAAAAAACTAATGTAAACCAAAAATTAAGATATGACAACAGATTTTATTCTGAGGGACCAACTGACGGTTGTAAAGTTTTAACAAAGAGTTGGAAAAAAGGCCTTTATTAACATTTCCGAGAGCCATTGTCGTCTGATCTGTTGGTATCATGAAAAACATTGATTATAGCTGCTAAGTTATTGTTGTTAGTTTCAGGTGTACGGCTTGAAGCACAGGTCTGAACATCTTGCATTCGTGGGTGTTATTGGTTGTGCATGTTCTCAGAAATGAAGATAAAATTATGCACCTGAACAGCGGGGATGGTAGTTTAGGATGTGAAGTAAGGTCAGCGGTAAATCGCAACAAACACACGTTCTTAATAAAACAAGTAAACAGATGCAACAGTTTTGCTGTTTCCGACAGAAACTTGAGGCATTTTCTTCATCCTGTTATTTCCTCAACATAAAATAAAACTCTGCCACCATTTATCTGTCATCGATAACTAGACAGACTCCTGCAGCTTCTCGTCCTCCTCTCTTATGAAAGCGTGTCCTCATTTGAGCCTTGACCAGAGCAGACCCTGCAGGGTGTCTTTCATGTGCGCCTTTATTTCTGAAAAACATGAACTGAGTGACTCTGAGCCGCCCCGTCCGAAGGCCTGTTTGCAAACTCCTCGCTGTGACCAGTTCTCAAGAGCATGCTCACATTGGAGAAGCTGGAAATGAAGGTTACTTCAGTAATTAAAAATGATCAAAACTGCTGCCAATTCTTTTTCTTCACAGTTTAATCTACTAATCATTTCAGCTCTACTTGTGTTATTCTAGTTATTCTAATTTGTAACAAACCATCATAAGGTACTTTATAAGCTGCTCATATAGTGGAGTATGGTTGTAACGAATCAGGGATAAGACATGAGTCATGTGATTTTGTCACTTCCTTCCTGATCCCATATGGTGGTTTTCAAGGATGGAAACAGGTGCACACAGATTTTATAGACACAAATAAAACAGATTTTCAGGTAAGAAAGTTATTTTTTGACTATATTTTGTTGCAGATTAAAACATATAAGTTTCAATTGCAGCTTCTCGGGCTAAATTCAAACCCCTCTGCTCATGCAGCCAGTGAAGCATAAGACAGGTGAGAATCCAGAGGCCGGAGTAGGACTGAATAGTGTGATTGTTCCTTCTGTCAGTTTATTTCAATAAACTTCATTTTGAAGCATGTTGCATGGTGTGGCCTCTGTTTTTCAGTCTTTATCTAATGCTTATAACTCACCCGCCATGTATTTGACACCAGCTCACGAGGTCTGTGATATGCTTGCAGAGGTTTAAATAGGGGCCATTTGCAGTAAATTGAAGTGTTACAACCACAGTCAGTCTCCCATAGTTTACATGTCAAGGTGTTTATTTGTACGGTCCCCAAAGCTCTCACAGAAATGTAAAAACTGTAAAGTGGCACAAAAGAAACGCTACAAACACGCTCAGTGCTGCAGCAGATATTTATTTACACTCCACTACTGTCACTCTCTGGTGAAATAGTGTAAAAACAAAAAAGTCCCAGGAAAGATTTCTAGGATCCATGTAAGGGTGAATGTGATCCCAGAGGGAGGTTTCTTCTTGATTTGAAGTGCAGATGTCCTGACTGTTGTTGTGCTTCACGGGGGCTTCTGACCCAAAAACCTTTGTTTTCTTGTCGTATAAAAAAACACAAAAACACCCGTAAGTGACACAAATTCACACAACACGAGTCAACCTTCAAAACATTTTGTTTTGCAATCACATGGCTGCAGCAGCTCTATTTTGTCAGGTACATATTTGTTTAATAAGATGTCAAGATTTATGGGGGCTTTATGTTTATCATCAGAAATGTTGTACTATTATTGACATAAAACACATAGTTTGACGGCATTTGCATTAGAAAAAATCTGAATATGCAACGTTGTGAGATTATAAGAATCATTATATGTGAAGTTCTCAATGTGAAGAAGAGATGGTGCATTGAGGGACAGTCTGACAGCTGAAGACTAAAAAAAAAAAGCAGACTAAACAATATCAAAAGATAATTTTTAAGGTAAAATATTTGCAGTTCTGCTGAAAGCTGCATCAACAAAATATAATGTGACCTTGAATTTACAGTATAGGTGCTGTAATGTTCATATACAGTATTATATGATTAGATTATTATTATTATCACTGATGCATTAATATGTGAGCAGCATTTTCCTGTTGTAGCTGTGCAGCTAATTTTAACACAAAATTAATGATAAATGATAATGATTAATAATCACCATAATTACACAATAACACATTCATCCTGAATCTCTTAAATAGTGTCTGATTAATATGCACTGTGTTAATCAAACACCTATTAGTATCTATTTAAAGGGGGTGTTTTGTTATAGGGGTCAAATGTGACACAAAGGTGACCATAAAACTAAAACACATTGTTTTTCTACCATATTAAAGTACTTTTTTTCTAGTCATACAAAATGAGTTTTAAATTATTTTATCTTATTTTAAATCAATTTGCAATTGCAAATTGATATAATATTGTGCAGTAAAGGTCTTTATTGGGAGTTAAGTTTTAGATTCAGATGCCAGGTTACTTTCTCTTTCTCTGAAAACACGTGGTCACTCTAAGCTCATCTCTATATTGGCTTTCCTCCCTGTAAAATCCTACATTAAATCGTTTTTAATGATTTAAAATATATGTAGTTATAAATATAGTTTATTACTCTTGTAGTGTCTAATAAACACTGGCGTGTATTCTTGTTTTGTACTCACACTGCGTAAAGTTAATGAAAAACACCTTGTGTTTTATTGTTATTGTGGGGGAGCGTGCTAACTGACGGAACAGCCGATTTTTGGTTACTCTGATTGGCTATCGCAAGCAAAGGGGCGGGCACACGCCGTCGTCCTAAACGCTGATAGGCTGATGCCTTTTCCGTACAGTTAAGATACACTAGCTTGGCAGAACTAGGTTGAATTGGTGCTAGGCACATTCGTTGCACAATTTTGGAATAACCGTTTTTAGAAATAAACTCGGAGACTGTCAGAGATTGTGAACGTGTCCTTAAAATAAAAGGTAAGTTAAACGACCTGCTTCCTTGCGCTTGTTTGGGTTATTCACTCCAAATCCAGCTCTTTGTTTTCAAATTCGCCAACAAAACAGAACAGTTCGCCTTGGACTTTCCTAGTCGATTATCTCAAACAGGAACATCCTAGAAAAGCACTGAATGCTCCTCTGTGTCTGCCTGTATATGTACTATACTTATAATCAACCAAGCTGTAGTTATTTGTGTCAAATATCAACTTTTTACGGCACCTGTCACCGCCCACCATTTATGCTCAAGCTAAAATGTAGATTTACTACTTGCATCTTATGTTAGACGTGAAAATTGTAGTTTATATGTAAGACCAGGTTATTTATACATATACCGAATTCACCAGTGGAACATCCCTATTTAGATATGGTGTTAAGTCTTACTGTGTTCAATGTGTGTGTAAGGCGACAGACTAGAAATTCTTAAAAAGTCCATTTTTTGAACGGAGTTTGGTTTATGAGAGCTAGCAAGGCTCGATGGGTTGCACAGATGCATCTTAAAAGCCAGCAGGGAATTACTCTATAAAACTGAAACCTGAACTGTCAAATCTGTTTTATTTTCTAGACACATAGTACGACTTATATTTCAGTTCTGGTTTCTGAGTTTCCATTAGAATTTATGTTTGTGGACATTTTATCCAGGGAAGTTTTTTTTTTTTAATTGAATGATGATTGAAAAGTGATGCGGGAGGCAGTGAGGTACCAGTGGGGAAAATGAAACCTACGGTGACATCCTCCTACGTTCACTTCTCTATCTTATAATGTTCAGTTTCAATGTTTTATTGTTTTTCCTAATAATAATGTTATATTAAAAAAGCTGTAGTTAATCTTTGTAACAATATTTGTCTTTTAATGTTAGAATAAGTCAAATCCAAGCTTTAGTTTCCAGGATGACAAAGTTAATTAATTATGTGTCTTTCTTTTTTTGAATTTTCCATCAAAATAGCCCAAAAATATTGAACACAAGACCGATGTTGGACTTTCCTGTTGAGAGTGAATGCATCTTAAAGCTTTTTTAACTAATAACTTTTTATTTAACCTTTATCCTTACTAAACCTTGTGGTTTTAGAATTTAGTTTTAGTTTCTAATTTAAATGTTTTTCTCTGGGCAGAAATTAGTCGGGGAGGAAGAGGAACACATCCTATAGAAATTATCGAGTCAGCACTTCTGATTTCTTAATTCATGTGCAGTGAACAGGAGTAGTGAGTCCAAAGAGGACCTGGATTCAGATCTTTCAGTGAAGGAGTGTATAAAAGCTGTAGAGATTTATCAGTTAGATTATCAGATTATTCCAATAATTCCATAATTTAGGTTTTGAAGTTAGAAGAAGTTTAATTGATTGCAGTGGGATATTGCAGAGACAGAAAATGACCAAATGCAGCACGTTCTCTGACTCCTGATGATGCTGCACTTGTTCCCCAGAAGATGGCGCAGTGGTGCCAGCTTCAGATGCTGGACTGCAAGTACCTGGAGCAGGTGGACCAGCTGTACGATGACTCCTTCCCCATGGACATCCGGCAGTACCTGAGCAGGTGGATCGAGAGCATTGACTGGTAAGAAGACGTGTGCGGGTCTGAACGAGCAGATCAGTCGCGTTTTGTTAAGACTTTGGTGTTTAAATTATCATTTTAGTTACTAATTGAACTGATATGCTTACATCTATTGACACGCACCCAAAAATATATAAAAAAAAGACATCAGAGCAGCAAATAATAATGAAATACATGTTAATTAATTGACATCAGACTTTAACAGCGACTTCTGTAGAATTGACTGCTCATTGATTAGTTCTTTGAGTTATACATGGTGAGGGTTTTTGTAAGTAGTGCTGCAATAAACTGTTTTAATAATCAATTAATCTGCATGTTATTGCTTTGCTTAATCGATTAATGGGATTGATTCATTGCTGCAGTAGCAGACATTTGAGTTAATTTGCAGTGCTGAGTTTGCTTAGTTAAGAAAGTAAATTGACAGTGATTCAGTGAAGTATTTTATCAAGCAATTATCATAAACTTTTACTGGTTTCAACTTCTCCAGTGTGACGATTTTCTGCTTTTCTCTTTTTTTACATCATTATAAAGTGAATCTTGTGCTGGTTTTCACTGCTGGTCAGACAAAACGAGACATTAGGAAATCGTCGTTTTAGAGATTGTAATTAATGGTTAATTGAAAAAAGAGGAACTGATAATGAAAATAATCTCTGTCTCATCAGGGACACTGTGGCGATACAGGACTCTCTGGCCACTGTTCGCTTTCACGACCTGCTGGCTCAGCTGGACGACCAACACAGCCGCTTTGCTCTGGAGAACAACTTCCTGCTGCAGCACAACATCCGCAAGATCAAGAGGAACCTGCAGGTCAGAGCCCGGAGCCCGCATGTCGTAGTGGTAACTAATAATGTTGGTGACGTATTTTAAATGTAGAACTATTGCTTCTGCAGGATCGGTTCCAGGAAGATCCCGTCCACATGGCCATGATTATTTCCAGAAACCTGAAGGAGGAGCAGAAGATTTTGGCCAATGCAAAGAGTGTAGAGGTAAAACCTGACGCTCAAGGAAGAACATCGTTTTCACACTTTTTGTATGTTTTTCCCTTTGACAAGAACTTTCTCCGTCTACCTTTAAGACATTCTCTTCTGTGCTAAAATAAAGCTAACACAGTGGAATAACATGACACATAAGGCATCAGTCCTGCTCCGGGCAAAGAGCAGAAAATCAGCCCTGGCTGCCTTCAGACGACACCTTCTGACAATAAGCAGCACAGACTCGGATGTCCAACACTTGAACATATCTTCTCATTTCAGTTGTAGGTTCTTAATCGCTAAATGACTTCATTACCTTCCTGATCACACCTAGAAGCTGAAATTAGCTGAGCTGACACCTCACTGAAATATTTGTAAAACAAGTAAAAGTACAAACAATGTTAGGAAAACGTGTAAACTACAAATCACTAAACTGAAACCTCGGTACCGCACACTGTTGTTGAGACGCTGCTGCACAACGGAGCAGTTAACATTAGTTTTGGAGTGTGTTCTGACGTCCTGCCTCGTTTTAGAAGAATGTCATTAAAGGCAGAGAAAGAGAGTCTCAGACATTTGCTTTGAGTCTCACTTCTCATCACCTAATGGCTTAAATAAAATTAGTTAATGCAGGTTTAAACACTGGATCTCTTAGGAAGTGTCAATACATGCATTAACTGTCCTCCAGTCATTAGAAATGGCTGTTTCCTGGAATAAATGTGTAACAAACTAATACTTATTTAGATTAAAATTGAGTCATTCTTTCAGGGGAATTCATCTGGAAATCACTAACGCACTATAAACCCAACTCACCCATATATGTGAAGAATAAAGTGTTTCCTCGATTTCTGCAGCAGGAGGGCGAAGGGACGGTGTCGGCCATGGTGGTGGAGAAACAGAAGCTGGACAACAAAGTGAAGGAGATGAAGGACAGAGTCCAGGTGAGATGACACTTTGTTATGAAAAGATGAATCCACTTAAGAACTTGAAGCACTTGGCTCTATGCAATGATCTTTACCACAATCTTCTTCAGGTTGTGGATCAGAACATTAAAAATGTAGAAGACCTGCAGGACGAGTACGACTTCAACATGAACACACTGAAGAACAGAGGTGAGGGCTTTTATCAACAGAACGACGTGTTCAACATGTGTTTGTGTCTACACGTGAACTTAAATACATCATCGTCCCATTTAAATGTGTAAAGTCAAAGTTGTTTTCCTGTTTGTGCAGAGAACGAAGTGAACGGCATGACGCAAAAGGAGCTGGAGAAAGAGAAGATGCTGATGGGGAGGATGTGCTTTGAGCTGAAAGCCAAAAGACAGGTGAGCAGAGAGACGAGAGAAAAATGAATCCAAGACCTCATAAACACACCTGAAATGTTAAAATGTTCACTAACGGGGTTTAAACATGTATAATAATGACCTTAGCTTTGGATTTGAGCTTCAGAACATGATTTACGGAACATATGATGCAAAATAATCAGATTAAAAATCTTTTTCTTGTAGTTTACTGTCTTTGCCAACCTGTTTTCTGTCCGTGCAGTGTGTGATGATGAAAATTATAATTTCTGTAGCATGTTTCTAAAATAATTTTTCTAGTTTAATTTACGCATTTTGAACACATCTTGATTAAAATGCTCCTGAACAGACAAAATGAGAAACTGAAAATGAGTAGAAACTTTAGACAATTTATTAGTAAGTTGATGTAAAGATGAAACGACAAAAGGAGAAATACAGCAACATCAGGTGAATGCATGTTCATACAGAAGAGAAAGGAGAATTTATCTTATTCAGATTTACATTTTCAACACAGAAAACACGACACAAACAAATGACGGCAGGCAAAGTTACATACTGATACTGATATAACAAAAATCTGAGATAAGAGATACTTTGACTAACCAGGACTCACACTCATGAAACGTGTTTGCACAATTTATGAATTTACGAACTTTCAACATACCACATGTGCTTCACTGTTTTGGGGGTAGTTTCATTTCAGATCTGGCCTTAATCCATTTAAATTCAACTTAAATTAAAATTTTTGTTTTACATTTTGCAGGAAAGACTCGTTGGAAACTGGCCTGGGTTCATTATCATTTTCTTTATTAAAGATAAAGTTCCTGTGAGCTTTTCCAGAAGTTACAAGTGTAATGTACTGTGAGATAAAACCTTGATACAGTCTGACTCTGTTGGTGCTGATTACATAAAACTACAGCCTACAGTGTGCCGAATTGTCTGTTCGTAGTTCCTGTTTGCAGTGAACACATGGATGTACAGATAAATCTCACTCGATTTCTTTGATTCTGAAGGAAACTTAAAATCCGGATTATTCTCAATCAGGTTCTGAAGTTATCCTGAGAAGACTTCTAAGAGGATTAAGAAGGAGTTTTGATGCAAATTGCAGCAATTAGAGAGAGATTTAAAACTTAATGTGTCTCTGTGAGCTGTGTCGCAAACACTGTGTCAAGAAGGAGGTGAAATCAAACCTTCCTGCTAGATTCAAGATTCAAACAGCTCTGATCCAGCTGCCCAGTCCCTCTTTTTAACAACCTCCGTGGTCTCTGCTCTTCTTACAGGACGTGGTGATCCAGCTCGCCGACCTGCTCAACTTCACTCAGGCGTTACTCTCGGACCTGATCTCCGAGGAGCTGCCGGAGTGGAAGCAGCGGCAGCAGATCGCCTGTATCGGCGGTCCGCCCAACGCCTGCGTGGACCATCTGCAGAACTGGTGAGAAATCAAACACTGGAAGATAAATCCAGTATCCAGGAGGGAAAACTGTTGAATGTTGGATTTTTCCTTTTCCTCCTCGAACTCTTCCTCTTCCTGTCACTCAACCTCTTCTGCCTCCTTCGTCTTCTTCCTCCTCTCACCTCGCCTTCCTCACATTCCTCTTGCTCCTTTGCCTCCTCACCCTGCTCACCTGACTCTAATGTTCTTTCCTCCCTTCTTTTCTCTTCTCCTACTTTTCCTCTTTTCCTGCCACCTTTATTTCTTTGCCTCCCTTATTCTTCCTCGCCCCTCAATCTCTCTTCCCCCTCCTTCCTTGTCCATGCCTCACTGCCTCCACTCCTTCTCTCTCTCTCTCTCTCTCTCTCTCTCTCTCTCTCTCTCTCTCTCTATGTGTCTCTCTCTCTCTCTCTC
>JAUMHL010000013.1:1624918-1699470 GCA_032362345.1 Sandelia bainsii | reverse complement strand
TTTGTGAATTATACCACGGAGCTAACCTCTTCTGATGAACTACTTTCTTTTTTAGAGGGGCAACAGCATCGAGTATCGTACTTAGTGAACACCACTACACCAAAAACATATCAGCTGCATTTTTTATTATGTGAGTGTTATGCATGTGTCATGCACCTGAACATTTCTGTTTTTATCAGTCTGCCTGTGTGTCTGTTCTCATGTGTGTTACATGTACATGTACATCAAATCAAAGTATTTCTACAGAAGAATATCAAGCACAGCTGAAACAATCTAGCTTCTACTGCGAGTGCTATGCCTGTTCTCATAGAGCTGGAGTTACAATACAAAACCAACATTATACGGTTTGTTAAACCTTTATTAAGCCCATTTTCATGATAAAACAGAAACATATCTTACCTACTGTTAACAAAATTGTTGGTTTGAAGTTTTTCTCAATCCAATGTTTTCCTGTAGTCTCCGAGCTTTAAAAATGCACGTGAGCAGGATCTGGTGGAAATAAAGAGTCACTTGTTCACTAGTTCTTCTAACACCACTCCTAACAAACACTGCTACAGTTCCTAGCTCCCATGTCCCTGCAGACTCCAAGTGTCTCTGTATGTCCTTGTCCTTCCTATAAAAAAAAAGAGATTATTGACAAACACTAAATAACCTGTTAATTGTCTGTTTTCTGTTTCTTTGCAGATGAATTCAGGCTTTCCTGACCAGAACTAAAAAAGAACAAGTGCCTTCACCTCATCTACTTCTTCATGCTACTGTACTTTCTTCAGTACTCTTTTACTCATCAATCCAGATGGCATTTAACCATGACAGTACATGAAATAAATAGTAGGGTACACAGAGAATGTCTGACATTATGTGGTAGTCTTTTATCTTCTATCTTACCTAAACAGTAGGTAACTGACTGTAATTATTACTGGGGTGGGAATAAAATTTACCTGCATACAAATGGGACTAAAACATTGTTCAGGTAAACTCCCATAGTGGAGGCAGGATGATTTAGGCAGGTCCAAATTTGGCTTAAGTAAAGTTGGAAAAGATGTGACCTGACCCTACATTTGTGTACATACTTATTAAATGTGAACTCGATATAAAGCCAAACAGTGAAAAGTAAGAATGTGATTCTGCTTGCTCATCAGTCATAGCAATTAAATACTGTAGCAAACACAGATTCATGGGAAACTATAATAAAATAAAATGTTAATGTTTCTGGAAAACGTGTTACACAAAATATATGTGCAGAGGTACCTGCAGCAATCTGTCTGAGCTTTATATTTAAGAAACTGTGTAGTTGTTACCTTTGTTTTCAATAGTGTTATAAAGGTTCAGTGGTAATGCAATTAAAACACTTTGTAGATTTTTTTGTTTTTAGAAACTTGCTGATTAAATGTGGTAATTATGTAGTAGATATTAAATGTCTTATTACTGTCCTGCCAGCCAGTCCTGTGCATGATGATCTCATTACACACATGTAATCACACAATAGTGTAATAGCCTGTGTGTGTGTGTGTAATAACACGTGTAATGAGATGCAAAAATTATGCGCTTTTAGCATATTTCTTGCATATCATTATGGATGTGTAATAAGACATGTATAACAATGTAATAACAGAACTAACAAAGTCTAACAACACATTAGGTGTGTAAATGACATGAATGCACATGTAATAGTTATAAATGTGATTGTAATAATGTTATAAGATTCAGTATCAGTAATAATGCAGTTAACATGCATCTCATTACATGCATGTTATTACACATTGTAAACTGGTCTTAAAAAAACCCCACACCATTCACAAACAATGGTGTGTTGTAAGTCACTTTGGATAAAAGCGTCTGCCAAGTAAAGTAAACAACAAGGAACCAGACGCATTAAACTAGAGTCCAAACCCAGGAGGAAAGAGACTCAGAGGTAGAAGTTTCTCTGCTACTCCTCTTCACTCCTCCCAGTAACAGCAACTCAGTGGTCCAATCTGTCTGGATGATCAGGATACGACTGGTCCTCCCTCCACGTGGCACCGTCCTGTTGTTCTCACACAGTTGTTCTTCTGTTCACTGCGTTTGTGTCGATTGTGAGTTGACAGGAATCTAAAGGACAGAACAAGACACAAACCACTTATTGATCTATTAACAGTTTAAGGAGGACTTCTGACACGAATTTGTGATGTAGGTGCTTCCATGACCGACTCTGACTAAGTGGGTAAAAGGTGTGTTATAAGAAGCCACAGTACTGAGCCAGACATGCTTGTGTTAACAGATTCAAACATCCATTCCTTACACCTTTACCTGTCGGTTGGTTTTGGAAATCTGTACAATTCTGCATATAAAAATATAACGGAGTGGTGAAATGAAATTAAATGTGATTAAACTTGTCATGTTACATTTAAAATGTAGTTCCAGCTCACATACTGTATTTGAAGCAGCAGGTCGTTCTTCAAATCCCACACTTCGACTCCTCGATCCGTCGCTTGAGTCTGGCCAAAGGTAGCTCCTGAAAGTAAAAGGAATTAATTAGAGCTCACACGTGCAGCTATATTCTCCATGCTCTAAATACCTAACAGAATAAACAACGTTTTTATAGTATTAACAATACATTAATGTAATTTTAAATACATCAGACATAAATCAGAGATGAAATTTGTTCAACACTTACTCAACTTCTTCCCATGAACGTTTCTGTGCAGCTCTGAGCCAGTCTGTAAAAAAAAAAAAAAGAAGATGAGTATTACTGTCAGGTGAACACTGCTTCTCGTCAGCACTCAAATACAGCACACATGGGCAGAGCTGTGAAAGACTGTAGAGTCTCAAAGTCACAGTGTCCTTAGCAAGAGGCAGGCACGAGGCTGATCAGACAGAGATCCAAGTTCACTACAAACCTGGAAGCAGACCGGCAGGAGCCGGAAAGGACGACCTGAGCTTGGACAAGAGGCTGGATGTCTCAGGCGAAACCGAACAGGACTGGAAGCTTTATAGTCCATCAGTCGTGTGTGTCTGGAGGCTGCACCTGTAGCCCGGCTTAAAGTTCAGCTGCTGCACCTATAGACAAACTTTCTCATCTGTGACAACACACAAACCATCACCTTTATTTTGAAAGGAATGAGTTGCAGTGGCAGCTCCTCTAATAATCCAAAATGAATCACGTTACCTTGGCAGATGCTGAACTTACTTCACCTCCCCCCAGAGTCTTTCTCCCGTCATCTGTGGAGAAAACACTGAGCAGACGACCAGAAAATCAAGAACCTAATATTCCAGACGCTAATCAGAGAGTAAAGTGGTTAAATTAAAGGAGAATTTTAAATTAACTGAGACAAATCTGACTTTCATTGTTTCGCCACCTAGTGGTGAAAGGAGAAACTACATGGTGTCAGCTTAACAAACACATCAAAACACATCAAGTGTTTTTCTCTGATAAAAATACTTAAATCTTGTTATTAGACCACTGGATGACGCTGGTCACTCACATGTTATTATTCTGCTTTGGCTTCCTCTCATTTCTATTTCAATTATTAACAGTGTTCCTGTTGCTGCTGCCCTCAGGTGGTCACACTGAAGAACTACACAACAGTGTTGTTAAATAATAGACAGGAACATGTGAAACAAGTTGTCTGAAGATTCTCAGTCATCCAGGTGAAGTTGTCTGGAAGTTGAGTCACGGTAACTGGACTTCTTTACCATGACTCAACTTCCAGACGTGAAATAAGTTGCTCTTGTACAAATTCACGTCTCATGTTGTGTAAATAACAATTTAAACATAAAAACCTCTATCACAATAACATCTCGCAGAGACACACATCCAGTTCTTTCTAACTTTTATTTAATCTTTGATCTGTGAATAAGTATCTGGACTGCCTGCGTCGTGGTGGCGTGAAGCAGCATAAATATCGGTGATGAATAAACAGGACGACACCAAACACGTTACATTCAGAACACTCGAGTCGCAGCAAACAGAAATCACTTCATTTCACTGACGCGCTGCAGGTTTGGGATCTGTTCATCAACTGAAAAGTCACATCTGTATTGCTGATTATAACATACAATCATTATAAATTTCTGTTGCTGTGTCTAAATACTGTAGTTTTTAGATGACGTTGTGCTTCTTTTGATTATTTCTATACTTAAATGAACAGTTCCCAACCTGAGGCATTAAACACGTTTGGATTGTAGATTGTTAACATCGCAGACATGCCGATTGCCTGGTTCACTTTGTCTCTACAGACAACTTCCAAATGTCCAACACACACAAAGCAACTCCACACACAAAAACTAAACACCTGCACAACTTTTCAAGTATGACAGATAAAACAAACAATGCATCTGCATTATTATAAAGCTCTTCCAGTTTTTAGTGTTTAAAATCTGACCGAACCTTCCTGAGTGTTCACATACAAACCAAATCATTCCTGTGATACATTACAGAGTCAACACATTCTCTACACAACAAACCTTCACTGTACAGTTCACAAAAACTATTCAGGTACATTGAATTGGCAGTAACATGATTTTATTTTTATGGACCTGCAGCAGAAATGTTTAGTATCTGGGCAGATGAAGCAGAGCTGTGGTCATAACTTTAGAGATAAACAACCAATCAGAGAGCAGCTTACTGCAGGGCTGACATAAGTTTTTAAAAAGATCTGGGACTCTGACACTTGAAACAAATACTGTTTGAGCTCTGCTCTGATTGGCTGGTAGATTTTAGGTGGGTAAAAGTCCGTCACAGGCCGCTGTGGCTCGACCCTCAAGTTTCCCATTTAACTCTTCTTCAGACGCTTTAAGGTTGTTAAAATCAAATTCCACAGAATAAAACGGTGTCATCTTTGTTACGTTGGGAAAAAAACCAAAAAAAAGTAACTGTAGCTGTTTAATTTTCATTAGTTTCAATTGAGCGTCACAGGTTTAGCATATTTGGGATGAAATTAGTTGTTGTGAGCTTGGACAATCTTTCAGCATCCAACAACAACATACTGTGTATATATACACACAGACTGTGTAAAACTATAGATGCTGGATCTTTACAGTATCTAAGCAGAGCTCCTGTCAGTGCTGCCAGTGTCGTATCTGATATGTAGAAAACAAACAACCTGAACTTTGGCCGTCTTGCTTAAATTATTTCCCTACATCACAAATTAAATAAACAGTAAATGCAACAGCAGGAGGGTGAAAAATAAAAAGTCAATAAACAGAAAAACAAATGTTCTGCTTTAAAGGTTGAATATTTAAAGGAACAAAATTTAATTATGTGTCAAATACTGACAGTTTCAATTTACATCACAAATGTCGTGATCAGAGCTGAATCCACCAGACGACAAGTTGTTTCAGTAAGAGCTGACTGACTACACAAGTACAACTTTACACCTGTATGCATTTACACTAATCCATCTTCACCTCAGGAATATATACACACACACACACAACATCAATGTACAGTTCATCATAAATAGATAAATAAATATATATCACACACGCACGTGATTAACACACCAAAGTATTTGGGGAAAGATACATTCCACCATGTTGTGACGATGAAGCGAGGAAGGTTTGTCTGTAACACCTACTGCTTCCTGTTTCAGCTTTTCAGAATAAAACAACCTGTAACGTAAGAGTGTGTTACCAGCCTCAGCTGAATTTACCCAGCATTCAGCTGGTGGCTGGTTGTTTTCTACGAAGCAGACGATAAAATACAGAAGGAGGAATGAGTAAAATATGTCCCCGCTCAGAGTACTTGCAGTAATATAGTACAAAACCCAACAACAGCTACAGTAATATCAACTTGAGGAGGAGGTTTTACACGGGGGGGGGCAGATGTTCTGTTTACGGAAACTGTTAAGAGATTATTTACTTAAGTTTGTTTGTAATGGAGCTTTTTTAACTGTACAGTTTCTTGTATGTTTTCTACGTAGTGTTGTTGTTTTTCCAGACCTTTCTAATCCAGATTTAAGATGAAGAGTGATCCCCCCCCACCCCCTCCTCAGAGCATACTGTCCACGCTCATCCTGCTCAGAGCATACCGTCCAGGTTCTTCTCTGCGTTCTGCTTGTCCACATCGCTGTTCTGAGTGTCCTGAGGGCTATACTGGTTGTGGTAATCACGGAGGATGGTCACCACGTCGTGGTGGCCGAAATGGATGGCCTCATCCATCGGCGTGTTCCCCCACCTGCACCAAACACAGGGGGAGCAGTCAGAGCGAGGCTGGAGTCCACTGAACCATAAACTATTTATAGAAACAATAAATGTCACCGCATCACAACTTGTCATAATGAAACTGCACAAAGACAAATGTTTAAGTTCTGCTTAATTCTACAGGAACAAATCAGCAAACTGCAGATATTTCTCTCCTTACTGGTAACAGCAGAGCTGCTTTCACTTAAACGATCATTCCATCGTCTATAAAATGTCAGAAAATAAATCATAAAAATCCTCCATCACAAGTCAAACCTGACGACCTCAGATGTCTTGTTTTGTCTGACTAAATAAAAATGTGTGTTTGCATCAGGGCGACAGCGCAGTGACAGAAAGAATATTTTAAAAACTTTGTGTTGGTTTTGGTTCCTTTCATCCATGTGCTCTTGTAAAATGCGGATTAGACTGTTACCTGTCTTTGGGAACTGGGTTCACTTTACAGGCCTCCAGCAGGAAACGAACCACCTCAGCGTGTCCTGAAACACACACATCAGCTCCACTAACAGAAACACACACTGACTCATTAACACATGAATAATGGTCTCGTTGGTGTTTCACCTTCAGCAGCTGCCACATGCAGCGCCGTCCTGGAGTCGTAGTCCCTCTGCTCCATGTCCATAGAGGACAACGCAAACCTGGACAAACAAAGTGTGAAACATGAAAGGTAAGAAGAAAAATAATAAGAAAGAAAAGCACACTGATTAAGGGGTTTGTGTACCTCCTCAGTGCTGAGACGTCTCCTGTGTAAGCAGCAAACAGCAGATTGATCACAGACTTCACCTGAAACACAAGAAGAAGCAGTTTAACCCAAGAACCAAGCAGACAGGACACAGAGAAGAATCAGGACAAAGTGAGGAATGAGGTGGTGATGATGTGGTAAATCTCCTGCAGGTGGTGCTGTGGATTCAAGTCCTACAGACAAGGTCGCACAACATCACAGAGAGAGGATGTGACGCAGACCTTAAAAGTGACCTTTTACACTAAAAGATGAGAAACTCAGAAAACGTTTTAACGCTCTGCTGTTTTAAGACTTAAAGGAAGTCGTCAACTGTAGGAGGAAAAGAGGAGGAGGATGTTGAAGGAACATGCTGCTGGGACTCACCCTCTGGTCTCCTCCCTCCCTGCGAGGATCCAGTTTCTTAGCAAAGTGTCTCAGATTATCGTAGTTGTGAAAGTTACAGAGAGAAACCAGGTCCTGAAAGAAGAGGACACACCCAGTTCATCATTCTGACTTCACACGTGTTACTGTGCAGCTCAGTGTCCGACTGTTTGCATATTTTCATACCAAACAAGATCTGAACCACAGCTCACTAAGACTGCGTCACTTTCACGTCCCAGACGAGAACCAGATAAAAAACATGATGATGTGGAAAGTTGAGGTTACCGTGCAGAACTGGATGCCTCTGACACTGTTACCCAGCTTGTCAAGAGGAGGAGACCAACACATGATGCCCATCACGTTAGGAACAACCAGCAGGATCCCACCAGCGACACCAGATTTAGCCGGAAGACCCACCTGAAACAGAGGCACGACGACGCGATGACAAAACAAACCATGTGTCCAAAGTCATCTGTGGAAATGTCAGAATGGAGGCACTGACGTGGAAAGCGAACTGCCCGGAGAAGTCATACATGCCGCAGGAATGCATCAGACTCAGGGTGTTTCGCACCGCCTCGGGGCTCAGCACACGCTCGCCTGTGATTGGACAGAAGCCGCCGTTGGCCAGAGTCGCCGCCATGACGCTGGCGCTCTCACACGTCACCTCGATGGAGCATAACTTACAGCAAAGCAGAGAAATGGAGAGAGTCAACCCAAAAAATACATATCCAGACTGACTCTGTGTCTTTTTCTGGATATGACAGGTTTTAAACATCTACACAACCACATTCTCAATGTGGACAGTTCTTTAATAAGAGTATTCCATGATAAAATCAAGCCATTCTTTGGAAATGGGACTTTTATTCATCAGCATTTCAAATCACTTCAAGATACTCAGATGCTTCTGCAGCTTCAACTTCTTACTGACACTTTCTGGGATACACAGATGTAAACCCATCAATCACTTACATTAGGATAAAGTATCTATTATTAATTAACCTATGATCTTTTCGAGACCTCATTTATCCCATATGATAACATTTTATTTACCTGGAAGTAGAAGTCGAGGATGGAGGTCATGTCTGTTCCCTCAGGAAAACACTGAAAGGACAAACACATATATATCACACAAGAAAATATAAAATAGAGCAGAACAGAAACATTACTGTAGAAAAAGCATTAAAAGTACAAAAATGTAAAGTGAACAACAACAGTTTTGGCTTGTGATTTGGTATAATGAGTTTGTCTGGCTCAGTCTTCAGGTTGAATAATGTCCCTCCTGAGCCCTCAGCTGCAGGCGAACTTTGACCTCACCTTCTTCTCCTTCAGGTAGTAGCCGATGGCAAAGTTTCTGTCTCCAGACTCGCGCTCTGACTGGAAACTGGGACAGACAGAGAAATAGAGAGAGAAGCTCATGTTGTGTAAATCTCAAACTGTCCCGGCTGAACGTTTTTGTTTCTAAACGTGTCCTCGAACACGACTCAGTTACACACAGCTGTCCTTCGCACCTTAAGGACTTCATTATTCATCTGTTTAGATGTTAATTTATAAATCAGTCTGAACATACACTAAAGTGTTCAGTGTATTTCTGCGATGTGTGACTCACGTGGCGTTGCTGAAGCCCACATACTCGTTTCCTGCCAGTTTGTTCATGAAGTTCATCACCTGCAGAGGAAGGAAGAGAAGACGACCCATTAATAACTAACAACATTATCAATCAAGTTATTTTATGAGGTCCAATAATTTGGCAGATTTAAGTCGATTATTCACAAATCGTCTGAAGTCACCAAAGCAGTTTTTGGTTCCTGTAGTTTGCTGTAACATCAGCGTTTAGGTGAAACTATTCCAGTAAGTTTTCACTGATCAACATTTTTGTGTTGATGTTGTAAATGAGTCCCGATCGTGCTGCTAGAACGAGCGCTCGACTTTGTCGTCCAGCTAAATAAGTTAACGGCACACTCTGCTTCGCTTTATGAAGAGTCTGTATTTTAGGTTTTATTCATTTTTAAGTTCTAATGTCAGTATTTTAGAGATAAATAGCATCCAAGGAAATAAGATGCATGAGTAACGTCCAGCAGTTTAATGTAGGTGAAGTTCATGTGCTCGAAATAGAGAAGTATTTCTTCCCTGACTATGGCCTCACAGGTTCTTCACTTTTATTTTCTTGTAGTTTAAAGACAAATGTTTACTGGCTGTAGCTTCTCAGATTTTAATATCTGCAGATTTTCTTCATCTTCTCTGATGGTAAATTCAAAATCTTTTGGTTGAAACCAGACAATAACACATCTGAATATAACCATCAGAGCTTTGCATTTTTCCCCATTTTTTACTCGTTATGGTGTCCTCTGATTGGAAACTCCTTTGCCGTGATGGATGCATGTCTTCAAAAACAATAAGACAACTACAGTTGTACTCACGTAATCAAATTTTTCAGCGTTGCTTGCACCTTGCTGGAACACAAACAGAACTAATTTAATATTAATAAAACAATACTTCAGTTAAAAAATATATATAAAAACACATCAAACTACCACTAACACCAACAGTTACCCATGTCATGACATTAGCACTATTTCCTTAATCTCTACGATATTACGTTCACACCACTACTGTTGTAAACTTCACCAGTTATGCGACCAGTCAAACCAGTCATGACATCAGATGAATTAAGATTAGAGGTGGGAGACTAGCTGGAGATGGAGGAGGTGAAAGAAAACTGTTAATCCACTCAGAGTTTCTGCTTTTGTAAAAGAAAAGTTTTTCATCACAGTAAACTACAGCAGTAACACGAACATTAAATGTGTCTGATGGTGAAACTACTGACGTGTTTGTTGTACAAAGATGAGTTTGTTTACTCGACTTTAAGGCGAATTCACACTGCAAACACCACGTTTCACAGTAAACAGCTGTGAATCACATTACCAGGTTTCTGCTCTTCACAAATGTTTTTTTTCATTCGACCAATTTCATGTAACAGACTGATGATGATTTTGGCCATTTAATAAAATAAAATGACTACATTATTCCAACCTGACTTGTCTATTTTTTATCTTTATTTTTAGAGATTTATATAAGTATTTCTTGGGCTCTTGGACTTCGAACGAGATCAAACAGAAGACAACAGACGAAGACGTCATATTTAGCTCTGAAAAAAAGTAATTGGTTTAATCTAACAATTGCTGCATTAGTCAATAAAGAAAATAATTGTACATATAATTGTGGAAATTCAGCCCTACATCATTTACAGGTTTATATGAGAGGTTAAGACTTCGAGCTGGTCCCATGCAGTGGAAAAGCGCCTTTTGTCTTTGTGGAGAATTTGGAAGAGAAACAGACTTGAATTATATTTTTCCAGAACTAAGCTGGATTATTTTTTAATTCAGAGAGTTTGAAGAGTCCATTAAGATACAAGAAATACCTTCAACAAATCTACAGGGTTAGAAACAGTCGCCATGTACGGCTCATTGTGGTGTCCAAAGCTGTTTTTATGCTCATCTTTTGTGTTACATGTACACGGACGCTGACAATACACAGACTTGGTAGCTATGTTGCTTGCAGTGTGGATACACAATTTGCATTTTATCGACTACTGAAAACAACAAAGAAACTCGATTCTTTGCTTCAACTGGAAAAGCAAAGACTAAAGTTATGAGAATTATCTATACTCACTGGTAAAGAAACATGTCAGTTTTAGTTTAAAATATAAAGTAGAGATTCAAAAAAATAAATCAAAACAAAGACATCCTTCTCTACAGACGAATGGAGTATGACATAAAACAAGTGTTTGAGCTGAGTGAACGTTGTGCTGTTTATAACCCAGACCTATAAACAGTTTGAAGGATGCAGGTGAAAAGTAAAAAAAAGCGACATTTAAACATTCACACGCAGCCATGTGAAGGCTAAGAGCTTGTCACAAATCCAGACCAAAGAGGGGAAAAAATAATTAAAAAGGAAAAATTACCAACGTCATTGACCTGTTGCAGTGGTCATAATTTCCCAAAGATCCTAATGCTGTAAAATATGCAACAACACATAAAACCACACAACGAGCCTTAAAAAGGTACATTGCAAATGAGATCTCGATTCAGAGAGAGGAAGGAGGACGGGGTTGCATGCAAAGAGTCCCTGACAGAATCTGGTTGTATTATTTGGATCAATGGATAAGACAGATTCAAGCTTCAGCTGCAGAAATCTCAACAGTGATTGGTTGGGATTCAGTGGGATTGGTTGGCACATCATATGGGAACAACAGTCCGAACAACTCGGGTAAAGTTAACGGTTCTTTAGATCAGGAGGGGCCAATCCTGCTCCTCGAGATAGTTAGAAAACAAGCAGGACAGTGGCATCAACTGTATTCTCAAATCCAAAGTGCATCCTGACCATCGTTCCCACAGGATGTGAATAAGACACTGGATGATTCCTCCGCTCACTCAAAATGCAAAAAGAAATAAAGACAAAACAGCAGCTCAGAGGATTTCAGATTATAATTAAGAAATAAAAACAGGAAAAACATGAATTCCTTTGATTTTAACTACTTCATTACATCTGTGTTTAACAGAGGAGCTTTTTGTTTTTACAGTTGCGGTTTCTTTCCATGACTAACAAGAAAATCCAAGTCTGTGAAGGAGTTTTACTACGAGACCTGTTGTGGAAGCGTCAGCGTATGAGCTGCAGTATCAACAATAACAACTGATGGCTTGTTTGTGATACTAAAATGTTGTTTGGAGGATAAGTGTGTGTTCATTCTGAAGGAGTCTGAGTTGCTAGAATAATGTCCACAGGACAGTGCAGATCAACAATTTACAACCCTGTGGTACACTGTGTTTGTTTGAAACCTCTGTGAACATCGTCTGTAATCACACTGCTGAGCACACAACCTAAAACATGCGCCACAGTGATATGATACAACGTCCTGGCATTACTCTAACAACCACACGTTACCGCGTGGTTGACGATCTAACACTACTCGTACTGTGTGAGCAACATAATTAAATAGTGTTTTCATTTCCAAGAAGAGCAATCACATTGGTTGGCCAATTAGCAAAATGACTAGTTGCCAACAATTGAATAGATTTCTGTGCTGCACTGAGCTGTTCAGATCACCTATTCACTCTATGGAGAAAACTGTTGGTGGTGTTTATCCTGTGTAAGTGCTGTATATCTATATGTTCATTCTCTACTGCACACATTTACTGTAATTACGGCTCCACTGAGCAGCTCCCTGTGTGTCTGGAGGTCAGACGAGGATGTGTAATGAAACATTCAGGTAACAGAGCAGTTTCCCTGGTCACGCTGGTCCCTCTCCACCTCCCCCCACTCTGTGGAGTCTGTGAACCGTGCGTGTCTATGCAGGATGTCTGAGTGATGCTGCTTTCAAC
The DNA here is from genome assembly GCA_032362345.1 of Sandelia bainsii. Lineage (NCBI taxonomy): Eukaryota > Metazoa > Chordata > Actinopteri > Anabantiformes > Anabantidae > Sandelia > Sandelia bainsii. Next base: position 1,686,813 of record JAUMHL010000013.1, on the reverse strand, counting down.
CAAATCCCCTTTCAGCATGATTATGCACAACCTTAATCTCCACATACAGTAATCGGTCAGAAAAACGTACTCCTGATTCTTACAATTTTGTTTCAGAGAAATAAATTCTCTTTGGCCACAACTTTCTAGATGCAGAAATTCAGTTTAGCTGTAAAATGACATTAACTGTGAGCACGGACGTAGAAATAACAACCCTAAATATTAAACATATAAAGTGACATATTTCAGGATTTGAGCTTTAACTTTTTGAAACAAACTGTTAAAAACAGCTACAAGATTCAGACAGTTTTTTCTTTTGTATCTGAGTTTATCAACATCCAAACTAAAGCATTCAATAATGTATGATGGGGTATGCGAATGATGCTTACCTTAATGAGGGAGGTACAGACGATAGCACCAGCATTAACCATGGGGTTGTGTGGTTTATCTGCAAGAAACAAAATGCAGGTAGAAAACTTTTATTAAATGATTAAAAGGGTCTTCTAAACAGGATCATTTAAAAAAAGTATTAAATATTTTAAAAAAATGGGATGGAGTAATATATATATAATATAATATATTTTATGCCAGAGCTGCAGAATAATCTGCGTGAACATCAACCTAATGAGAAAGTTACACAAAAATATAACACACATACACAAACTAAAAACACAGTGTTCAGTGTTACAGCACATCCCCTCTGAGGCTTAATCTTCTTATGCAACTGCCAGAAACAATGCTAAAAAAAAAAATTAAAAAAAAGGAAGTAAAAATAAACCGCTGGAATGTTTGTTGGCAGCGAGTCCTCTGCTCCGTGTGGAAACAACACAAAGAGGAAACCCGGACTCTGGATTTGATCTAATGTCTGCTGACAGCGGCTGGACAGCATTAAACAACAATTCAGGCTTCAGATGAACATGTTCACACAAAAAAAAGACTGACAATGTGTGTTATTAACAACAGTGATGAGAAATAATCAAGATTTTTACATTTGCATATTATAACAATTTTTATCACAATGATAAAACAGATGACGACAGATTCAGATTCCCTCAGCTCAAACAAAAAATGTAAAGAAATATCTGTTTTTTATCTATTATTTATCAATAAAGATTGTTGGAAAAGGAAACCAATACAATCTAGTACATTTACAACATTGACAACAGCAGAAATGTTTCTTCATATGAAAATTAGAAACCTCAATAAAAGATATTTTGGACCACACATACAAAGCTAGTTCACCACATGCTGCTGTTTTAATTGGACAAGAGAGACAAGCGCTCGCAGTGAGGAAACATCTTCATGTTGACCCAGAAAGTAAAAGCTCGGTCACAGCAACCTTAAACATAAAGAACTGGTTCATATACAGGGATTGAGAATGCAGTTAGTGTCGACATGCCTCCTGGACTGATATAAAGTCATACAATACAAAGAAAACCAGTAAAAACAAGAGCTCAAAGCACCACAAACTTACTTAAACACTAAAAGAAGGATGCACCCTACAAGTCAATCACAGTCTCACCAAACGGCAAATAGACAGATTCCCGATACAAACAAGGAAGCATCTAAAGAAACATCCCAGGACAAATTCTGATTCTGTCTTCAGCAGACAAATGTCACATTGCTGATCTGTACAAACATACAGCCCCACATGTGCAGTGAAACATCAAGACAGAATCTTCCTGGACGTAAATCATCAATCATTTTTTTACAGAGCCATGTGCCAACAGCTTGTTGGTTTTTTTCCTAGATTATTAGGTTTCTGTGACTCAGTTTAATTCTGCCTCTGTACTGCAACCTCTCATTAACTTTTTATCACAGTGCCATGGCGACAAGAACGTGAGATGGATTCTCTTACAGAGAGAGTGTGAGGAGAGGTGAGTATGAGGAGCAGGTGTGTGTGTGTGTGTGTGTGTGTGATCGGGTGCAGGGCGACTGCTTCCTCACCGTCTTCATTCAGGAACAGCTTGTTGAATCGCAGACCACTGGGCTCTTTGCCAATGAAGCGGTGCACGTACTCGGTGCCGTGGTCGTGAACAGCGATGGCGTATTTCAGCGGTTTGACACAAGACTGCAGACAGAAAGGAACCTTGGTGTCGCCAACGGTGTGCCTAAAAAAAAAATAAAAAATCAGTTGGTCTCACTGCACTGTGAAAACATGCAGAGATGTAAGCAAGTGTCCATTAGACCTGGTACTGCAGTATTCATGCTACTAATGTCAGAGGTTTGTTGTTAACTAGTTTCAAATCAAAATCCAACATCTTTATTTAACTCCTTTACCAAAAACATGTCTGATCTTAAAGGGTTAGTTCAGCAGTACCAATAAACTCTTACAACTAACCGATTTAAAAAGTGATGCAGTTCTGTTCAAGTTTAAAAAAGCACGGATATACTCTCTAAATCTGTGGCATTGTGTGATCTCCGTCTGTTCTCCAGCACTCAGGCTCTCTATGGCTCTGTACACGCATGTGTCTGACAAAGTGCTGTTTAAGTGAATTAGTGTCGGACTTCTGTGTGTTTTCCAGCACATTTGCACCTGCAGCTGCTTATAACAGATTTCTGCCTGGAAAGGCAAAAGCTAAACATGAAGCATGAAGCAGAACAATAGGAGAAAACAGTAGCTGTGTAAGAATCACAACCCTCCACTTTGGAATTTAACAGCTTTAAAAGAGCAAAAACTGTGTAAATGTATGAACCATCTGGAGAAACATTTTACTGCAGCTTATTCAAAGTCAGTGTAATTTACATGCAGGTCAACATGCAAACAACAGAGCGTGATACCTCTGACCGTCCACGGTGCACAGGGCGACGGCCCACAGGTCTGGGCTGAAGCGGGACAGCTGGGGAATGTAGTCTGCAACCTGCAGCATTACACAGCAAATTTTGAAATTTCATTCATTGGTTGTTTATAAGGCGAAATATGGACAGTGATCATCAAGGTAACACAAGCAGATTATGATGAGTCTGTCTGCACAACGCTGCCCTCTCTTCTCTGAGCATGATACCTGCATCAGCCTGCTGCACAGTGAGCACCTGGCAGCAAACTTTACCTGCATGACTAAACAGATTTAAAAAAACCTCCAGGACCCAGGTTGCTTCATTCAGTACAGAGAGATCAGCAGAACTGCTACACATATGAATAAGGAGAAAATGCTTATAAATTACTCTTCACATTAGATTATTGAACTGTCTCTGGACAGCTTTACTTGCTGCAGTCACTCACCTGCCCTCCGGAGAGGATTTTAGCATTTTCATAGAGGTCGTCGATGTGGGCGCAGAAGGGCTGGAAGTCTGGGATGACAAACTTCTTTCTGAAGGCCTGGGTGAGCAGAACAATGTTGCTCTGGACACATCTAAGACATGAGATGAGACAGATATGTACAGTTAGTCAATAATGTCACCAAGGAGAACTGTCTGTGTTAAACTACTCTGGGTATAAGATGCATGTTTCCTGTTGCAGGTTTTCAGTAAAGAGAAAATACACTAAATACCCTTAATAGTCATTAAATGTTCAGTATTTGATTTAGACCTGCAAACTGCAGGTAAAGACACCAACAGCTGCTGATATGTTGACATTTTAGACCGAGTTAATTTGCTCTGAGTGTCATCAAGTGTTACAGGGGAGGGAAGGAGGCGGCTTTTAGGAGCGGTCGGGCTGAGAGTCCAAAAAAAGAAACGGCAAAACAAAATGATTAATGGAAGCCGACTTAGCTGGCTCTAAACAATTACTACCGTGGCTCATTTGTTTAATGGTTAAAAGCCTGAGATCATTTAATGTTCAAGTATCACACACGTTCTCCTCTCAGTCTCTCACACAGTCTCCTGGTGACTCCCCTGGATAAGTTGTCAGTATCCTCACACTGAGCCCCTTGTTTGACTGAACTTTATCCTCCCGTTTCCACAGGCGATTGTGTTCTTTCACTGTTGGTGCTGTAGATTTTGGAAATGATTTGTTCTGGCCTCCCAGTAGCATTGCATGAGAATGAACAATAGAGAACAGGAGAAAATACACACACATTTGTAAGTGGCACCAAGTCTGGTTCAAGTTTGTTCCAAACTATGGTCCACTCTCCCAGATGTCATCGAGCTTCCAGATTTTGTCCGGCTCCTTTTTATTAGGGCGATTAAGGATCACAGATAGTGAAAACATGACCTGAAATAGAAGCTGTGGCTCTTTGGTAGCAGAGAGATTTGTGGCTCACTGAATCAAACCCTGTCTAATCCCTGCAGAGAATATACACGCTGCACTCCACTGCCCACTCACGTGCCTTCCTCTGTGAGGCTGAGCGCTATAAATAAGCCCGGGGAGTGGATGTGATGGATCCCAGCCAGGAGCACCAGCTCTGGGGTCTGTACGGTAAAGATTCAGCTCCCTGGTGAGCCATCATATGTCCGACTTGTCATGCCTCTGCTTCCCAAGCTGTCACCCTGTACGGTCTCAGCATCATACATCTGAGGGGGGGAGTGAGGCAGGTTAAATTCACTCCACACCCATCCCTTTTCTGTTTCCAGTTGTGGTTTTACAACAGCTTGAGTTGTGTGATTTAGAGCTGAATCAATTAGTTGATCGAAGAAATTGTTTCAGTTATTTTTGAGGAAAGAAAATGACAAGTTTTTTTTTTTTTTTATCCAAAATGTTCTCAGCATCCAGAAATAACATCTTGTTATCTGTAATTAACTGCAGCTCGATATTTTTCCTCTCTGAAGATGGATGTGTCTTTATATTTGAATGCTTTCTGGAAGTTTAGCAAAGACAAACTGACTAAATTTTACAATGACTTAAGTGGCGAAGCAGTTCTGTTCATAAATTAAATTCTCCACAAGACACTGAAGACATGTAAATTGAGGAGTGATGAAAAATGAATGACGTGCAGTGACCTCTTTTCTGCTACAGTGCAGAGGGCTCTGACCAGCATTAATAACTGTTATGATAGACCGTGATGAAAGATTGATGCTGATCGTAAAAGTAGAACAGCAAGCTACATATTAAACTTAAACCACTGACTTGAACTGACAATGTCAGTTATTATAAAGTCACAATAACATCCTAACAACCATAAAATCTGTATTTTAATCTAAAAATATCTCGTTCTTTGTTCAATGAAAACTATGAAACAATCACACATTTTCTCAAGCTGCAAATCATTCATTATAAAGAGAGATTTAATGTTCATGGCCTTTTACTAGTATCTTATCTTAACAGTTACGTAGCAGCAAAGGCTGTGTGTGTGCAAATTAGACTGTGTTGGAATGCATCTCTTTTTGAAGGAAAACCTACTTTTTGAAGAGATGTCGGTCCAGTGCTCCGTCAGAGGTCGTCTTCAAGGTCACCTTCAGCATCTCCATACATTCTTTCAGCCGGGGGTCTCCTGTGCGAAGCCCTGTGGCTTTAAGAGCCTGTACACAGAGGAGGGCAGACATCATGACCGAGACAACCCGACGATGAAATCAATGCTACGAGCCCTAAACTGAGCCAAACGAGGTATCCTGATCATAACTCAGCTAGAGACACTTTGCTTCAATGTTTGATAACTACACAAATGCAGTTAAATTACAAATGCATTACTCAGAGTGGGAAATCACTGGTGCACTGCAGACCTTAATTTCAAACTCAATTTAAAAATGTTTGTAGCCGTTAGCAGAACGACTTGCCTCAATTTCATTAGGCAATTAACTGATTAGTGAAGTAAAAGTGAGTCTGGATGTTGTGTCTTTTCAATGTCTAATATCTTTTATTTATTGCAGTTATACTGTCAAACTCTAACTCACTGTGGTAAATTTGTGTGCAGGGATTTTCTCTTGGCCTTCTGCAATTGTGTAGAAGAGCAGGTCCTCCAGACTGGGCAGGATGCCTGCCTTCCTTCTCCTGCAGGAAAGCAAAATAAAAATAAAAAACACCCAGGCGGCAAAGTGAGAAAAAATAACTCCACAGCAAGGCCTCCTGAGGTACAAACACGAAGGGGAGCTGCAGCAGAGAGAGGAGAAGAAGCTTTTTGTCTGCAAGGAGAAGCTGTGAGCAATAACTGTAATAGTGCACTGGAAAACATTACCTTACGCTGGCCTTATTTCAGGACTATAACCTGTGGAAAAGACCTGGACAGTATAAAATGATGCAGTGATACAGCTGCTCTGTACCACTTACAGCAAGTTAGGTAATATTATCAAGGAACTTACTTTTCCATAGCTTAATGTGCTGCCATAAGGCCACTGTAGAGTAACATGTTAATTGTGTTGCTAGAATACCAGCCAGGAATACGTTTAACAAGCCACTTGTGTCATTTAATCCCTGCTTGTAAAGAATTTCTTATTGTGAATTTAGTGATGACTTCTGTGTCTGTATCCAGTTTTAGTTTGGTAAATCCTGGAGACAGGGGTGCAGGACACGAGCAGCACACACAGACTACAACAAATACTTGACGTGAAATAACGCAGGCTGGGAGAAAAGCTGACGGAGCCTTGAAGGCACCTTCGTTCACGCTGTGTGAGAGGCTGTAGTGTCAGTGCACATCAGCTGAAGAAAAGCACAATCTGTGAATTGTGATGACTTAGCTGTTGCAGCTGTGACGTGGAGGTTTGCCAAAGCCTCGGGCACGCTGATGCCACGTTGTTCAGAGGCTGGGAAGCGGCCACCAGCTTTCAGCTGGATGGTAGTACCCTCTCTAATGTGGCTGCTGAATAACCCAGCAAACAGACTGAGCCGAGTGAGAAGAGAAACACAGCTCGAATTCTGACACATCACGGCATCCAATCAAGTTTTAATGTTTGTTTGCCTCAGATTTGATTATCCTTAACTATCTGCTTTGACTATTTATCTGTACATTTAACAGCGATCTCTGACATGTTGTTATTTGCTGCTGTGATAATGTTTTGTTCTAATAACAACCATTAATTAAATATCAGGCTATAAATAATGGCCCAGCTGGTATTCTAAGCAGCATTTCCACACCGAGTCGTCTCTGGGAGGAAGGTTAGTAACGTGTCAGGAGGCAGACGGGACCACCAGCTCACAGCAGGATCTCTGCTGCGATTCATACTGACAGCAAATTGGATTTGTGCAAAGCTCTGGGTGCCGGGGCTCACAATGTCCTGCATCATGGGCCACTGGCCTGTGTGCTAGGAGAGGACAGCTGAAGGTAAAGCTTAAGTAGGCAGGTGGCTACTCTCAGCAGCCAACCACAATAAAAGCTGACTTCGGACCCCTGGGGGAAACACGAGAGCAGAAATCTACCAGTTTGTAATTTCAGACGCAGCCCTAACAGGGTTTCCTCCAGATTTATTGAGCAGCAGTGAGCTATGAGATTATTATTATTATTATTATTATTATAATAATAATAACAACAACAACATCTGCCAGAGAAAATGGACGATTAACAACACATGACGACTGTGATGAGACGTATTTCCAATTAGAAAGGTTGATGGATTCTGTGAGTGTGACTGAAATCCTCTAATGAAGGACAAGAATGAACCCATTTTCCTGAACAATCTAGACGAACAGCAAACAAACTGGACATTAATTAATCACATTAATCATTTTGAGATGTGTTAGTGCTAAAGTTTAGATCAAAAACATCAGTCAGATGAGGCTAATGTTTAGATAAAAGTCACTCTTCACATGAGGCTGATATCATCTGACACTTTCATCTTATCACAGCTTATTAAATATTAACATCAGTCTCAAATTCATCTCATCCACTTAACCAATAACTAGGGGAACAGTAATGAACATACAACCATATGTTTCCTGAGCACCACTGCAGCAGAAAACTAGAGGAAACACTGGGATTGAGTCACTGAAAGTAAATTCTGTATTTGCTGTAAATTACAGATTTCCAGCACAGGACTTTTGTACCATGTTCCACTTAATGTTGGAAGTCAGAAATTCAGAGGGCAAAGATCTTGTGTGAAACCATGAGAGAATAAAGCAGGAAAGGTGACGCTGCACATTAACATTAGGGATGTTTATCTACTTTATATTCTGACGTTGAGGACCATTACACAGCTTTTTCATTGTTGGAGTTCCCGACCTTCAAACACGTGGAACACAGCTTTAATGCCGAACTAAAAATAATCTCATGCGATCTTAATTAGCATGTTGATGCATCCTTAGAGAAGCTGAAGTCTCGTTCATTGTTTGTTGGCGTGGTCCATCTTTGACCTTGTTAAATGGGACAACTGATACCTGCTGGTTAGGAAGGAACAACACAGCAGAGACGAGGGGATGAAGGGGAGGATGGAGGTGAGGTAGGACGGGACACGAGCACAGCCGCTGGGAGGAAGTGAGGGTTAAAGGTTAAAAAAAGCGTCTATCGGCTTTCCGCAGAAAACCTCTACTTCTACTGGAAGAAACAACACTAAAACTAAAATAAAAATAGAAACATACTTACAAATGCAAAGCAAGCAGATCAACAACAGGGAGAGAGTGTGCAGAGGGAATAATACTGAATTAGTAAGAGTGACAATGGCATCCATACTTATAAGAACAAGCATTTTGATAACTTAAGTGTGAACTGCCATAATTCAGCTGCAGAGACAAATTACCAATAAAAAATTATTAAATGAATGGAGGAATCTATAAGAATAGTGGACAATAAAGTGTTTCTTTATGTGTTAAGTCTAAAAATAAACCCAAACCTGGCTTACAATTATTATTCTAAGAGCGCTCGTTAGGAGTTACAGGAGAAACTAACTAAAATGCAGTGTCACAGATTCACAGATTCATTTTCTTTCCTTTTAACAAAACCCACTCACCTTAAAGTATCACACACAGCATCAGTCTGGAATGAAACACTACACCATTGTTCAGATAATGAGGCCTGTGTGAGACTTCACCTCTGGGAGTATCATCACCCGCAGGTCAGAGGTGAACACTGAACATCTGGACCAGCCTGCATCGTCTTATTACTCTACCTCAGCTGCTCTCATTAGTGCTCTCGCTCCAGCTTCCACGCTCTCCGTTTCTGAAGGTCAGTCGTGACCCTGCAAACGCACGATTTGTCCTGCAGCTGCTCCAAAAACGCTAGACCGAGCTGCAGAGACTGCTGCTGTCTCCATGGACTAACTGTGAAGAGGTAGTGTCTACTTTTTTTGGCTTGTGGTCTGTAAATATCTGCTAACAAGCTACAAACAGAGATGCAGGTGAAAAAGTCTGTAGTGGTTTCTCTGTAAATCTGAAGAAAGTAATCACTAGTTGATTTCAATGCAAAACAAAGCTTTGAAATTCATTTTAAATGAACACTGACAGAAAGGGCAATATTAATATTGTAGATATAAGAAATTACTTTTGAATTATTCTTCCCTTTCAAACACACAGAGAGTCATTTCATATATCTCCTACTTATCCCACTGTCAATAATATTTCATTTAATTGACACACTGTGTCTGCACAGAGTTATCTGCAGTATCTGCATCATTTATTCGACCTGATCGATGGTTCTGGTTTTGCTGCCTGACAGATGTTGTGACCAACTGGTGTGGGGTGGAGGCGCACAGACGGGAGCACTGAGAGGCGGCGCTGCACAAATCAATCTGTGCGAGTGACTCATCTGCTCTTGGAGGCCCGGACAACTGCTGGGCCACACGCCAGCGCGCAGGCTTTTGGTGCAAAAACAGTGGAAAAAAAATGATGTAGGCGGGATAAACTCCCCTGCATTACAAACATTTCTAACCCCCCGATTAGCCAGAGCACAGCCTCAGGTCCCTCACAACAAGACTGGAGTCGATGCTGAACGGTGTCTGGGCTCTGAGGACCTTAAACTCCCCGCCTTGGATATTATAGACTATAAAACAGATTTATTCATGTCGTGCTGGTCTGATTTACTGACTTTTAACCCTGGTTAATGTTTGTGTCTGGAATCACAGCCTAGTGGGGGGTGTTGTTCTATGTTCAGATACAGACAAGAGTGCCAATATTTTCATTATGGGTTCTGCATGTAATCAATAAAATGTATTTTATCTCATTAACATGCAAAAATACTGTTTATAATCAACAATATAAAAGTGTCAAATCCTTCCACTAGAGTAGCTTGAACCAGGCAGTGGTTAGCATTTTGTCTTGATAAATGATGTGAAATTAGAGGCCATTTACTGTTTGGCTTATCAACTAATCAGTTAATTGTTTGAGCACAAGACAAATGTCCATCACAAAGACTTCAAAGTGCTTATTTTGTCCAAATATATGAATATATATTAGGTTTTAGACTGTTCAAAACCTAAATATATTCATATATTAATAATGAAAAAGCATTAATCCTCACATTTGAGAAGCCAACATTAGAAAACATTTAGCATTTTTACTTAATAAAGTGGGTCAATTAGTTATTGAAATACTATTCATTTCTTCATAAATGTGTGGTTGATTGTCAACACATAACCAACCTTCCAGATTCAAGAGAGAAGACAGCTGAATTCCTTACTGATAAAACTTTCCAATGAGTTTTTTTGTTTGGGTTTGTTGTGTTTCAACTCCTCGACCGCCAGCAGAAGTTCACATGGTCAGGTGAGTCAGAGCCCCTTTGAAATGCTTTCCAAGAAACACGTAACAAGAGTTTGGAAAGACACTGAAGCTGCTTACTCACTGTGACTCATCCTGCATGAAGCTAAATCAAAGTGTTGACGATCTCTGAAACACTAATGTCTGCTATACATGCAGAACAAGCTTCCCTGAAACTAAAATTAGCCTCCAGGGTACACAAGATGTTTGTGACAACCAGTCAGCTGAGTAAAGTGACTAAACATGGCCGACAGTTTAAGCAAATTGCCCGTGAATGGAAACAAATGGAGCAACTTCGCCTGCAGGGGCAATGAGGCATTTTATTGCAATCGAATGTCTCTGAAGGGAGGATCTAGGCCGGTGTGGAGGCTGTTATCACAGTTGGTTTGACTGTTGATGCAGGAAAAATTATTACAATATGTGGTTTAAATTTTTTGTGCAACATGAGAAGAATTAATCTGTGAGGAACATTTTTACTCATCAATTGAAGTCTTAATGTGTAGTACAGTTTGATACCCAATTTCCAAGTTGGTTTTTAAGCAAAAAAGTACAAATTTACTAGTTCCAGTTCTCAAATGGGGAGAGGAATGAGGATTTGTTTCTTCTTTGTGTCATCTGAAAGTCAGTGAAATATCTTTAGATTTAGGTGTAGTAGAGCAAATTTGAAGGGCTTTTTCTCTATTTTTGACATTTTATGGACCAACCAACTGAATTAAAAGGGGAAATAATCAATTACTTAGCAGGCCTTCAGCGGCATGCAGAGGGCTCAGTCAACGCTCCAGTGTTTGCAGAAGTAAAGAGGAAGCCTCGTATCACATTTCAAGTAGATTTACATTAAAATAAGACACACACACACACACACACATCAGACTGGAAGCTGCAGCCAAACAGATGCAACCACAGTCCAACCAGTGTAACAGCAGTAATATGAAATACTGGTTACCGAAGTGTTGGATATTTAGTTCTAAAATCAATTTCAGGCTGTAGAGGCAGCTCGATCCATCTGCACTTATAGATTTACAACAACAAATAGTCTGAACTTCATTATAGAACACAGTGCAGCTGCTCAGTGGTCTGGGAGGATGTACCAGTCAACTCCCAGGTGAGAGTACGTTTCCCCATCTCGTTGGTCTCACGATGAAATATTGACAACATGGTGTCCAGATGTTTTAAACAGCACAAGCTGTGTTTAAAAGTGATCTGAAACATCAGCGGTTTCTGTCAAGTCTGCTCAGAATCAAAGAGTGAGATTTCCCTCTCTGGAGATGCTTTCGCCTAAAGAAGAACCCTACAGCTACAGTACAAGACGGCGTGGAGCTCGTTGAAAAGGTGCACGTCTTTCTGGGTAATGGAGGACATCACTCACGTTGTCAACTGTGCAAGAGGATGCAGCTCTTTGCAGTGGGAGGCAACATGCTGAGGTAGAACAGTTATACAAAGTGGATCGTTATAATAATTGATGTCAACAAGTGGAACCAGGGACCCTGTGACCTGTGGTGATGTTATGGCGTATTTAGTCATTAAAAGCTTTTAACCTGCATTCAGTCCGTCACCGAGAGGACTCTCACCCTCACTTCTCTTTCAGTGATTGTTCACATGAACTGTCAACCACTTTATGGTCCATTTATGTTGCAGTCACCTTTCAAGCAACAATATCAAACATTTGTTGGTTGTAGCGTCTCAAATGCGAAGAATAATATGGTCAAATTAGACAATTTTTGAATATATTTGAATTTTGTACTGGTGGATGGATAAACGACTTTCAGATGTCACTTTGGGCTGCGGGAAGCTTGCATGGGTGTTGTCACTATTTGTTGCCATTTCATAGACCAAAGCACTTTAGTTGACATGCTTATTTTAATGTTTTCTGTCACAATAAAATTAGAAATAAGACCCTCATCTCACAAAGCAGTAAGCTATATTCCAATTGTGTTTGAGAGGCTAAACTGTCCTGAGCCATCCTCTAAGCTAACTACTTACAGCTAGCCCCTTTGGTATGCAAGTTAAATTATCTCTCGTTTTTAAATGTAGCTAAGACATACAATATTTACGAGGACATTTTAGTTATTAATGGGAGCTATTCTTCAATTCGGTGTCTATTCTGTGTGTAAATATAATTTATTTCATTAGAGAAAGAAACTGTAAGGAATGCTTCACAGGTGTGATCAGTCTTGCATTGCTAATTAGCACGATATTAAATTGACCGTTTTTTCTACTGAGTTTGGCCTAGCGTGGAGCGGTTAGCTAACAAATCCCCACCACACAGGGGGTTAACGTTACTCACTTCTCTGCTGAAGAGTCCTTGGCGGGTTCATTGTGGCTGTCACCCTTGGTGCAAAAGCCTCTCACGCCGTGCTTTCTGGTGAAGTGCTGCTGGGCTTTCCATCCGGCAAATACCCTCCCTCTGCCCGGCGACCTTGCATCCGACCTGACGACGGCGGCGGCGGCGGCTGTAGACGCCGCTTTCACGCCACCAACTCTTCCTGTCAACGGACGCTTCAGCTGGGTCTGAAATACCTCCTTGAGCACTACCGTTGACCGAAAATGTAACATTTCAATTCCGTCGAGAGGAGTATCTGTAGCGTTGAACTAGTGTAGAGTAAAGAAAATAAATCAGAAGAAGTGGAAAAACACTGTTTTCCGATGAGAGTGTCGGCTGCTCTCGGTCGAGTAACGGTTTTCCCGGTGATGCGCTCAACAACACAACCTTATCCTCTGTGGGATACAACCTACCTTTCTTCCCGCAGGAATTCTGATTGGTCTATAATAACGTTTGGCTGCACCTGATTGGCCAGGAGGGTTGTCAATCACGGGAGCTGTGTCGCTGTTTTGACTGGACGCAGGTCGTTTTTTTTATATCACGCCCAACAATTAGCACACATTTTATAGAGATTATTAATACATGCATACTTTTTTAACGTTTTACAGTTTAAATAGCATATACAAGGACAAAAGCTGTCCTATATTATAGTTAATATAATAAAAATGATTGTATTTCTACTGATAAATAGTCACATAGGCTATCTTAGTTAATTAATTAACTAATCTCATTGAAATCAATATTTATTTTGCAAGATACATGAGTACCAATAACAGTATGGCCTACAGAACAGAACATACAGTATATACAGGATATTTAGGCAATGTAGCCTGCACTGCATATTTACAAATTACAATAATACTCAATACATAGTCAAATTGAGGTACTAAGTGCTCTAAAATTTAAATGAAGTGACGATTTTTTTAGGCATTAATCTCACTGAGGTAAAAACAAAGCATTTTAAAAACTACTGAATGATCAAGTCTAGTCTAGAAATGTGTCAAATCTCATTTATAAAAGGTGTAAACAGCCATTTGCTGTTTAAATTTGTTTAAAAAGATAATTGCAAAAAAACAAACAAAAACAAACAAATCCAACTGTCCACACACATGCCCGTTCAGATGGATGTTAATGGAAAAGCAGACGAGTGGAATTATACTGTGGTCTGCTGTAGATTAATAATAAAAATGAGAACTGCAGCTTTCACAGAACATGTTAATGCAGTAAGATATACTTTAATGAAGCTATAATGTTTGAGTGATACACAGGAGCGGGAAATAAGTGCTTTAAAGTCAGAAAAGGAACATAAGCACTGTTTGCATGCTGTCATATTTTATCCTGGTCTTACACCATGTGAAATATTTTGGTACTGCACATATTCAGACTGTGGGTTTCACAGCAGATGGCGTCTCAGCTCTTATTAAAACAGTCACAGCACCACCTCCTGGTCCTAAATCATCTCAGTTAGAGAGGGAGCTGTGTGCTTCATTTGGTTTGTTACTAACCAAATATGCATGTGTCTGCATATTCTGGGAAATCCTGTGTGTATCCTCATACATAATCTGTATTATATATCATTTTCAACTACACTAATCCTACATCTATCTTATAAAAGTATCGCATTCAGGTCTATTCCTCCTGATCTAGACAAATAAAACTGCTGTGTTTTTCTTACTGTATTCGACCTGAGTCAGAAAGTGTTTTAATGTTAGTTTTGACCTCTTTGGCAGCCCTGGTGGGTGGATTCTGACACCCAGCATAAAATACTGACCTACAAAAGAGATTACTCACTGGAAAGTATTTTGTAAGTTGATTCAGTTTGCTTTTCTGCGTCTCCCAACTTTTATCTGACTTTATCTGAAGCTCGGTAAACTCCACCCACATGGAGCACCAAGTAGGATAAAACAAATACATTAACACTGACTAATAACGCCTCACTTGGAACATGAAACGCTGGTGAATTAGGAGTAAGGCTACTGGAAGAAACCCAGAATCTGCAGCTCTGCACTTCCAGGCGATCGTGGTTATAAGTAAAGGGGACTTCCGTCAATGTTTTAGCACAGCTTTTATAGGAATCCACATTTTCATTTTAAAAATTTTGGAGTTGTCCAGCTTCAAACACTGAGAGAGATGTGGACGAAGTATTAAAGTGCTAAAATCTCACTTTGGGCTGTTCATGCAGTGTAACTAGAACTTAATGTGTATTCAATAAATAAGCTGACACACACACACAACTGTCTCCTACCAGATGGTGTCAGATACTCTGAATCTGACACCATCTGGTTCTAGGGGTTTTACAAACAGGTGTACAAACTTTTTTTTTTTTCTTCAAATGACAGTAAATGCAACAAGTACAGATGAGTCTGCAGGTCATAACTTTAAATTCAACGCAGCAATCTTGTTATGCCTGATAACTTTTAACATTTTTATTATGTCATTTTAACGTGTTCGTCCTGTGCTGGCTTGAAATGTTCTTATCTCCCACATTTATGTATGTTCCTCATGCATGATTTGTTTTCATGTATTTTCAATCTACAATCACCTAAAGCTACATGTTATTGATTTTTACTTGACCCCCGGTGGTCAAAATGAATTTACTGCTGAGGATAGTTTAGTCTGAAATGAGAGACAGAGGCATGAGGAGTGATCTCTAGGGCCACCTTATACTTAAAAACTGTATAAATCATTTTCTCTTCTGTTATTTTATCCTTTAATGTCAATGCTTTTTATTTCTTAAGCGTCTACCGTGGGAGACATTTGGTGTAATGTAAAAAAAATTGCAGAAAAATAGCACATTTACCAACTAAGAAAGGCTCTTAAAGTTTAATTTTGTGCAGAAATCCCTCATGAGCAGCTGCATTTTCACCGCATGCAGCACTAAAGCAGAAAACAAAGGAAGGAAGGAAGGAAGGGAGACAAACAAGGCGATCCCTAACGAAGCTGCAGGGAGGAGAGGCGATAATTCACCAACACCCACACCTTCTCAAAAGCAGTCAGCTTCCTGCTCCTTTCAAAATGAGGGTGATGGGTGCGCTCGGCAGATCCCTCCCACGCTGCTTAGCGGCTGGCTTCCGCCCACCGCCCGTGGAGCCGCCCACCTCCAGCCCGTTGCCACGGCAACACATCATCATCAGTGACTTGCACTGGAGGAGGAGGAGGACAGCGAGGGGAGGGGTGGCTGTTTGAGAGCGGAGCAGGGCTGCCACTGTGAACAGCAACCGGCGTGGGTGTTCATGAGCCGAGCTATTCTCCAGAGAAAATCTGTCTACGTGTGTGTGAGAGAGAGAGAGAGAGAGAAGGGGGTGGGGAGGGGTGAGAGAGGGATGGAGGGAGTGGATGATGGGAGGTATGTGAAAAGGACCTGCGTCAGAGTGAGTCATCAGCCAGTTTCACAATGTGTTGATGTGACGCTGATGCAAATGGCCTGAGCAGGGATTCATCTCAGAAAAGTAAGAAAAAGAAAAAGAAGAAAACCAACGAAGAGAAACGGCCTCCTTCAGACGAACTCTCCTTCCAGCTCCTTCCATCCCAAATCTCTCTTTACCTGCCACCTTCGTCTGGACTCTTTTCCAGCTCCATATTTGCACACACAGTCACACTGGGAGCAGCAGGGTCTTCCCTGCCTTGCTCAAAGGCACCTTGTTCAGTTTTATAAGCCAGGATTCAAACCAGGAATGTTTCTGTTCAGTTTTTGAGTAAGACACTGAAACTCCAGCTCCTCCCTGTTGCGGGAAGCCAATATATAATCAGGTCAAACATTATTATGACTACATTACAGTGTTACTAAGGCTATAACCTGTTATTACAGGACTACAAAGACCTCGTTAGATTCTCTACCTGATATGAGCAATGAGACAAACGCGTATTAATGTCCACAGTAATTTAACAAGACTTGTTTGTATCCAGAGCTGGACTCAGTATAAATCTTCATTATTAACCAGTAGTTTCTTATTAGTTATTGAAAGTCTGCTATGTTTTTAGCCCAACAGCTAGTTCATATCTTCACATATTCTGAGAAAATGTTGTGAACTAAGTTAGTTAGTTAATTAGTTAGTTAGATTTATTTATAATTTCAGATGTACACTTCACAACTATCCTGAGGCATCAAGTGGCCATTTAAAGCTGCCAGGATTTATTATTTGGTAGATTTGTGTTAGGCTAATTGTGGCAGTGAATTATCTCCAGAGTGTCAGTGCTTGTTTCAGGCCAAATCAACATGAGTTCAGTAATTGTGCGTGCTGGATTCATATTGATGTTTAGCCATCATTTTGAATAATGAAGCTGGTTTAGATATTATTCATTAATTAGAATGAAGTCATATCATATATATCTTATCATATCAAATGTGGGCAAGCTGTGGCCCATATATAGCTGCCGGATTTGAACAGGTTTTGTTTAAGTTTAAGCCATTTTTGACTTAATTAGCTCCAGTTAGCAGCTTATAGGCCTGTTCTGAATCAGTGTCAGCAGCCGGCATTGGACCAGAGGCAAATGTGGCATGTTGGATTTAGATTTGTTTCATTGGTATTTTGGCAATCTGGCTGGTTTAGGCAACTATAATTTAAAAGAACTAATGATTTAACACTTTTAAAAGCCCCACAGAAATGATTTTAAACAAAAAAATAATGTTAAAATTACAATGACAACAATCTTCTACACAGATGAGGTCCAAAAAGAGCCCAGTTGATGTAGTATGGTTGTTTTTAGCTAAGTGTAGATTTATTTGAATCAGCAAACCTGTTACAAAATCCTAACTATTTGAGCTACTGCAGATTTCTATTGTTAATCCACCAAGGAACACTGACAAGTTTCTTTTTACACTCTAATTGAAGGTATTCTTATCAAAAACTGTATATTACGTTACTTTTTCTGTAGGTATCAGCCTCAAAAAATGAGTATCTGTTGGGATATAAATCATCAGTCCCCAGTCATATTATCATGCAAAGATTCATCACAGAACGCACCACACAATAGAGTTCAAAAAATAAAGTTTAATGTTTATGTGCTGTATAACAAATAAAATATATTAGTGTTTAAAAAAACAGGTGCATAACTAGGTGAAGCCTAATCTATCACTTTACAATAAACAGTGAGGAGATCTGTGATCAGTGAGACGGCAGGTCAGACATGCGCTATTCTCAGAAACATCGTACAGACAGTCGCTAACTCGGCCGGTGTTTGAGCCAGTCAGGCAGGAGACAACATTGCTTCTTCGTCCCCAAACCACGACAGCTTTATCTCCCAAAATTCACCAGCTGGTTGAGCTATAACAAACTACAACAGATCACAACCGCAAATCCTCACTAGTTTCTTGCCACAGTGGCAGCTTGAAACAAAACTACCTCATGGGATTTCATGAAAAGAGCACAACGTCTTTAAATACAAATACAGTGCTCTGTGCACTGAAAGTGAGACAACACAAACATTTCTCACCCTGGAGTTTGTGACAGACATACAGTTACTGAGCACATGACATAATTATGGATCCATATAGTATGCAAATAGACCTATTACTTACATAAATATTGCATTGGTCTGTCATTACGCTGAGTGAGACTAAACTATCTGCAGATAATAGAGGGCAAAGAGAGTCAGACCAAATTGTCTGGACATTATTATCATTTTAGACCAAACAGACATATTTACACAGTGGGGTGAACACATAAAACACAGTGAACAGTTAATCGTTATGTATCTACCTTTAAACAGCAAAAACACGTCTTTGAAATATGCACAGATGGCCATCACAGGTGGATTAAACACTGTTAAGAGCTAAGGCTAATCAAACATTATCATCATGTAAAGCATGTTTTAAATACCGGACACCTTCACACTGTTGTATTTTTTCCTCAATGACACTTAATTTCTTTTTTTGAGTTTGCTCTACATACATAAACACTGCATTGACACCAAAAATCTACAGCAAAGTTACACTTGACGAAGGAAAACCCTGGTTGAGAGATTAGGCTAGCACTATTTGTTATCATGGTACTATTTACAGACCCCAGGCTGCTGCTCCACCGAGAACAGCAAGAAACAATAATTTTGCTTTTTTTCTGCTGTTGTTAAAAAAACACAGATCTGCAACTTTTATTATTTTATTCTATCTTCACATGAAATTCAACATACGGAGTAGATTTTATGGCCCGTGGGTCCTGCTCAAAGCTTGTTGGATTAGTTCTAAAAAACACACACAGGCATCGTTATTCCTAAAATACTCCTTGTTTGCAGATGCATGGTTTTGGTTCAGCAGCAGTGTTTTGCTAAATTACAAAGTGAAATGAACCAATTAGCTCGGCCTCCGGCATGCCAGCCCAGTCATCCTGCCAAGACGGATGACAGAGGTCCCCTGCTGTTATTCCACAACAGCTCCTATACATCCTCTTCTTAAATTACCTCCCATAAATATACACAAGACAAGAGTGAGGGAGGAAGGATTAATCCCACCTCTCCTGTTTTCCCATTTTGAAGTGACAACGACAAAAAAGCGAACCTGCCAGAGGGGCTGAATCCTAACTCAAGCTCCCTACAAGAGTTATATACTTTTGTCTTGAGTTACAGTACAAATGCAAACACAGACGTTAGACTGAGAGAATGACAAAGGCTCAGGAGACACATGGTGACATCCAGGAAAACAATCACAAGCCACCAGTCAAATGCTGTTAAATCTTTGGCTATTGCTGGTAAATTTTAATCTTACCCATGAAAATAGATGTTAATATTTCAACACCAGCCACACAGTCTATTATTGTCTGCTGTTATTATGTGTTGAATGTAAGAATGAAAGTAATTTGTGTAGTTTTGTGAAATTGGCCTTTAAATATGCCTTAAAAAGCTGCCAGGATGCAAATACATTTGTTGTACCTATTTCCCCAAGCTGATGTTAGAATGGTAACATTATCTTACAGAGACAACATGCTAGTGTTCGCCACATGGTCACCCTCTCTGGGCACTGTGTTAGTGTGTTAACATTAGCACTAAATGCAAAATACAGCTGAGACTGATACGAATGTTTAACAGAGATATGGTCATAAATTAAACGACTGGACTGACGTTATATTTAAATAACATAATAAGGGGTTACTAATATTGTACGCTTAAACTTTAGAGTCACGTGAAGGTCTGTACCCAATTGTGTGCCAATCAATCCCTTGCAAAGATTTTCCACACCAAACCTGCTGGTGACTGAGAAAATCATCAGTTTCACAGGGATACATCATCTGGAAACCATCTGTACCAACTTACAGGTACACTAAAGGTAGTCCAAATGAAAGCTCAAGTATAAGTATTTAAGATCCATCCTCCGGTAACCATAAATTTATGTGCCAAATGAATTGGCAATCCATCCCTGCTTCATGCTTCACGTTGAATATTAGCAGCATCTGCAGAGTTAGTTCTGAGGTGCAAATGAGTCAAGGAAGCCTTAAAACACTATGGTAGTCATATAGAGTGTTACTTACATGCCGCACTCACAACAATGTGAACATGCAGCATGCATCTGCATCTGAATCTGCGCTCGAGTTAAGACTCAGCCCCAGCATCACAGCTGTCCAAAGAAAGCAACAACAGTAACACCCAGGGAGAGGTAAGGAGTAGACAAATGTCTGCAACAGATCGCTCATAAATTACATGTACGTCAAGCACGTACAATTAATCAACAGACAAAGACCCGCAGAGCACCAGGGGGGCTTCTCAACATGCTCTCTAGGTGCTTTGGCAAATACCTTTTAAAACAAACAGACAAACAAAAAGACACAATCAAAGAAAAATAAATGCTATTCATGAGGCAACATTGGTTGTTAAGGCTCTACTGTGGCTGTGCTTGCTTAGTATCTATTGACGGGTAAATAACTGCATACTGTCAAGTGTGAGTAGAATGAGGGGGTGGGAACGAGTGAGGGTTGGGTGGTTGGTGGGTGAGGCGGGAGGCGGGAGGCACTATGTGGAGTCTTCCGGCTCTGACTTGATGGTCTTCTTCTCTGCATTGCTGGACGCTCGCTGCGATGTCCCATTTTCTGGAGAGGAAGATAAAGCAGGGTGTCATCAGCGAAGAGCTTTATAATGCAGCCTTGTAGAAACTCAAAAAAGCCCAACTGTAGAACACATTTAATGCTGTAAACTCTCAGATTTATGTACCTCAACAACTTGCAGGTAGAGGACCTGCTCGCTTAATTTAAACCCTTAAATAGCTCCAGCTCGATGTCGAACATTACCAACCTGTTGCTGGTGTTTTGGTCTCCTCTGTGTTGCTGTTACTGTTGTTGTTATGGTTGTGATGGCGCTTCAGTTCATTGGCTAGCTGCTTGCCCAATGGGAGGTCCCCTTCCTGCATGCTTTGACTAACCACCCGCAAGTTGATTGGCCGTTCATCTGGAAAACAGAGATAAAAAATTATTGTTACCAGAACTTCATAACCCTGATTTTATTCACTGGTTTGGATCATTGCAATAAAAAGAGAACGTCCAATAGATAGAAAGACCTGTGTCAGACACAGCAGCTCTGCACTAAAGTCAGGAAAAACAACAACAAAAAGACAACAAAAAGGAAAATCTGAAGGTTCAATCCCAGACTTCTATTAGTACATAATACATGTTATTACAATAAAAACAAATTGTGCTGAGTATCTGCGAGATTTAACTGAAGCGAAACCCGTCATCAGTCCAGATGTTCTGACGCTGGCTTTGTTTTATATGTTCATTATTCTCTTTGCTGCTTTAAGATGCTGATCCCTTGTGTTTGCCTTTTATTCCCTTAGAGAGCAAGAAAGAAACAAAGACAAAGGGGGAATATTTTTCTGTTTCCTGTTCTGCTAGACAGCTCTGTGCTTACTACTGACATACAATTATTCTTTATTTTGAAAGTTGAGTTTACACTAGTACTGCAGATTAATGTCTTTTCCTGGTTTTGATCATACTGCAGCTAAGATGTTTATATGAACATGAGAGACTCTGTTATTTATATCTTCGTATGCATGATTTTAACGTCACGCGTGCGTCGGCTTATTTGTGTGCAAGTCTGTTTTAGATTCCTCGACATCTAAGCCGCCTTCTGACTGTCGTATCCTCTCAGTTACCTCAGCAGTGAGGGATGAGCCCACTTATGTTTGGGCTTTTTACCACGAGGGCGGTTAAAAAATCTCATAGCACAAAGTGATGTATTGAAATTAAAATATATAATAGTATAAAACCCATAAAATGCATATGACAAACTGAAACAAGTTGAATGTTCTGTCAACATATTAATTGACTAACTTTAGAGTTACCTCAGTGAAAATAGAGTAGAGACAGTGAAAGACAATGGAAAACTGTGTGGTAGAAGAGAGGTAGAGAAACACGGAGGACATGACAGAGAAAAAAGAAAAGGACAACTGAGGAAAGACAGGAAGCAGAGAAAAAGAGGAGGAGGAGGAGAGAGAGGTAGACAGACAGAAAGAGAGAGAGAGACGCCCCCCTCCGGGCAACTGGCTGGAGGTAAACAGGCGTGGGAGTGATAATTACAGGTGCATTGTGGGAAATGTGGGAACAGCAATATAATGAGCTGTCGGGAGTGGGTGAGGGAGGAAAAGGATGAAAATGAGATGAGGCCTGGAGGAGAAGTAAGATCCTGAACAATGATACTTCCATTCTCTCTCTTCTTCTTCTTCTTCTTCTTCCCCTCTGTATGTTTGAGAAGTCAGAGCAGGAAAAAAAACCAAAAGTGACAGCTGCCACTTCTGGGTGTGGAAAATCAGCACCTATAGGTGTTGCTTCCATCCACACAGCCTCGTACACATCCTGTGGCATTTAGAAGATGAAAGACCGATTCTTTGCTGCACTCCAAAAAAATCAAGTCAAATTAGGCTCAAATTCAGCCTCTTTATTTCCTGTTGAGCTTCAACACCAACAATGGGAACTCACTTGGCTAAAGACCTCACTCACAGCTGAGTTCTCCCCTGATTTGATGCTGGAGACAGCAGCGAGCTGAAATTAAACCAGGACAAGACAAACAAAGGCGAGATTTATGGTTTTTGGAAGAATTTTCAGGCCTTGTTAGGATTTCTGTGTTGCAGTTTTTGCTTCCAGAGTTAAATCGAATATTCTGACTCAGGCGAGACCTATGAAAATAAATGGAAGAGCGGATCCATCAGGAGAACAGTGTGCTTGGCCTCCCTAAAACTCCCCAACTCTGACCTCTGGCTGAAATTCAAGCTGAATCTGTGCAGCTCGGCTTTAGGTGTTCACAGAATTCACTCAAGGACAATAGAAATACTAAACTCGCTGCACGGTGGGGAGCAGAATAAGGCAGTAAGTCAAAATATCTTCAGATCACCTGCTTGAAGGAGGTTCAGACAGAACTTGGCTATCTGAGCATATTGGTCCTAAAAAAAGGAAAAAACATGATTCACTGGGTTGTTGGTGATGAGGAGGGTTGCCAAAGCCTATTCGCACTTGTATTCATGGTCTGGTAGGGTAGAATTCGGAGCTAAGAAAACTTTCGACTGAATTTGGAAAAAGCCACTCAGCTGCAAATGATGATTGTACAGGAGCCTTAGCAGAGTAATCATTATGCACCCGAGCTGAAGTAATTCCAATTGCAGCGAATTAGAAGGTAACAAAAACCTCAGGCTGCTCTGAAGACGAAGGTGAATTCTAAAGCACCTTCACCAGCTCATGTCCCACCTTGGTTGTCTCTGCTGGCGTCTGCGGCGGCTCCGTTGGTGTTCTGGGCGTCGTTGAGGTACTTTAAGGCGGCGGGTGGGATCCTCCAGTCCAGAGCTTGGAGTCGCTCCTGAACGGCGGCGTCCTGAAGGATCTCCATCTGCCTCGCCAGTAGACGCTCCAGCTGCATCTGAGGGAGAAAAATGTTTTCGTGACGTTAGTGACTCGTTTCAGCTTTATTTGATTTGGTTGGTGAGAACGTGTGAGAAGTGACAAACGCACACAAATACAGAAACGCACAGTTATGTCATTGTTACTTGACGAGAATAATATTGTTTGTGATGAGTAAAAAACCTCTCAAATGCCAGACTGTGGTGCTTTACTTGGTCTTATACTACTGTTATTGTAATATTCTGAACTGTTGCAGTTTAGACACATTTACAATATTAAATATGATATTTGGCATAATAACATATTAATAATGAAAATAATCGTAACACTAGCGTTAGGTGATACTGTCTAATATTGGAAATGAAAAGGTATTACAGCACAAATGAAAATGAAGCTGACTGAACCTCTTCTATATAAAGTTTTACCTCTCATGTAAATGAAGGTTAAATACTTTGTAGGCTATATAAAGTAAATGGACTTGCAGTTAACTCACACACACATCCTCTTCAGATTTTTTGTCATTTCTGCTCTTATTTTTGTCGTTATTTAAGATTGTGGAACATTACTTCCTGCTTATATTTATGTTTTTAACTATGCTCCTTCTTTGTATCTGTTCGCAAAGCACCTAATACTATTATATTTAAAACAAATTAAATACATTAAAGTTATATGTTTAAACAAAATCTACTACAACCATCACTATTGCAACTAGTGATACAGCTACTACTGTACTGACCATAATAACGGAGTCAGCATGCATTAATAAGGAGAACGAATGAAGGTAAAAGACTGACAAACAGATCGTTTTCATGCAAACTGGAACTGAAATGTGCAGCTGTGATGTGCAGTTATTGTCAGTCTGCACGTCACTGTCAGCTTAAATTATTATGGGATGAAATGTTTCAGACGGTCTGCAGTGTGAACGCGACCGTGAAATCTCTTCTTCTCCTCAATGCAGTTTCTGGAAATCACATCAAAATGACAAGTGTGGCTGCAGACAGACACGCAACGAGAACATCCACACAAAACGTGCATGAGATGATGCATATGTTCACGCCGCAGAAGTGAAGGAGCGCGCGGTTCACGCGAGTGTGTTTCCCTCTCTAATGAGTTATCATAAAGCTCTCCTCCTACACTCCAGCTCTAATTAGGAGGAAGCCGGAGCAGCAGCAGCAGCAGCAGCAGCATGGAAACCAATAAAGACCATTACTGGGATCAAACTGGATCCTGCTGCCACAAACATCTGCTGACATGGAAATCTGTCGCCATATGTGCTGCTGAGAAGGCGACAGCTGAAGTTTGTTTCTACATTAAAGAGACAGCGTGTTCATCTCTGGCTTTTAGATTTCCTCTCTTTAACGTAGCACTGTTCACATGATCTGTGAGGGTTTGTAGCAGGATTACACAAACATTTACCTCCTATAACATCACACCGACTTATCTATTTGCACTAAAGCTAAACAAAAGCTCACTGCGTAGCAAACACCAGTGACTTTTTGTCATTCTTGACCTTGTAGTTCAACAGGAAAAAAAACGCTGCTTTCAACAACTGAAAGATGAGCAAACTTTGTCTGCTGATGAAGGTCATGAGATGTGTGTGAAAGCTAGTAACTGGCCATTGAGTTTACTTTTTAAAAGTTGTCAAACACAATAAAATATATTGTGTAAATTTTGTGTAACATGGTATCTAACACCACCTTTGTAGAAGCTTATATTTTCAGGTAGCAGCATATCCTAAAAATGCAACAAATTTCAATGAAGTCTGGTGAAGGAAACTAAAAACTAATTATAATTATAAACGAGTTGAACATTTATGGTTATCGTTTATCATTTTTATTTCATTCGTATGCCTACCTGCAGGTTCCGTCCGACGGTTTCCTCTCCTTTCGACTTGGCGCAGGCCAGCTGCTCCCTCAGCATCTCCTGCCTCATGTGGATGGCCTGCAGCGCCTCCTGGATGTCGAAGAAGTTCTCCTGTAGATGAAGAAAACAAAGAGCGATAAGTGAATGTCTTAGAATAACACATATTTCAGTTATTTTTCTGAGTAAGAATTTGAGTGAGATGTTTTTTATTGTACACTTAAACAGAGATCAAGCAGATTAAAGGTTTGAAAAGCTCCTCAGTACTGTTACTGGAAGTTTGGAGCATTGAATGAGTCAAAGAGGATTTTTATTCCACAATTAGACATAATAAAGTCTTGTTCTGATTTGTCAGAGTTGATATTTTAAAATAATCCTGAAGATTTAGAAAGAACTGGAATTAAAATAATCATATTTACAGAAAATCATAAAATTCTTATTTGATATATTATAATAATTATTATACAATAGTGTAATTTATGTCATTCCTTTCAAAATAAAATAATGTGGTTATTAGTTATTAGTAGTAGCTCAGTTTTTATAAGTTATCCTATTTGTTTATGTGTCAATAAAATATTATAAATATTAAATTTAAGAATTCTCCCATGTTGTCAGAATTTGAAAACTGCTTTGTCACTTTTATTTTGAAAGAGTACTACCTAAATAAAGGTTTTACTATTATCTAACTAATATTTATGATAATTAAACACTTCTGTTATTATATTAATAATAATGTGTGATGAGGAAAAGATTATTCCGGTTATTGTTATTAATGTTTCTGGAGTTTTTCTGTTTTTTCAGAAAAAGAGTCCTGAAAGTGACCCCCCCCCCCCCCCCCCCAAGGAGCCCAAAATAGTTTTAGTGTGCAGGTGTCGGTTCATCTGCAGCTCATCATCGTCGTGGTTAAAATCCCTGCACAGTTCAGAGCCACCACATGTTTTCGATCATCGGTTTACAAACTGAGAGGAGCCATTCAGGACTCGCAGCCAAGTGTGTCAGGAGACGAGCGCTGAGAGATCGCTTTGTACTCTGTTCAAGGCTGTTACTGCTCTGTCCACTCGCTCTCTGATAACTGCGCACAGAGGAGCTCCATCTGCCAGCGCTGTGTCCCTCTACATTTTAGACATTAGAAATCATTTTTTTTAAATAACCAATGAGTGAAATTAGCAGAATAAGTTTCAGGTATCAGCTCAACACTACTACAAGCAACCTTAAGTAAGTTAAAGGGCTGATGCTGACTGCAATATAAATATTTCCCATTTGTGGTTTTAAATGTGACTCTTTCACACAGGAAGTGACACATTTGTTACAGTTTGTGGTTTGTTTGGGACAAGCAGATGAAGAAATGGGTGGTTAGCATGAGCAGGGACAGCGAGTGTGGCTCAAACGTTGACTGCAGCATAAGAAATGTACTTACGGTAAATAAAAAATATATAAATAAATAATAATAATAATAATAAATTAATAATAAAATTAAATACATAAACAGAAAAAATAAAAATAATACAATTAAAATGTTGTAAAAATAAATACATGAAAAAGATGTAAATAAATAATAAATATTAAAACAAAACAGAACTAAATATATATTCTTCCCTATCTGTCATTAACATCTGACAAAAATGACTTAATTAATGTGTTGTTTAACTAATTCGTTCAGCTCTGTTTGAGTTTTAGTGCAGAAACACCATTCTGAATGAATATTTTACAAAAACACACAGTGAAAGACAAACACAGATCACAGATCTGCTGACTTTACCTCTGTTTTAATCCTCTTTGGCGACGGCTCGTCTCTGTCTCCGCAGCGAGATCTGTGGAAAAACATCAGGACGTGGATTTCAACAACTCGAGTGCTAAAACCTTCTCACAGCTGTAACACCTTCATCTTACTGCTACTAATTGTTAAAGCAACAGAAGTGTTGAATAGTCTCCATTTTAATGCTACAACTTTCAGGCATTGTTGTCGCAGTTAGAGCAACGAAACTGACAAATTCACAAACTCACAGAGTGTGAGCAGCGAACACTATAGTGATGGGAAGTCCGGCTCTTTGCAAAGCTTCGGCTCTTTTGGCTCGGCTCCCTTAGAAGAGCCGGCTCTTACGACTCCCAAATGGCTCTTCATTTAGCATCACTCAGAGCCTTATATTTTAGCCTAATTTAGCAATTATGAATGGTTTGTGTTTTGTTAAGCAATTTTTATTCAGTGTTTTATTTAAGGCTAGTAACAGAGTTACTATTTAACATTTTAATCAAACCTTTAACTGAACAACTGAACACAGAACCACAGCAAACAAATCAAATAAATAAAGGCCAAAGTCTTAACATTATGACTCTATATAAAAGTCTTTACTGCAGGTTGGCATTCTGAAATTTTTGCTCTTTTCTTCACTTCACACACGGGAGTCGGCTCTTCTGGCTCTCTACAAAGCATCGTCTCTTAGAGCCGGCTCGTTCGCAAACGACCCATCACTAGAACACTAGCTCTTACTTGCTGGTGCGGTAGGTGTATTTGTAGGTGACCTCCCTGGAAATCTGGCGGGCGAGTCCGAACAGCTCGTCTCGACGTGTCAGCAGAGCCATGTCCCTCATGCAGAGCTGAGCTGCCGCTTCGTTCACTGTCAGCTACACATCACACACAAATGAGTCAGTTTGGTTCAGAAGAAAAGACAGAAACACAAACATCAAGAATCCCTGAGGACAGATTCATTCAGCAGAAGTGCGTGAAATGCAGTAATGTGTATGTTTATGAACCTCGTGCAGTGTCAGGTGTTTGCCGTCCCTCCTCTTGGAGTCGAAGCGTCCGTAGATGGCGCTGTATTTGCGAATCTCCTCCTCCTTCCGCGGGTCATCGTCGCTCATTTCAAAGATGTGTCCGATCATCTTCGCTAGCTTCTTGTTGTTCTTCAGCTGCTCTTTGACCTCAGCCAGGTCTGTTTTAGGAAGTCCCGGCGTCATCCTGTCCACACACTCAAGGACTGACTGGACGGCTGCAGCATCCAGAGCCTCCAGAGCGTCTCTCGGTGAGGACGGGGAGCCAAGGTCCGATGGCGACAGACTGTGCTCGCTGTCGTTGCTGTGGCCCGACCAGAACCGAGCTTCGCTGCTGCCCTGCAGGGGCGACCCGGCTGATATTTTGTCGCGAGCAACATCCAGCTTTCCTGGGTCGGAGCAGGCGGCAGCGATGGATTTTGGAATCTTGACGCTGGCGGTGTTGGCTCGGTCCTGAGCGCTGAGCAGTGTGGGCGAGCCCTCGGGCAGCTTATAGACGGGGATGCTGCAGACGGGCAGAGAGGTGAGCGGCTGGTTGAAGATAGCTGGGTTGGTGACCCAGTCTCGCAGAGCCTTCTGTAGGCGGCGCACGTGCAGCGGCTTGCTCGCCATGCCGACAAGGGCCATGATCTCCAGGAACTCCTCCTCCCCGGCTTCGCACAGCTGCTGCACGTCGTCGCCGCCCTGCTGAATGAAGGCCTCGTAGTAATAGAGCAGGTTCGCCCGCTGCAGGATCCTGTAGAGCTGCAGCTCACCCAGGGTTCTCGGCAACACCGCCGCCATACCTGCAGGACAACACACAAGTTAATACGACCTCATGTTAAGAGATACTGCTTTGCCTGTTCACTAAACACTGTATGAAACGACAGCCAGTAGCCATTTAGCTTAGCTTAGCATGGAAACAAAGGGAAACAAATAGCTTTGCTCTCTCCATTGGTGACAAAATTCACCTCTGCATGTGTTTAATCAGAAGTTATACACTTCTTATTAGTGTAGTTCATATGATTTCATTGTGAAATTTGGTTTTATCCAGCAATGGGCTTAATCCCAGGCCATTTTCACCCTGACCTTGGTGGACTCTGTCATTGTTAGCTTAGCTTAGCTTAGCTAAGCTAACAAGGCTGTAGCTT
Source organism: Sandelia bainsii (assembly GCA_032362345.1). Taxonomy (NCBI): domain Eukaryota; kingdom Metazoa; phylum Chordata; class Actinopteri; order Anabantiformes; family Anabantidae; genus Sandelia; species Sandelia bainsii. The sequence goes on along the minus strand of JAUMHL010000013.1, from coordinate 1,657,455 downwards.
TGTATTTATTGCACAGTTCAATGCACGGTTCAAGCTGAAATTTTAACTTAGCCAGTAAACAAATAAGCACAGTTTCCAAAATATCAAACTATTCCCATGAGGCTGACCTCACTGAAACTGTATCATGTGTTTGCACTTTAAGGTTTCAGCTGTAGGAATGTCACTTAAGTCATTTGCTGGCTGTAGGGCCTGAAATCCCCCTGCTGAGCACCAAATGGCGAGAAAAAACAAGTTGTCCTTTAAGGATAAGTGAGAAAGTCCGAGATCCACTCAGGATATTAATTTTGATGTGACATAATATGCGATATCTCCGCAGTAGTTCAAAGACATTTTCTACTATTATTGCAGAACAGCAGATAACATAGAAACCTACAGAATCTAAGATATAACTTAACATCAAATACAAAACACATGACAGTGTTAATAAAATAGAAAAAGTGAAACAGACGCTGTTTAAAATCACAAATCTGAACCTGCCTCTGTTAACAAACTGACAAAGAAACACTTACAAAAAAGTGGACTATATGACTAATGACTGTACACATTATCCCTGACAGGTGCATGATTTTACTTTATCAGGCCTGGTCAGGTGTGGGTAAAGGTTAAATATAGCGGCTGGCGTGTTTTTTCTTTTCCCCTAGTTTTTGATCTACATCTTATCAGGTGTGTGAATGTTGGGAATAAACATCAAATTAGAAGTTAAATCTGTGTGAACGTGTGCATGGGTTAAACTAGAAAACCTGCGAAAACCTGTTTATTTAATCGACTATTCGAGCCATCAGTGCATGACATCCCACGTTTGCACAATCCTGTGAATAATCTTCAACGTCATCATTCACTCTGCCCCCGATCTCAAACCTTACGAAGCAGAGAAACACTCAAACCTGAGCCAAACTTATGTCACTTTCCAGCTTAAATTGAGAGAAAGCAACAGTGAAGATCTGAACGAGGCTTGTTTTTGACTCTTCCTATGTGCATGTGAGGCCCTGCGAAGGCCTAGCGAACAGAGGAGTGGCAGTCAACAGGGCCGAGTTGCTGGGAGGACCACATGCCTCTCTCCACCCCTGCAGGATGTGTAGGTGGTGGGCTCGCCTCGCCCAGAATAGGCCCAGAGAGCCTCAGCCCAGAGAGCCAGGCAGGTCCCAACGCAGCCTGAGAGAGGCGGGAATATGGCAAAGACAAATGCTGCCTGAGAGAATACGAAGACCACCTGTACCTTGAGTTTTACTTCGACTAAAACTACAAATACCACAGATACAACAACTACTTCTACTGCTGTTGTTGCTGTATCAGCTTTGCCAGTTCACCAAGCTGAAGCTTAAAATCTCCACAAAGGAGACCAGCAACACAAAGTTAGTTGTAACAGGTTGTTGTAGTGTGTTCGCAGATCCATTTAGTCCCTACTGTAATGCATTGCACTCTATTTTAAATAGGCATCCACTACAGCAGTTACCTTGTTTGCATTTTTAAAAAAAACTACAGCTTCCAATGACATTTCACCAGTGCACAAGCAGCGACTGTGATATGCCTTCGTAACTGTTGGTTTCTCTCTTATCCACCCACGAGCTCTTCTAATATCATTTGTCAAACTTTTTAGCTGTAATCTCTGCCACAGATTTAACTCCAGGACAAACTGAAGCGGATAGAAATATGCTTTAATGGGCTTATATGTGATTAAAATAAAAGAAAACGCCACAATCTTCAATGTCAGTTAAACATCTATTGTGACTGAAACGACAATAATAACTAATTGAAAACATAGAATCGTAACAAAACCAACGCAGCAATGAGAGAACGGCAACAACCACTCAGGCTGAATGAGTGTAATTCAGTTGTTTTAGTCATTTTTTACTTACATATGTATTTAGATGTGTGTAAAATGTGAAAGACAGTGTTCGTGAGGTGTCGTATTGTCTTCTACGATCACATCAACTACTAATGTGTCAAGTGATGATGTTACTTTAGATGGTTATATATTTAGGAACTGGATTTAGTTAACATATTTAGTATGTGAGACTACAGGTGAATGCTACTGAAACTCCAAAGGCACCGAATTCAAGCTAAATGTGATTATTTCTGGGAATTATGTTCTTATAAGAGGGCTAAAACCAACAGTATTACACTGTTTTGTACAAATGTACCTGTACCAAATGTATTTTCTTACTTGTGGAGATAAATCATTAAGTTCTGCTTCCACTTCAGCTCCCTGCTGTCTGTTTCCGGCTCTCCTGGTTTTATTCTCATATGAATCTGGGCCTAAATCTGTTGTGTATACAGCAGAGAAGTCACTAAGCCGACATGTCAACACTGAGATTTACATAAGAACCCAGCAAAGATGTGTCTGTTTTCTTTTATTTTACCTTTCATTTATTAATAAGTGAATTCATTCTGTTCCTTTTAGTAACAATGTCAAACATTGTCAAACGCTGCAGCATCACATCTTTTCTCTGACACGAGCTCGCTCTCATAGCACCAGACTCAAATCACCTAAAACTAGCCACTCGTTAAGAAACGTTGTCGCTGTCAACTGAAAGCGTTTCGGTGGCTCAACCCGCTCGAACCTCCACCTGCGTGACCACGACACACTGTTCACGTCACTTGTGAACAACGAAATGTGGCAAACGAGAGTGAAAGCAGTGATGTGGCGACATCACTGAGCAGCATGAGCACAGTGATGCGTCAACAACATCCAACTCATACAAAGACAAGTGGAAAAAGTGACCAATTCAAAGGTACCATATTAAAGATCAGCGTATTTTAGACCTGATTTATGCCACATGGGAACTTACAAGTAAGCAGCTTTGATATGCAGCTGCAACATATGCAACATGTGCAACATTCACTGGGAAAAGAATATGTTTGGATCATTTAACTGAGAATTTAAATGAGAAAAAAGGTTGTTTTAATGCCTCTAATCTCTAATTGCCCCTGAAAGAGTTGACAAATTTGAGATGGAAACAACCAACTGTGAGTTCTGTTCACGTGAAAATGTGCGAATATTGGTGAAAAGCAAGAGCACGAGAGAGAAGAGCGGTGGGGTTTCTGAAGCTTCACCATCATCCAACAGGCAGGTCGGACAGAGCGTGGTGGACTCGACTGATTCTGTGAATCATGCAAACACAGACAGACTACTGTGCATGCTTTCATCAAAGGTGTAAAAGAAAGTTTGAGTGAGTGCACACTTTTTTAAAACACTTAAATTTCTCTGTTTCCCAAGAAGTATGAACGCACAGCAAGTGTCTGCAACTTTACATATTTAACTGTCTGTAAGCTGCTATATGTTAAAAGCAAATCCACCACAAAGTGTAAGATTCATATGGATCTTTATGGTTTTAAGGAGGGAGAAAAAGGACGATGACGACACAAATCAGTTGTAATTTGTCCCTCAGTTAAAGATCAAGAGTCGTTTTACACTAAATGTCACTTAATATGAACAAAAACAAGAAAAACTTGAATAAATCACTCGTTAATCTACCATTGTTTCTTCTCATGATGTGTTTGGGGAACATCTCTCAAATGGCTGTGGAAAGAGGACACGACTGTCACTTCATTGGCTCTGTAACGTTATAAAAAGCTGTGGGGAGAGAAGGAGGTTTCATTAGCTGTTGAGGGATCCAGCAAACTGATGCTCAGGTATGTATCTAACAATCTAACAACGGTCAAGATTAAAACCGTACAGTCTCGTGCACTTTGCTGCATGATCACTGTTCCTGTAGCTGCATCTATTTAAATGCAACAAACCAGTTGCTAAGCTGATGTTAAATAAATCTTTTGTGTGATTTTTCACTCAAAAATGACAAATTTACTTCAGTTCTGGCTTCTAACATATGGAATAATCAGATAAAACAACCTATGTGAACGTGTCACTTTGAGTTGCAGGAAATTATAACAGTTATTTTTCACCATTTTCAGATGAAACCTGTTTGTTGCAGTTCCACATGCACTAACACAACTAACAGAGGCCGAGACTTTTGTGACAGAAGGTGTTTTCTGCTCATTTCTTCACAACAAAGCTGTGTGTGAACCGAACAACTATATTTAGCTGCAGTGCGAACGAAGACTCCGGTGTGTGAAGCAGGTAAATTGTCCGTCAGCTGCCGAAACTGTGTCTAGAGAATAAAATGATCCCGGTAGCTGCAGCTGCAGGTTTAAATTCAAATCCTGGATTCACAGTTTTAGAAAGGAAACAGCTTTAATGATGTTTTTGGTTCCTGTTGGACTGATGTCTGTCAAATTGTGTGTCTGTCCGTGTGTGTGTGTAATAGGTGGCTGTGAATGGCAGGCACTAACTGATGTCCTTCTTCACAAAGCGAGTTTAGCGAGTTCTGCTTGTCACCTGGAGAAGGCATGCTGCTGGCACAATGGCACCAGCAACACAAACAAACACACACACACACACACACCTCAGGGCTGATTGTTGTAGTTATCCAGGTGAAGCGCCACGCAGCAGACCACGGTTATCTCTGAGCACTGCTCTGATTTTCAGTGTGATTCAAGAGGAATTTCCCAGTTTCTCAACGTAGAACAGTAATGTTGTAATCATCACAGTGACCTCATGTGTTCATACAGACGTGTGTGTGTGTGTGGGGGGGGGGATCCTCAGACTACAAGACCATTTTACCACCACATATAAGAAAAGCATTGTCAAAAAAAAAAATCCCTGTAGCATCTAAAAGACAACACAAATGAGCCAAGCAGCTACAACAGTGTGTTCATGTATTGTTCCTACAGCAGGTTTCCAGTCACATCATCGCCTTTTGTGGCACTTTAACTGCTTTACTACGCATCTATCCAGGTTTAAAGTGGCTATAAGTATCTCCAGCTCTTTCAGTATTTATGTAGTATGATAATAGAGCTTTAAATGTTGTCTATAGGGCTCAGTAGTGACTTCATAAAAGCTTTTTTGAGCTATTTCCATCTCTCATTGGACTAATTTAATGCTCTGATTCTTACAGGCTGTGTGTGGTGCTTAATTATGTGTTTGTCTCTGCACAATATGTCTTTAAGATACCTCTATCTATGTAGTACTCCTGATACTCTGTATACCATGACTTTCAGCACGTAAATTATGAGTTTACGTGATTCTCTGATATTTATTGATCAAAGCGTCTCCTATAATATTCTTACAGCAGCTGCCAGTTTTCATTTGCTATCTTTGCTAAATATGATTGTGATGAAGGTAAAAGCAGCAGCAGCAGCGGGTATCATGCAGGATGGAATCAATTTCTAATTGCGCCTACCTGGTGAGTTTTTGGCCCCCTTCGTTCCGCCCTTGTCCGGTTCCTCTTCTTCCCTTTCTCCGTCTTCTTCTTCTTCTTCTTCTTCACTGTTTACCAACACAAAGCCTGGGTGTCAATTTGTGCAAAACGAAAGTCCACAAAGAAGAGATTCCACAGCAAGAGCACGGCGCGTAAAATTAAAAATGTGAAATCAAATTAGAAATGGAGAAATAATTTCCAGGAGGAAGAGAAACCACGCAGCGCCTGCTTGTCTCTGCCTGCTCGCACCGAGCGACTCTCTTCTCTGGAAACTTTTTCCTTCTCCTGCCGTTGAGAGAAAAGAGAAAGAAAGCGCAGAATATCTGTAAAAAAGCCGCTGACCTTCGTGCGTCTCCTGGTGCGTCTTTTTTCCTCCAAGTGTGTGTTGCGTGTGTGTGCGAGTTTGATGAGTGTGTGTGAGCGTGTGTGTGTGTGTGAGTGTGTGTGAGTGTTTGAGTCCTCTCCCAGCGTCTCTCCACTCCCCTGCACTTTTCATCACCGTCAAGCTGCACGCAGGCACCGCTGACAGACGTCCGGTTGTTACGTTACAAAATAAAAGCACCAGTGCTCGTGCAAACAGAGAAGGTTTAATAACACGTCGAAGGTTGTCATCCCAGTGTGTGTGTCTGTGTGTGTGTTTGCATGTTAAATTCCACAAAAGTTAAGCATGTAATGATTCCTTATGTTTTTAAATACTCAATTATGTGCTTATATTGTGAAAAAAACACAAAACTATCCCAAACTATGACATTTTGTTTGTTAGGACTACATTTACTTTGTCTTTAGCATCTTTGGTTGGATGTTTGGATCCAAAATATGATGATAACAACAAAATTAAAATGCATGATAAAACAAATCCTGCACAGATATTAGAGTTTATATAGCGCACTGCAAACAACACACGGATAATTACATCTATGTCTTTACATTTTCCAACGTATCTACAAGTACCACATTTCATATTAATAAATTGAATTCTGTTATACTATTCAATACATTTAGTTGAGTAAAAAGACAAGTGTTTCCCTGTGAAATGTAGTGAAGTTGTGTTATTTAACATTTACACATTGTTGTCTTATTGTATATTTGTGTGTTTCATGTGAGACTGTCCTGCCTGAAACTTTATGCCACCGTCTTCCTTTGTAAAGAGGCTGCTGACCTCAGTGGAAAAGCTAAAATAAAATAAAGAAGAAACTAATAACAATAATAACAGCTTTTATTTTGTAGGCCCTTCCCGTCTGCCGCGTCCCCTTACCGCGCGCAGCTTGACGCGTTAGCAGAATGAGGTGGGATATTCCGCGGCGCGGTCTCTCTCTCTCTCTCCCTCTCTCTCTCTCGCCCACGCTGCTCCCTGCGTGACGCAAATCCGCGCGTGGGCGGACACACGGGGCGTGGGAGGCTTTCTGCACGGAATACCAAACACAGGCAGGTTCAACACCCACAGAGGCGCAGAGAGACACAGCAGTGCGCACACTTCGTGCTCACAAACTCACTTATTATCATTATTATTATTATTATTGTTGTTGTTGTTGTTTTGCGGATCGTATTTCATTATTTGGTCAATGTAATAAAAAACTGTTTAAATCTGATCCCTGTGCATCAGCGTTAAAACTTGAAAATGTCTCCATGTGTCTCTGTTGTGTACATGCTGAGCTCATAACTACACGGTATACATTTTAAAAACATCTACACAACACCTGTAAAATTTGTGTATACTTTATATATCATATCTGTTCCTGTGCATGTTTAGATACTATTTGTCTAAAATAACTCAGGCTCATGTAGTGTGTAAACACAGTATATATACTGTATTATATACATGTAAAATATCAGTATTTGTATAGTTTCTATCTATAAATGGTTTATTTATATATATATATACTATAATGTGTGTATGTGTATTTAATGTATGTTCACATACTGTATGAATGCAGTAAAGTCATAGTAGTTTAGTAGAAGTTTACCTGTATATACTAACACTATATATACTGTATATATGGGAATATATGTATATGTACTATAGTACTATGTAGAATGTGTCCATTGGGCATTTATTTATATAATACAGCCAACAATAAAATTATAAAATGTCAATATATGTTCTTTGTAAGTACTTTATAAGTGTTTTTTTTTTAAACTTATGAATATTTGTAAAGACCAGTACTTTGTTCGTATAGTTTCTTACTGTAAATGTGCACGTCTTCACATTTAAAGTCTCCTGTGTACCTGTAAGTATTAGCATACGTTCTATTTATAAATACTCAGTACTACAATATTTTATCTATACATATGGTACATACTTACTTAGAGCTGATTATAAGTATCAGTATAAACTTTATATATGTACAACGAGCCCATGTGCTCATGTACTGTTTACACATACATGTGTGTTACATACGTATATGTAGCTTGAAGTTTACACATTTATCATTCATATGTTCACAGATATATATTTGTCACGTGTGCATGTTTATATACTGTATATTTATATGTACTATATCACTCCTCCTGCCTATCTATAAATTGTGTTTATATACTGTACAGTATATATATATATATATATCATTCACATGATGTCTCTATGTGCATGTGTCCATATGAACATGTATGTAACTGCTGTATAACCTATGGTGATAAGTCTTATATATATAAAACACGTTTGTGAATGTATACTGCACGTGTACAGTATTTTTTAGTGTTGTTTAACAGTTCCTCAGAAACAAATATTTACATTTTAAACAAATTTATAACCACTGAGAACATTTATTGAATATTTCCATAACAGCGGGGTCTATTTGTTTTGGAAAATGAGCAACTTCCCTTTATATAAACCAGCGGAGCGAGGACGTCTGTGATCTTTCTGCAGAGTTTAAAGATGCTCATTCATCATGAGGTAGGACTTCTGCACAGTGTAACGTATGGAAACATCATGCAAAAATACTGTGAGGAAATACCAGAAGTACACTGAGGGTTATTCTGAAGTTATATAATATATGCAAAAATGTGCTGCACATTGGAGGGAACTCTGCTTTGTGACACAAACAAACAGACATCAGATTCATGTTAAAGCTTTGGAAGGAAGTACCTCGCACAATTAGATGATGAACAGAAAACATTCCCAATATCTGATAAAAAAGCAATGGTGACTCGAATTTCCTGCAAACGGGCGTCGCCTCACACATGAAAACATTTAGATCTTCGCGTCTCAAAGGAGTCGGCGTCGCGTTATGAATAAGACGAAGCGGCGTGTGGTGGTTATCGCTGAGTGAAATCTGTACAGGCACTTCTGGTCATGTGCGAGGCTGTAAAGTTTAGCGCCGCGCAAGTGCGTCAATGAAACGGGGCCTGTATGCAAATGTCCAATTCAGATTTCACAATTTTAAAGTCAGCAGCGATGTGACAGAGCATGCAAATGGTTTCCAACACAGGGAGGTGGGTAGCAGGAAGCCCTCGCTGCACTGACTGTGTGTGACCCGAGTGTTTCCTCAGTGTGACGGAGACGAGCTCCATCTGAACACGACCTCGTCTCCAGCTCTCCTCCATCGAAGCTGCTGAGCTGACACAAGACATAAGTAACAACTGTTTACTGCTACTGTACTGCAAAGTACTACATGTGCTCACATAGTATCTAACATGTTTAAACTACTTCTTAATACTCACACCAAACCTGCTGTTGATAGTACAGCTATACACGTTCTTCTTCTTCTCCTCCACTGCTGTTAGTACTACTAGTTCTGACACTGCTACTACTGATACTAATACTACAACTATTACTGCCACTGCTGCTACCACTACTATAGTTAATAGTACTGATACTACCACTACTAGTTCTCCTACTGCACCTGTTTGTAATAAAGCCCTAATTTTAATACTACAACTACTACTTGTACTACTGTTATAACAAGAACGTCTCACACAGGTAAGAATACTTCTATTACCTCTACTGCTACCATTTGCACCAACACTACTGCAGTTAATTCTACTACTGCACTGACAAATGACATACTACTGCTACTACGACTCCTAGTAGTACTACATCAGCTAAATAATGAAAGATACAATTTCTACCACTAGTACCAGTACAACTACCACTACTGCAACTCTTAGTCCTAATTTTACTATTAACTTATTAGCACGGGAACTAGTAGCACCAATACAACTACACAACTCTGATTACTACTGCTACTAATACCTTCACTACTATACCTGACATTACTGCCTGCAGTTGTTTGTTAGTAGTATTGTGCTGTACTTTTCTACTATTAATACTACATGTTCTGCCACTACTACTTCAAGAAGTATTACTACAGTACTGAGTGCACCTCTAATACAGTCACATTTCTGAGAAACATACTATTACTACTACTACTACTATTATTACTACTACTACTACTTCTTCTTCTAGTACTAGTGCTACTATTAGTTATAATTTCAGTATTAATACTGCTATTATGAGGTCCTGACATTAAGAAACATCACTTCTAGTACTCTTACTAATAGCAGTACTGACACTAATAACAGTACTAATACTATTATTATTAACTCTAATGACTGCAGTTGTCTGTTTGTAATAGTGTACTTGAACACAGAGTACAAATATTCTACTACTGCTACTGCATGTACTAACACTATTACCACTACTGATACTACAATTGCTTCTCCTACTACAGCTACTTTCAGTGGTACCAATACCACCAGTACTACTATATCTGCTTCAACTGATACAACTGTATGTACTACTACAGTTACTTTTAGTCCTACTAGTAGTACTTTTAGACTAACTCCTACGATTGATTATGCAAGTAAAAAACACACTGCATACTAATATACATATGTGTACTACTAAGAAAAACCATATTGTTACTGGTACTGATAAATACAAGTACAAGTAATTGAACTTGTACTGACAGTACTAATACTACTGTTTCATTTAATCTTGATTTCCCTACAACTGTTACTACAACTGCTAGTACAGATACTAGTATTAGTTGGTTTTACAAGTTCCAATATATTTAGTATACTGTATTTATAGTACTACTATCCTTGTTACTACTAATCCTACTACTGATACAAGCACCAGTTAGTAGCACTTACTACTTCTTGACTTCTATTATGACTTCTAGTACTTCTGGTACTACATTTGCTACTAATCGTATTATGTAATCTAAATTTAATCTACTACTGCTGCTACAATTAATACTACTTGTAATACTCGCTATTTCTACTAGTCCCAATTCTACCACTACTGATACTACTACTATTAATGTGTATGCGTGTATAAAGACATAATATCCCTGCTTGTTCTACTTCTACTACAGATCCTACTACTACTACTGCTGCTGTTAATGAAACAACTGTTGCTGATACTACTCTTATTACTTCTACTACTACTACTACACCTACTAATCAATCATTGTAATTATTAGTTGTGACAGTACAACTGCTTCTTTTAGTCCTCATTTTGTTTTATTTTAACAACTACTGGCAGTGATAGTACTATTGTTGGGTGGTGAAAAGTACCAGTGCATATATTTATACTGCTATTGCTGCTATTACCACTAGTGGAAAGTAACTAAGTACATTTTAAGTACTGTACATAAGTACAACTTTGAGCTACTTGGACTTCACTGTTCCCACATTATGATCCTTTATACTTTCACTCTGCTACAGTACATTTCAGAGGGCGACACAGTACTTTTTACTGCACTAGTTACTAGTTACATTGAATATTCAGATTAATCAACAAATTAATTCTGACTGTTATTATTACTTGTAGTATTACATAGTATAGGTAATACTAAGAAATTAAAATTAGCTCCACCTCCAAGTACACACTAATATGAGTCATTCTGCTTAATGAGTACTTTTACTTTTGGTATTTTCAGTATATTTTGCACAAAATGCTGTTGTGCTGATGTTTCTGCACTGTTGTGTTGCAAGTTTTAATCAAATCAAACATCTGAGTACTTATTCCACCACTGGCTACTACTAATTGTACTACAGCAGAGGAAGCTTCACTTCCTGAATGAGTATTAGTAGAAGTAGCCACCAACAGGTGGGTCAAAGGTCAGAGGTCACGGTGCCCAGCAAAGAAAAAAATAGCTCAAATTATTATTGCTGCCATGTGCAGGAAATTAAAAATCCACCTCCTGCAGCTTCTGAGGGGATTAAACCCCCCAGAGGTGCAGTAAAGTCAGTCGGTGCACTGAAAGCAAACACTCGCTCACTGCAGAGTAAAACTTTAATATTTGCACGTGAGATGAAGAGCAGAAGAGCCAGCAGAAAGCTCGTAAACGCTCCTCTGCTGCCGAGCGACGCCCTCAGCGCTCATTGGGGACTCGAGCAGCTCGAATCAAATCTCCACACGATCGCTTCGACAGCGCCTGATGATTTCCTCATCAATGAGCTATTTTGGGGAATTAGGCCAGACGCCACCAGCGTAGCACCCTGGGGAGGGAACAGCTTTTGTCAAACCCACCCCCCTTCCCCCTGCCCTCCCACTGCCACCACTACACTGTGAACACAGCAGCAGAAAATACAATAAAACACAAAGAAGTAGAATTTACACTTAACACTGCAGCATCTTTTATGTGTCTTCAAAACCCCAAATGATGAGAAACTATTTGCAGAGTGTGTGTGTGTGTGTGTGTGTGTGTGTGTGTGTCTGTCTGTCTGTGTGGGGGTGGACGGGGTGGGACTGCTTGCTTTTCAGATCTAATGCTAATTAATTTCAGAATGAAACTAAAACAAATATCAAAGTGAAACTGCAGATTGTGCTGGAATATCGAATCCAACAGGAATATTAAAAATATATAATATTAAAAAAAAAAATCCAAAATGAGGCTGATTTGAGTATTTCATGGCTCAAATAAACATATTATGATGCTCAGACATTAAAAAGATGCTCTAGGGTTAATTAATGATAGAAAAGAAGGTAAAAACAACAAAAAGTGCAATTAGCATATTAGCATGGCATATAAAGTCCTTTACTATGACATTACTACAACTCTGTATGATCCTATCAGTGAGCTTTAGAGGTGCTCTGGAGCCGCGAGCTCACGCAGTCACAGCTACATTTTCATGACAACTGAACAAATAATAATATTGATAAAGACGGTGTCACACGGTCGAAGGCGCTTGAAAAAGCAAACGCAGGAAGCCCGGGTCGAGAATGTTTTGTCACACTTTGTGTTTCCAAGGTCAACAATGAACTTTCATGCAGATATTTGTGATGTGTTTTCCAAACGCACACATGGAGCAGGTAGGATTCCAGTCCGCCCACCTCTCAGACTCTAAATCCTCGTCAGGCTGCTGTGCGTGTGCGCGTGTGCGTGTGTGTTATTATGCAGATATGACCTTCTGTCTGCGTTCTCGTGGCTCAGCCTCCGAGCAGACGGGGATCAAATCAAATTCTGAAAGAACCGATGACGAGAAGGAGTATCGGCTCCATTTCTCCCCCTTGTTTGACCTCCCTCCTCACCCTCCGTCTCCCCCCCTCACCTACACACACACACATACTGTATTCAATAACAACAAGAACCAAACAAGAACAAATTACAGCAAGAGCGCCGGCAGGAAATAGGATGTCCACCCACACAGTGAGGTAGGTCGACACCCAGGCTGCCTGTCCCCACAAGTCCCAGTTTCCCAGTTTGGTTAATTTTACACCACTGACTTGGGTCTCAAAGCTTCTATTGCTTCTTTTCTTGCAGCAATAGAAGTTGTTTTTCCATATTTTTTAAAAAGAAGACAAAGGTCAGCTTAAGTTCATCAGATAAAATTGCATAAAAAGTCCCTAAAATTTATTTTAAAAGAAGAGTTCCATTTTTTTGAAAGCACACACGTCGGGAGAAGACACAGCTCTCATATCTGTGCAGTAGAGTAAAACTGGGCACATAACCTCCTTTAAAAGCACAATTTGTTTTCATACTTACACAAGTGAAGTTTCAATTAACATCAGTTTTCAGTGCACAAAGAAATTTCATCTAAAAGTTGATGATTGTAGCTAGTGTGGGTATTTTCTGTGGTGCACAACTGGCTGTATATTCCTGTATAACCCACAAGCACGAGCCTATTCAAGCACGCAGCCCTTTCTCCTCATGTCACAGTGATTTAGTCTGAAGTCTGAATGAATACAGTCACACTGAAGGACAGGCACGCACAAGATTACGATGTGCTGATGTTTTTAAGTATTGTGTGCCTTGGAGAAACACTTCAGCGCTGCAGCATAATCCCAGGTGTCATTCACAAGTGGCAGGTTTGGCTGTACAGAGGATTTTTGGGTGAAGACAACCTAAGAGAAGTTATTTTGTAAAGAAAATAATGTTTGAGAGCTTATTTTTTCTCCTCACAGCGATGAGATAACCAGCACAACCTGACTGCCATCACGTAACTTATTAGAAAATTTAAAGTCCCTCAATACTGCAGAAAACTACAGTTGTTCCCCTTTTCAACAGGCTCACAGAGTTTCTGTCGAGTTCTGACGAAAGCTTAGTTCACCGCTGTCTTGTTTGACATACTTGAAGTCCTAACCCTCACTCACGCACAACAGCAGCCCGTGCGAGGTCTTCTGCAGGAACCATGCTCGACCCTTAAAGTCGTCTAAGGCCGCGTTCGCACCAACTTCACAGCCGCCTTATTCGTTTTAATGCAGTCGACGCAACAGGGAGCAAAGACGGTAAATTCATCAGCAACACATCCTGTCTTCTGTTTGAATGTTTCCAGCCTCGGTCCATGTCAGCCCTGGTTAACTGCCTGTATATCTGTCGAAGCTGCAGTGATATTATGAACTATTTTTACTGCCATCTAATTGTAGCAGCGACGTCGTCAGTCGCAACCTAAAATTCCTGCTCCCTGGAGAGAGATGGTTGCTGCTGCAGACCATAGTCGTATTTACAATTCTGGCCAAATACAAGTCAGAGCGAACGAGGATTTACTATTCATGTAGACTTCAGTTCGACTTTGTGAGTTGCTTCACTTGGAGGGAAACCTTGTATGTAGCGTCCAAAATTTTCAGTTCATCTAATCAGGTTTTGAAATATTTCCACAGACTAAAAAGACTCCGCTCATCTTTCAGTTGAGTCCTAAACACATTAAAAACTGCCAAGAGCAAGAGTTACAAGGTTTTCACACAACAGCAGCAATCTGCTTTCATGTCGTCCTGTCAATCATTTCCAAAGAGTAGGCGTCACTTTTTTTGTTTCCTCCCCTCCCCACTGAAACATCCAAACACTGGATGTATCTCATTTGGCAAGGAGCCTCTTCATATTTCACTTTTCAGGAGACGCCTGTTGGTTTAATTTCTGCAGCAGCTTGCCTCTCTCTCTCTCTCTCTCTCTCTCTCTCTTCTTCTCCTTTTCTTTTTCCCTGCAACTTTTTTTTCTCTCTTCTTCTTCTTCTCCCCCCCCCCCCATCCTTGAGTAGAAACACATTTCAATGACACGCCCACGCCTGGGCCTGTCAGCCCCTCGCCCTGTCAGAGCGCCCACGCTGCTCTGCTCCCCTTCTCCCTCCCCTCTGTCTCCTCCCTCCCCACCAACCCACATCCTCAACACTTTGCGCTCTAAAAAAGCAGCTCTTTTCATCCAAGTTCCTCCTTTGGAGGAAAAAAAAAAAAAGGAGGAACAACAGAGCAGCATGATTCAGTCTCCAGGCGGTGGTAGTGCTTGTCATGGAGTGTCCCTTTTCATTTGGAGGGAATATGGGTTACAGCATGACTGTGATGCCAAAAACAGGAGTTAAAAATTTTCACTAAAAGGAAAAAAAACAAACGCTCCTCTTGTCTGGAGTTTGGTGCCTCCTATTGTCATCTCCACCCAGTGTTGTGCTGCTGTTTTGGGTGGCAGACACATTTTAGACGGGTGTGGATGTGACTTGACTGGGAAGGAAAAAGAAAACGTTGTGAAATCAAAAGAATCTGGTCAGAAAGTGGTTAAATCAGGTTTTTTCGTTCTATAAAAGCACAACATATTTTTTGAGTTTGCGCGATGCCGCATGAGGCCACAGCTTGTGTGTATTAAGAGAATTTGTATGTGTGTGAATGTGCACAGGCTAAAGCCGGTGTGTTTGCACAGGCTCCCTGGTTAGCAGAGTCTTACTTTGTGTCTGTTGAGAAAGTGTGGGATGGTATGAGCGGCTTATGTCTGACTGAACACGTGTGTGCCTGCGTGGGCGGGGAGTGTGTATAGGGGCTGTGTGTGTGTGTGTGTGTCTGTCTTTGCACACATTACACTTGTGTGGGTGTTTTGGGCAAGGATATGTGTGGGTGTAGTGTGCGTAGGCGGAGGTTATGTGACATACAGATAGAGACTGCAGTGTTCCTGCAGTGTGTTTATGTGTGTGAAACTTTACTGCAGAAACAGCTATAGGGGCCCTGCTGTCTGCAAATGTGCCAGTGTGGAAATCTGCTGCCTTCATTTGCATCGACTACTTTAAAATCACCTCCATAAAGATGCCGTCGCTAAGAAAATGTGTCATGTGCAAGTGCTGAAAGGGATGCATGAAAAAGGACAGCAAACATCTGCTTTAATTTTTAGAATTAGAGAATAAAATTGTGCATAAAATGTTTCTCACAAGTTGAATGATTAGAGGATTAATCAGCAACAATGTTGTTTTTACAATATCTACTTGTTCTGTAAGTACGACTGACAGTTTTATGTCAGATATCAGATATTTCCATTGTGATAAAAAGTTAATTTGTGGCTTTTTTTTCTGGATATGAATGTGCACTTGCAGAATAACAAAATCTATTCTATGCAAAATAACATAACGCAATTAGCGAGTATTTCGACTTACGTACTGCCCGACTAATTTGCCAGTGTTCAAAAACTACAGCTCCCATGATGCATTAATGTCTGGACAATGGGAAGAAAGAGAAAACCTCCCATTTTTCAGACTCTGGAGCATTCAGGCCTTAGCTCGCTTTGTTGGTTGTCGTGGTTGGTTGGCTTTGATGGGATTAGTGTTGCTTTTGGACTTTATCTGAAGAGGCAATTGCTAGAAACTGTGGTTTTGAAGCCATTTAGCCACGTGGAAGACGTCACTGCAGTGAGAAATTCACCATAACTTGACCTGAACATACTGTGGTATAAGTCTGATGGAAGATAATGTGGCACAAGGTGAATGTGAGCTGTGGTTAATGGCTGCTAACAAAATATTGCGTAGTTTTAGCTTTATTAAAATGATTTAAAGCCCACACTTTAGATGTTATCACAACATTAAGTGGCTCAGTAGGTCCCTACTCCGCCTACTAGTAGGTTCAGTAGTTCTTTCATGCCATAGTCAGCATCTTTACATTAATAAAAAGTGCCAACAAATACTCACTTACTGTATGTTGACGCACAAAAACTACTTGGTTAATTACCACATGTGGTGATAACATCTACTGGCCATGAGCGGTGTGAGAACACTTGAATCAGTGTAAATTCATCCTCAAAGAAGACCCTGAGAAACATCCACAGGAAAATGAATCGTCTGAGACTGATTTGACAAAAAGTGACCTCGCTACCAACACGCAAATCTACACATTCGATATTAACAAATTCTGACTAAATGTTTTAAAAATGTCATGTTCGAGGAGGTGAGAACCTGATGTGCTGAAAATGACTAATCCCCCCTCTAAGGTGGGCTCAGTCTGTGGCCTTGTGGTTTAAAAGATTATACTGTAGCTAGGAGGTTAAATTCCTGCAAAAGCCAATGTGTCAAACAACAATCACACTTTCACAAGTCTGAATTGCACCTGTTTAGTCTGTGTTTCTGAGTAAAAAGCTGATTGGCTGGAGCATTACATATGTTGTGTTTGTTTATTTGGAGCTAAGCTGCTACATTACATTAATTAATAATAAAACATTTGCACCTTTTAATGATCGCAAAGTTTTTATCTTATGTAGGAGCAAAAAGAGGAACGCAGGCTATCCTGCATTTACCTCACCTGCATTAACAGTAGCTAGCTACATGTACGCTACATAAGCTACTGAAGCAGTAAAGTTTTTGCACCTGTCTCCTAGAGAAATGTGTCAGTGTCCTACTGATTACTACTAACAAATGCTAAATACATTACAGATTAAAATAAAAATAAAAACATATAATCAAACTACGAGACTCTGAATAATCATAAAATTTGTACAGAGTTTGGTTGATGTCCCGTCAAAACGTTCTTAAGTGGGTGGGGTTCTTCTGGGGGAATTCGGACTCATGTTTGTTAAATCCTGTCTACAGTACTGAGTGTAGTACAGCGACTAAAACACAGATTCTCATCTTATGTTGTGTATCAATCATCATTTGTCATTTATTTTTTATCTGATGGTCAAAGCAGCAAATGTGCAACGTCAAACAGTTGTGCATGATACAAACCCTGAAAATCCTGAAATGAATTTTAAAAATTAAAAAACTGTTTCAAGGTGTGATCTGCTTTATTAAAAAGAGGTAAAGTGCAAATGTGCATCATTTACTGTGTAATGAAAGTAGTGTGTTCAGAAAAAAGTGGGCCGAGCGTCATTAATGTGGTGGAGTTTTTACTGGTCTTAAAATGCTATGCGTTGCACCTTTAAAGCTTCAGTGGGAAGCCCTGTGGCTCCCTACTGGCAAGCCGTGGGCTGACGTGGAGGGGATTTGCCCATTTTGGCCTCGTACAGGCCTCAGCGACCCTCGCCGCCCACGGCATCCTCACCCTGAGAGTGCTGCTGACGTCTGACATGTGTGCTATCTCCAGGCAGAGGCTGACGCTCCCTCCGCCACGACCACACACTGCAGTCAGAGAGAAACCAGCCGGTCTTCGATGTGGTGTGCGTCTGTGTGTGTGACAAAAACACTTTAACCCTGAGCTTATCTTAATGTGTGATTAATCTGTTAAGTGTATTAATTTGGAGCTGCCTCCGAAAGGTCACGACATCTACTATCAGATCGCCTGCAAACCTTTGCAGACTGACATGCTGATATGTGACAAAAGATGAACACTAACGGGGAAAAAATCCCTTGGAGGAGAGGAAGGAGAAGAGAAGAAAAACTGGTAGAAATGATGAAACAATGCGAGCTACAAGGGTGTGAGCAAAGTTGAGGCAGGCTTTGAAGTGAAGCCACACATTTTGCATGATTATTGCTGTTAAGTTTTTGATCTCAAGCCAGCAGGCACGAAAAACAACAGCAGCTTGGGATTAGTCTCCCCCCCACTCACACGCCTACCTTGCCAGCATAAGTCCCTGACTCAATTAGAAAAAAACCTCTGCAACTTTGGGCTCCTCACGCACAAGTACCCACGTCGCCCTGCCCACGTCGCTGCAGCACATCACAACCGGCATCACTTTAATCGCCGAGCACAATGAGCGCACAGGGATTTGTGTTGGTGACATTAATGCAGAGACGCGCTGACAACTAATGTACACACTGATGAGACAGAGCCAACAAAACAGGAGCGAACACACAGAGGAGATAAAGATTTATCTGCCTTTAATTAAATATCACACACCATCCACAGAGGTCACTGCCCGCACACAGAAACTCACTGGAAAATCCAAAATGTGACAGTTGATGTGGTCTGCTCATTTAACTGATCGCTGAGCACATGCAGTTCACAGGAGAGTTTTGAGTGTAGTTCAGATGCTGGGCAAAACCCTCCGACCTCACCAACATGTTTGTTTAGGCTGTTTACTACCACACGGTCAGCAGCAGGCCACAAGTTAGGAAGCATCGCAGTGCAGGGTGCTGCACGTACATGCTCACTGCAGTATGATTACTGAAGTGCTTCGAAGTGAAACAGGATTGCAGAGAACATTTTACAGGACATGGAGTGCGCTACTGGCCAGTTGTGAACATCCATATAGTCAAAGCTGCACAAATATGAGTCGAGCACACACACCTGCACAGCATGTACAAATACAGCACAACACAATCACATGTGTTTATTACTTAGCTGGAACTACACAGAACAAGTGAGCTGCTGAACACAAACAGAGACAACTAACCTGCCTTGATGCATGGAAGATCAAACTCAATGAACTGGACTCTTTCAACTTCACTTTTGGGAGAGGAAGCACTGCGCAGGGCTGAAAATGAGCTTGTTCTCAAACCTGCGTAACGGCTCAGGTGAATAGCAAGGAATCAACTCTGTAGGTGTAAATATTAATCCCTCATCTCTTCCTTCCAGAAACGTCTCTCATATCAGTGGTTTCTACTCAACAACATCAAAACCTTCCGAGGCGGGAAACTCTTCTATTTCCACTGAAATCACTGGGAATTCCACTGGAAATAGAAGAGTTTCCCAGTAATTTCAGTGATCTAGGAAGTGGATGGGACCTACTGGAAATCCCTTCACGCACAAAGAGCTCCAGCTAAGTGAGTAATGCAAATATAAAGGTCAATGTCCTGACTGTGGGTGACAGGTGAGATTAATCTGCACTTTTCCATTGGACAAATGACGAAAATGTGAACGTGCACAACGTGTGTTGGTTGGTTGTGATGTGGTTGATCCAAGACTCACTGTAGTGTTGTTTTCATTATGTCAAACAGTCAGCTACAAAAAAAGAAATTACAAATGTAAAAGTGGTACATTATGCATGCATCAGTGAACACTTGGTGGAACAAGTATTCAGATTTAAATAAAAGTGCAAACACCACACAGAGGAAACACTCGAGTGAAAGTCCTGTATTGTAACTGCATACTTAAGTATTAAAGGTAAACAAATACCACATCAAATTATCTACTTTAAGTACAAAAGTATGTACTTAGTTCTACTCTCCAGTAGTGCTCTTAACATGTCACTCTGGACAAAAGTGTTAGTTTGCAGAGAAATATCTAAACAGTACTGTTCTGGTTTTTAATAGTCTGCATGTGGCACCTGGAGCTTGGTCCTCGATGAAACTCTCGTTCACAGTTTAATTACATCCGTTCCTATGTTGTTGAATAGAACAGAAAATAGCAATTTCACCAGACTCCACTGACTGATGAAGATCATGTGATATGACTGGAAGCTTTAGATAATGAAATGATCTTACGTATCTGGTTTTGTGCTGCTGAGTCGCTGAACTTTTATTTTGCGAAATGTCACATTTCCGTCATGTTTTTCCATCGTTTGAGCTTTGGCTGAAGCACAGCAGTACACGTAAATCCCAATTAATCTGAAGCTAATTAAGCAATTAACGGCGCTTGACTGGAGCTGGTGCCTCTAACTGTTCACCTTCATGATAAACTCATAACAGCAGCAAACAAAAAAGCTTTAATTCACTTGTTTTTGGCAGATCTTCTGTAAATTTTGTTAGAAATTGTTACGTTATTTGGATGAAACATTAACAAACGCTGTGGTTGCTGTGTAGTTCCTATATAAAAGACCAGTGTTTCCTCTTTGCAGCTTTAATAAGTAGTAATAAAGGAAAAGATACTTGAACAATCACTCGCTTTAAGAACAACAGCTATAAGAAAGCTCTGCACCCTCCTTCAGTGACTTTAAAGTTCACTCGAGTGTCAGCTGAAAGCTTTCAGATGTAAAGTGCAGCTCTCCTGCTGTGCTGGCCCTGCAGGCTGCGGGGGCCGGAGAAGGGCCCGGGCGGAGCCGGACCGGGCCGGCCTGCTGGGCCACTGGCCGCCCACGGAGAGGCCTGGCTGGGTGGGCGTCATCTATGGAGCGATTGATCCCAGCCAGGACAAAAAGTCTCCCTGTTGTTCTGCTCGACCAGCAGCAGGAGAAATGAAGTTTAGAGCAAATACTGCAGTACCACACCACAGTACTACAACACTGTTTAAAAGTACTCACCACTGTAGTAATACTAATAATGTTATTTATATGGAGCCTTTAAATGTGTTTTACATCAGAAAAAAACTATAAAAACAGGTGAATAAATGGGAACAAGTACAGTAAAAGAGAAAAAAGATGCAGTACTACTACTACTAAAAGTGCTTCTTTACTATAGCTTAGAATAAGATACTCATTTCGGACTACTACTATGACTAACGTAACAGTATTACCCCTAATAATAACTTATAATCTTTCAAATCTACAATCACTATTAAATAAAAAGTATACAAAAAACTTTTGCTTCTATTATAAGTAACATCACAACTACTAATATGGTCACTACGGTACTATTATTACTCAGTACTGATAATACACTTATTACTACTAGTACAGTTATTAGTGCTACTGATACTACTGATATTATTCATAGAGCCACTGTAACTATTGTGCCGCCGCCGCTGCGACTTCCACCAGTGATATTTCTATTTCTGTTCATGTACTACTGCAACTACAATACTTCCAGTACTTCACCTGGGCTGGTACATTTTAAATTTTTATCCTAGAACATCTTTAACGTTAAAGTTCAAACATTCAAACTGTATTTTCATACAGAGACGGATTTCCCATGTAAAAACAAATGCTACTTGTATTTTTACTATTATAACGTACTTATACTTCATTAATAAAGGAAAATATTGTTGTTTTTACTTCACTTTATCTATCTATCTATCTATATATACACATATGTATATATATATTTAGCAACACGTATATTAAGATCCTACACATAAAGATGAACTTAATACCAACAACAAACATAAATGAAAAATAAAATAATTACAAATTTGTTCTAATGTGATCAACTACTACAACTTCTCTATACTTTAATTTTGTAACTTTAAGTACAGTTTTTAGGACTTTTACTTATCACAGAAGTGTTGTATTGCTATTTGTATTTAAGTTTAAGATTTGAATAATTCCTCCAGCGCCTGTCTACACTCTGAGTCATTACACGCCCACTATTAAGTCTTTTTCCCACAGAGCTGATCAGTCAGGTGGAAAAATACTCCTTTATTTAAGTAAAAGTAATGATGCCAGAGGGTAGAAATACTCTGCGACAAGTAAAAACCCTGCATTCAAAATGTTACTTAAGTAAAAATACAAAGTTATTTAATCAGCAAAATATATTTAGAGTAACCAAAGGTAGATGCACAATGAGTCATTTTCAGAATGATGCTTATTATAATTATTAATGCATTAATGTGTCATCACTGTAACAATGCAGCTGGTAAAGGTGAAGCTAATTTTAATATGTTCTTGTGAATTTCCCCCAATGATCAACAATTCTCTTAATCTTATCTTAAGATAAACTCTAGCATCTTGCATCTTTAATAGCATCTTGTGATATCCTACATCTTGTATTATCAATATCAATCTGTAAAAGTAAGCAGCAACTTTAGCTGTCAGATAAAAGTAATGGAGTAAAAACTGCTATGTTTTAATATTTACAGTGTAGTTTTGAGTGGAACTACTAAAAAAAAAATACAGTAACCAAGGAAGTGAGTGGTCACGGGTCAGAGGCAGGAGTTTTCCTGTGGATGTCGGAAAATGACATGAAAATAACTGTATCAGTTAAGATTAATAGTTTCCATTAACCGGTGCATGAGACGACTGTGGAAAATGTAAAAACAAAACAAAAAAAGCAGCCAGAGCAGGTAAACTTTGTGTAGAGAGCTGGAGCATGACTCTGGTTCCACGTCAGTCTCTCTCCTTTGAAGTCCAGGCAGCCGTGCCGAGGAGAGGGGAGGGTGGCGGCTGCTGCTGTGGGTTCAGGTGTGGAGGTGTTTGCTTGGAGAGGGGGGAAAGGTCACAGCTACAGAGCGCACATCTTTTACACTTTGTAATCGGCATCACAGAGGAGCCACGTCGGGCTGAGCTGTTTATCAGCTGCTGTTCGGTGGTGTGGGTTGGATGCTGACTTTTATGCACGGAGGGAGTTTTGGAAAGTTTTGGGCTTGAAGAGACAAAGGTTACTGCAAATATGAGTGGATGTCAATGAAAATTTGTGTTTGTTTTGTTTTACAGATACAGTTAATGTGGTAACAACAACTACAGATGTTTCACAAATGCAGTTTCACTTACAGCAGCAGTAATTGTAGATCAACAAGTACTGATACTTTACTGTATGTAGAATTTCCATTTTATGTCACTGAAGGACAGTCTGAATATCAAAGATCTCAGTTCTTATTTTCTTAGTACTTTTGTACTGTAAGTACATTTTAGAGCATGTACTACTTGTAATGCAGTACTTTTAGGTCAGTTCTACAGTTTTTGATTACATTTATTTGTAGGGAATCATGTGCAATATCAAACCACTGGACGTTTCCATTTTGGATCCAGTTCCAAGATGGAAAAATATCCCAACCAGTTCACCTTCAGGTAACGTCAGAGTCGCAACTTTAAAAACACGAACTGCTTAAACAGATTTAATTAGGGATTTAAAAGGACTTGGGTTCAATAAGTGTTTTCAGAACTGGATTTGATTCCTAATTAAGCTATTTCCACACAAATGGTCGCTGTGTATTTAAACATTGAAAATGTATGTATTATATTGTAAGTCTGGCCTTAAACGTTAAGACATAACCTCCCATAAAATACACTTAGATTTTACGTATACAGTTAATTCAGATCATAATATGGGGGAATTTGTAACACATGTTACTTACAAAACAGTAAACACTAACTGCTTTATGCATGTTTTAGCTGCTGTTAACACAACAGAAGAAACAAGAGAGAGGTTTTGTCTTAGCTCGATTCAAGAGCTACAGCTGCACTGAAGCTCTGCCAGGCTGCTTCACGCAACCAGATGCTACAAAATAAAAGACTTTTCCAACAAAACAGAGGAAAGTCTGAATTTGTGCAGGTTTTTTATGCCTCAGGTCACCTGAGATGCCCAACAAACACAAATGATTCCCAAAATGCTGTAATGATTTACTTCAAGTTAACATGTTAAGTGCAACACGTCTCAAAGAAGAGCTTTTTGTTTCTATTATATGATTTTATATCTAATAAATGTCTCACAAACCAGCCCTAAACATTTCGTTCACTCATTCTGCTCAATTTATTTGGGACAAACATCTTTTTCAAGTGGCAGCGACTGCGCCGTCGGTGGGGAAGTAATTCATCTTTGCTTCTGCCGCTTCACGATGGTTGAGCATGACAGAAAGTTGTCAGATTTCTCCTCAATCACCCACCAAACTGTGAGTAATTGTGAATACACTAGGGGCAGGAAATAGGTCATAGAAATAAGTTGCAAAATTATGCTTCACTGTTGGAATCTTCAGTGTGTAATTTAAATACTTGGTTGGGAGTTTAAAGAGGTGGAGCGTTAATGTCTTTTAACCCACTTTCCATTGCTCAGTAACAGGTCAGGTATTCTCAATATAACGTACCTGTGTGTAGTTGTTATACAGCAGTCGAAGCTAAAATACACATTGCTCCTTACTTTCTCAGGGATGTGGTCTGTCTTCTCCGTCTGACAGCAGCATCTGTTAGATGTTGATGCACCTGGGAAAATGAGATTTTGGTATAAGTAGTCCAGTTCACTCTGTAGAGCTGTATCTCTGCTTTCTCATCTCAGTAATTATCATCATAATCAATCGTTAAGCACATCATAACATTATAATATTATCTTCAGCCAGCCTTGTTGATCTTTAATGATTAATAATGCCTTTCCAGTATGAGCTGAGTCTAGTCTCTGATCTACATCATATACAGAACATGATACAAACACACTGCACAGAAACATGAACAGATTATTGAACAAAAAAAAAACATGCTTCTGTTGTTATTCATTTTATGTAATACTCAGCCAACTTTTCTCAGTTTTGTTTCAATCAGTTGACAGTAATCGTATAGTAATAAAATAAAAAACACTAACCTAACTAATCTGGTAAAGGTATAAAGCACCAGCAGCCTGCAGCTAAACCTCCAATCCTGCTGAGACTCATTTGCTTTTCCCAAAATCATATTTGGCTGGTGAAATGCTAACAGGCTCTGGCAAAATTTGGAAGGCACCAACCATTGTGGCCGGTGGATGAAAATGTTAATTTCCTCCCTTGATAATGATGCGTGTCATTTTCAAATGTGATTATACAAACAGAATGGTGCGTAACACACTTGTAATGTGCTTAAGATGTTTTAAAACACATTACCGTGCTTCCACACTGTGCAAGGCAAAAGCTGCTAAAGGAAATCTTCAAGGTTTTTCAGATTGAAACCACAGGGAGACCCGGAACGGTTCCCTGAGGAACTCCAGGATTAAGACTTCTTAAAACACAAAGGTAATTTGAGTCATTTGTCACATGGAAAAGCTCGTGTGGGATTAGATTCCAAGGGAAGAGAAGGAATTATTAGCTGGTTATTAGAAAAAAGAATAAACATCTATTATTTGATAATGAAGAAAACTCTCCCTACATACAGATAAATCACTTGTAAAAAGTCTTTTGGGAAATAAGAGTGCCATAGGAGTCCAGACATCAACAAGACTGGGACTGGTTTTTATGCATGGATATAATACTGGAACAGTAGTGGGTAAACTGATGCATGTAGGCTACTTAATACACAGTATTTACCCTCTGCGGATCTGCTCCTGGTCTACATATTTAAAAAGTCTTATAATTTATATACACTACCAGTCAAAAGTTTGGACACACATGGAAATGACACGATTTGGGGTGCGATTAAGGAGCCAATAAATGTTTTGTGTTTATACTATGAGGAGAGAAAAAGAGAATTGATCAGGAGCATGAACGTCTGGACTACCTGGAATATTTCAGATGGGGAGCCTGACTAATATCTACATTCAACAACCTCTTTTGTGAACTTACCCTTAATTTGGTCCAGTGGAACAACAGTGAACAACTGCAGGTCATGATATTAACAAGCTGCTTGTATGTCAAAGCATGGCCGTCAGCAAAACCCGTCCCTGTAATGAAAAAAAGAAGAAGCTGCTGATCAAGGCTCGTGAATTGAAAATGAAGTCAGTGCCCACTAAAGCATGAACAGGCGCGTGTGCTGTACGTGGCCAGGTAACACTGCAGCCTCACTTTCCTGTGTAAACAAAGATGAGGCTGTATGAACAGAGCCAGTGGACTGATGCCAGACCAACCATGACAGCTGTCTGCTTTTATACATCTTAGCTGTCTGCACCCAGTTCACACTGCAGCGCTCATTGTGCTCTGCACACAGATCCTGTAAAACCACACAGACAGTGCTAATGGTGGGCTAAATCCCAGATCAGTTTTATTATGGCCAATATATTTCCAACATGGACAAACTAGATTATCTGTTAGTGAAGAAAAGTCAAAAACAGAAAAGCTTAAGAATACATTTACTAATGTTGCTACATTAATATTTGAGCTATAAGAAATATAAGAACATTTACACTGCATTTCGTTGCCTTGTACTTGTACATGTGTAATGACAATAAAGTTGAATCTAATCTAATCTAATCTAATGTGGCAAATGTCAACTACCCAAAGATATCCAATTTAAAATATAAAAAAAACTAATTATATAAAGTTAATGAACAAATAAGAAAAAAACACTAAAATAAAAAATAAAAAATAAATAAAAGCAACTGTAGCTTGACAAGTCAGCTAACCTGTGCTAGCTGAGAGCGAGTTACACATCCATCAAGTAACGAAACTTACGCAACAATTCAATTAATATGTGTCAAGATAACAAGCTAACAAATAACATTAAAGCTAGCATTAGCCATACTGCTATTTATGAATGCAGCAAATAAATTGTCAGCATCTAATGTAATTTTTATATTTATTTGATAAGTTTTAAAAATGAGCTTTATAACTTAAGGCTATAACATGAAATTTGCATCGACAAAACTGATCATAACACACAATGCGTATAGATCTGGATGCTTTAGATCCTCAGCTAAACATGCACCTCGGGGAAATCCTGAAAGTGTAACATGGATTTAAGTTTCATTTTTTTGTAGATTGTCACATAAACATAACCAGCCTCTGGAGATTCATATTTAGAAATGCTATCATGATACAAGCACCAAACGGGAAATTTGTTGTGGTGACGCGTGGCTCCAGCAGCCTGCTTTCAGTGTCACAACTACAATCAGAGAGTGTGTTTTACAATAGGCGCAAATTTCTCAGTCCAAACAGAGAATGAAAGGCACACAGCCATGTGATATTTAGTCTGTAGCTTCCTGCCAATAACATGACTCGCTGTGGTCTTGAGTCTGACTCAGACTTGACTCAGGTGATCCTGAGTCTGGGGTCGTCTCGGGGTTTTCTGGCACAGGGTCAGCGCCGGTCTCGTCTTTAACCTGTGACCTGCTCTGCTGTCTGCTCAGTTACACTTCACAGTTTAATCATTTAGCTCGGTGGTCTCCTGCAGTTTGCCCTGCAGAGCCAAGAGTCTGCAGGTTTCTGTTGCAAGTAAACACTGAAACAGCACGTTTCATTACCCCGTGCAACACAGAGAGCCCCAACCAGTCACAATAAAACATAACAGTCGTCTGTGGCTTTGGCTGAGTGTGATGCTGCATGTGCACATGATCTCCTTTTGAGTTCTTTATTATGGGGGTAGGGTATTGTTTTGGTGTACAATTGGAGCACTTCCTGAAAAACCTGACCAATGTCCACCAGCTAAACTGTGATCCTCAGGGTGTCTTTAGGGTGATGTGGCCACCTTGTTCTGATCTCTCCTGAGGGTCTGAGAGGACACAACAGTTTCTGCCTCCTCAGTCACGCTACTGGGAGGAAAAAGATGCTAAAAACGGTTTTAGGTTGTGTCTGTACAGCAATTTGCTGATTAGCATAATATTCATGCTTTTTAATATAGATGGTAATTGGGTACAATTAACAAAATGAGCTCTAGAAGAGGCTATATTGTGTTTCGATAATGTGATCGGGCCATTTATGAGATATTAACATCAGATTTACATCAGGTACTTTTAATGGCCAGGTATAGAGGTGCAGAGGTTGCAGATAAAAAGCATTTTTCCGTGCTTGAGCTGACTGATCAGTCTGCGTGGAAACAAAACCACGGGAGAAGAGAAAAAACAGGATGTTCAGAAGCTGAGATGGTGGAAAATGACCTTAATGTTCTTTATCTTCAGGTGAGAAGGCCTTAATTTGCTTCTAAAATGTCCTGTTTTTACACAGTTTATCAGGAAATCAATTAAAAACAATTGATACTATTGGTATTTTTCCAGGAACAGACTCTCCAGTGTCAGTTAAAGAATAAACTAATGCTTGTCCCAAAAGCAATACGCTGCAGTGATTAACATGTACAACTTTCTTTGTTCCAGTAATTGGAAACGCCTCTAGGTCAGCACTGCAGTAAATCCCTGTGATGTTCTGAGACGTGCCTCAGAATAAAAAAACCTGTCTCACCTCGACCCTTTTGTGTCATTTAAACTGAAATGTGCAGCATTGTTCTGCAGCTCGTGGTCATGACACTTTTGAAGAAAAACACTATTATCCTGTTTGTTATTGAAGACCACGCAAGACAAAACAACAGCGGCAGCATCAACAGCAGAGGGGCTGATGAAATTTCTCCACGGATATCAGACAGGTTGAGTGTGCCAAGACGGTTTTGATTTTATTATTTTTATTATTATTTTTTTATGACAGCACATCGTCTAGTTTTTGAGGAAGCCTATTACTGTCCTCCCACACACACACCCATCAGTAGCAGGCGCACCACGACCTCAATAACCCTCCACACACTCACACACATGTACAGAGGCTGGTTTAGTCCATTTAAGACCACGGATACTCCGAGAACGCTACTGCCATCAAGTGGCTGCTTTTAAACTTAACATTTACCCTGAAGACATCCTGAAGCATGAAGGTTGTTGGGTACAAACACTGCACTGTACTTGTTAGATGGTCACATATGTAGATAAATGCAAACTCTGCAGCATAACTATCAAATATAATGGAATAAAAAGCACAAAGTAGTGCGGTAGCATTACCAAAAAATGGAAATACTCAAGTAAAGTACATCAAAATTATAGTTACATGTGAGTTTGAATGTACTTTTCTACTTTATTTCTCCTTGTGAAACGGTAGTTTGCTGTAGTAGCTGCTGGAGCTCTTGATCAAATGACATGATCTTCCTCAGGAGATGGAGTTGCAGCATCGTGGAACTGAGTTCTAAGGCAGTATACATAAATGAGGCTGCATTAAAGTGAGCGAAGGTCATGCGATATGACTGAAAGCCCCAGAACAGTGACTAAATGGACGTTGTGTTTAGTTGAATCTTTTGTAACAAAGATTTCCAGGTTTCTGATCCAGTTTGGTCTCCATCACTGCCTTAATCAAACTCCATCTGAATATAAAGACTGTGGAAATAGGTTCAAAAAGCCTATAAACAAATTAGTAAGTGAACCTTGAGTTACTGCAAGATTTTCAGTTTGTTCTTCATACCCTTTTTTTTTTTTTTTTTGATAAACAATTTGACAGTTTTGTGGATGTTTTGGAGCATTGATTGTATCTCTAAATCTTGTAGTGGATCAAATCAGTTGAAGAAGGTCAGATAAGAGCGAAAGCTCCCAAATGAGCTACTCAATGGATCTTGCGGAGAGATTGTTTCCTAGACACCAACAAATCGAATCTTCTTTCCGTAGACGGTGAATGTTTATCTTTGATCTTGGAAATAGTAGTTTGTCAAAAAGTCATGACTCAAGGTCCACTTACTAGCTTAATCTGGAAGCATATCACATGGTCTTCCTCTGCAGTTTTCTCACCATCTCTGTCTGTTTATAACATAAAGTAATAGTTCTGGGGAAATTTTCTGGGTTTTTTCTCAGTCAAACAATAAAAGACATTAATGAATGTTTTTGACCAGCCATCATCTCAAATATTTTATAATTAAAACAATAATAAACCTAATAAAACTATTAAAGGGCTGAAAAGTCGCCTAACATATTTAATTTTAAAATTTTCTTTTCATCATCCATATCACTGTTCCCAGAACGTCTTTATTTCTAAGGCTTTTCTTACCCAGACGTAACAAAATACTGAATACTGGGTGCTATTTGGCATGAAAATCAAGAACAACAAAGACAGAGGATAAATAGAGTGGCAGCAATTGTCAGTTTCATACAAAACCAGTGGAATCAGGCTTTAAAAAACCTAAAATGACACGTTTCTGTAGGAGTGTGGTACAGTAAAAGGACCTTTGCTTTACAAATAAGTTAGACGATAACGTGTAGCACAGCAGTTTGTTTCAAAGAGGCACTTCTTTATGCGCTTCAGTAAATTACACAAATCAAACGCTCATCTCAGACAAGAGCTGACCCCCGGCTGATTCCTTAAAAACCACATTTCTGTTTAGAGACAAGAGATGAAATCTGAAACAAAGATAAGAGAACGTGAAGCTCTGCAAATGTATTAAATACATTTAAAAAATTAGCAAAATACTGTTTTATCAGAGGTTCCTCACACACAGACCAGCACCAAGCTTCATAAAAAACGTAACAAATTTAAGGATATTATAGGTTATTTAGCAGTAACTACTTTCTGTAGGTGTTGGCGGGGTCCGCCATTCCTACACTGAAACAATACCAGCTCTACTGTATTTCATTTTTTAAATTATAAATGATTAATTTTCCTGTTTTCTCTCTTAGCACAACGTCAGGCAGCTCTGCTACGGTGCAAACGTTAAGTAAACATTTCCTTCTGCTGCTGCATCGCTTCTAAACACGGGGTGACTTTTATTGTGAAGGAGCCACTGAAAGTGCACTGAATGTGTCACTGATGTTAATGCTAATGCATGTAATGCTTAATGCTACAATCACTGATCAAAAATATGTATAGAAAACAAGACACTGGTCATTTTTATAGCCTGTGAAGAACAATTATTATTGGCTAGTAGAACCACAGCTCCAGAACACAATAAAGGTTGGGAACCTCAGCATTACAATGCATGAAAATTAAATTTTACATCTCTAAAAATATTAATGTTTGTGTTCAGAATTGCCTCAGTTGCTAAAAAAGTTGCTGCACTTGTTTTGAATGCTGTGAATGTTTTTGTGAAATGAAACTGTTAAATTAAATCAACATTTTGTCAGATCACTTTTTTCACCTTTTAAGTTAATTAAGTTAACAATAACTTATCAACAGGCACATTCTTCCTTCACACTCCACCAGTAAAGTGCAGCTAATATACTGCACAGAGCTTCACGGTGCGTAGGACAAACGCACCTCCCTTTTCATCCAGACATTTAACTCAAAGTCCTTGCTGCAAATACAACCCACAGAAACAACTTTCCTCTGAGTCAAATTTTAAAATGTCAGAAACTAAATTAATGCTAGTCATACTATGGTGAACTCGTTTCGTTTTGCTAATATATATAATATAATAAATACATACATCGAATAATTTCTAGTAGAAAAGTGTTACTCAGATCAGACTTGTTAATGTGGGTGTTTTTGCAGTAATAAAACACAGTGTGTTTAAATTAAAAAGTTTCTACAGTAAGTTGACAGTCAGTCTATGTTTTCTCGACCTCCTCCTCCTCCTCTGTCTGAGGATGTGTGCGTTTGGTCTTTTTTAGAGTCTGTGGGTGCAGGGTGGGCGGTGTCTGGTTGTGTAGGTGGTTGTGAGGTGGCTGGCGCTGCGTCGGTGTTGCCATCGCTCGAGTTTGTGCGCGGCGTCTCCACCGTCACAGCCGGCGCCTGCTCATTAAGTTCCTGGCAACGAGAGGGACAAACAGTGGTGAAGCTGACAAGTTCTGCAGTTGCATCAAACATTCGCAAGCAAACATCTGGCAACAACATGGGGGAAGATTTTAGCATTGTTGTGTCTATAAACCAGGCTAGAAACAGACATCTAGCTGGAAACGTCACGGCTGTGTTGCCAACTCACCAGAAAAACACAGAATTTAGAGCTAACGTCTTAGTTTGTTTTAGATTTCTCACCCTAGTTGCACAAAGCTAAATAAAAGTTCAGTCTTGTAGACATCACATACTGTATAAATGACTTCAGCTCCCAGTGCGTTACTGTCATTCAGTCACAGTGTTCCCTGTGTAAACCTCACAGGAAACATCTAAATGCTTGTTGTTCAGCAGCAGGTTGCATCTTTAAAGGTCTGCACCTGATCTTTAACGTGTCAGATGTCAACAGTTTACTTATGATAAGATGTTTGCCCGGAGCGAAAGGAACACTTAAAGCAAACAAGCAAACACTGTTTTTTTCCCACTGTTGAGTTACAGCAGGTCAGGTCAGTCTGCAGAAAGGTTCAATTTAAGCATTAAATTTGCACCAGGCAAACCTGGGATCACAAAAGATCACTGTGAGCAACAAACTGCTGAGTAGGTTTGTGTAGGGAACACAACGTGACTGTCCTAAGAACATCGAATATATTCTAAAGACACAGTTGATCAAGCTGCAGTAAGAACTCACTTGGTCAGACTTAAAATGAGAAAAACATATACACTACTCACAAAAAGTTAGGGATATTTGGCTTTCAGGTGAAATTTATGGAAAACGTAAAAAGTTCACACTA
>JAUMHL010000013.1:1603907-1624818 GCA_032362345.1 Sandelia bainsii | reverse complement strand
CCTGTAAAGGTTATAGTGCATTTTAGGTTCATCCTGAAATTTCACCCGAAAGCCGAATATCCCTAACTTTTTGTGAAGAGAGTATATATATATTAATATTTTAACAGCAGGTCATTCATGACGGTGAACTTCTTACATTCACTTGATCCTCTGTGTGTCTTCAAACCCGCCCTGGTTTAGTCTGATCGAGTGGTTCGTTTTCCCCTTTGGTTTAATTAATCTGTGCAGATTTGACTAATTTACTTATTTAAAAGGAATAATACAGATGAACGTACATACATTTGAACCCTTTTACTGAAAAAGACCAAAGGCAGTTGTTGATATTTGGATCCTTTCTTCCACACATGTGACATAGCTTTTAGTAAACTAAGGGGGAAACACCAGAACAAACCAGCTTCAGGTCTGAAAACACCTTCAGAGAGGTCTAAGAGCAAAACTAGATGGACTAGAACGAGCTGGACTAACTTAGTGAACCACTTTGAGATATCAACCTATCTAGCTAACAGGTTCATCTTAATTATCTTAATGTAAAATCACTCAAATGAATCAGAGGGGAAATGATGACAGAGCTGAGGATGTCCAATATGGCTGCCAGAGGGCGGGGTCACGGGGTGACATCAGTGGGAAGTAATTCAGATGTGCATGCACCTCACATGACGTCGTGAGTCAGGCGTTGCACATCAACATGTACGCATGCATGTACACACCCACATTCCACACACAGGTACAGATGAGTCACTGTCGGCACCGCATGCCACAACAACACACACACAGAAGACACCCAGGACACCCCCTCTACACACACACACACACATACAGACAGAGACAGCAGCTTTCCATCGACCTTTGTGCACAGACGTCTCACCTTTCTTCAGTGTGTGTGAGAGTGTGGGCGGCCCATTAGAGGAGGAAGCGTGAGAAGGTTCAGATTAGTACAGATTAGTAAAACAGACATTTCCCACACAATCATGAAACTATCAGACACAGCAGATGGAAAAAAAGACGTTATTATTATTATAAGATATTCATTAGTACTGTACACACATTAAGATCCCCTTAAAACATGGACATGGACTTGTTTTTAGATTGAAACATATTCAAAATGACACATTTCACTACAACAAAACAACAATTATTAATGAAGTGTTTAAATTGTCCAGAAATACAAAAACATTTGATGACTGACATGTGCATGTTCCAGCTTCTCTCGTTGCTTTTCGTATCATTGTAACTTTAATATTATGAGGTTTTGAAGTGTTGCTGAGACAAAACGAGACGGCTGAAGACATTTGGCTTTCCACACTTATTTAAGGCAGAGAAAGTTTGATGTTTTTAATTTGAGAAGTTATTTTTGTTGTTTTTTTAGTTCACCTGCAGAGGTTCATTCTCTGGAGGCGGTCCGTTGCTCTTCGACATGCTGATATTCTCTCTGATCTGGACGATGGCGAAGGCGATAGTGACCCAGGGGGAGCCAGAGACGACCCACGCCGGCTGGTTCACATCCTCCTGATCCTCCTGGTGCTTCGTCTTCTTGACGGGCAGCGTGGCGGCAGCTGGGGGCACTGAGTTCTGGCTCTGCACCAGGTCGATGGTGGCGATGGGAACGGGGCTGGAGGGGACGGGGATGTTCTCTGCCAGGATTTGGTCCTCTGCAAAGCAACAGCAGATTCAAACTTATCTTAAATGTTATCTAATAATGTGCTTATTCAGATTCTGTCTCTCCAGAAGATGAGACACATCTTATCTCCTGTCACCCCTTTTTACCACGTGGGGGAAGTTAGGTTTCACTCACCTTTATCCTCAGCTTCTCCAGTCAGACACTGGATTAAGGAGAAGATGAGCAGGATGACGAGGGAGGCCATGCCGACTCCTCGGAATGTTTCTGCAGCACCTGCGAAACAAACAGGGAAATATCAGTGTTATAAGAATTGCACATTTTCATTTTATGGGCTCTTTAATATGAAGCTGGAATAATCACTTTCTGGCCTTCAAGAAGTAGAAAAGCTGGAGACAGATATGAAAACAGTAGACATCAGTTTATGACTGACAGTTATGACTATTGTACAGTTTTAACTCCCGTGTGCGACTGATCCTTGTGTCCTACCAAAATAGTTGACCAACACTCCTCCCACCATGGCTCCACAGCCGCGGCCCAGGCCGAGGTGCAGGCCCTGCAGGATTCCCTGCGCCGACGTCCTCAGCGCCGGCGGGACCGCGGCGCTCAGGAAGGAGATGCAGGCTGCCCAAACTGAGGCGTGGGTCACACCTGGAGGACACACGGGGACAGATATGGGTCATATTTGTGATAAGTTATGAATTACTACACTTTACAGCTAAAAAAAAAAGCTGTTTTACAACAATTAATAATAATAATAATAATCGTGAATTTAGTTATTTAAATCTTACGTAAAATCTCATATACAACTCTGGGAAGCTGTATGAGGAAAAGCTGCTGCTCTTTTACATGTTACCTCAACTGTTAGCAGATTATTATGTGTTGGACAATGTTCAAATATTTAAGTAATATTTCACATCTCCGGGAGAACAGAGTGTGACAGAGTGAATGCTTTATTTTTAGGTGTTCTTGCTACTTTAGAAAACAGAAGAAAAAAAAAAAACACACTTTATTTATCAGGGTTATTGAAACTGAGATCACAACACACCACAATAGCAAATAACAACAGTGCGACTTTGCTTAAATCAGGATGTAGGAGACAAAAATCTACTTTCCTCCCCTGATTTTTATGAGATATACGTGTAATGAACAAAACATAACAGAAATACAGTGGATTTAGTCATGTTACAGTTATTAAACAGATTTATATGCTGTATGTTTTCATTCATTCAATTCAATCCTTCGTATATCATTCACAGAAATAGAAATCATCCTTGCTGCACCTGTAAACCCTCAAAGAAAACTGCTGCGCTTTCTCCCTGCACACAAACACCTCAACAACAGCTTGTGTACAGTCTGTTTGAACCTCTGCCCTCTGGGGGGCGCTGCAGATCTCCACAACAGTTTAATTCCTGCTGCAACAAGCACTTAAGTCTCTTTTTCATGCATGTTGCATTATATTAAACGCTGCTCTTTCACTGTCCAGTAATACTGTGATTTACTTTTTTTCTTTTT
The DNA here is from genome assembly GCA_032362345.1 of Sandelia bainsii. Lineage (NCBI taxonomy): Eukaryota > Metazoa > Chordata > Actinopteri > Anabantiformes > Anabantidae > Sandelia > Sandelia bainsii. The sequence goes on along the minus strand of JAUMHL010000013.1, from coordinate 1,621,688 downwards.
ACTCACAGAGCAAAATCTAACGAACGATGAGTCCAACAGTAAAACCAAAAGAATATTACAACATTTCAGGGAAACTTTTTACTGAATGTTGGTGAATCTGTTACTTTTATGTTTTGACTCACTGCATCAGACGCCCTGGAGTCACGCCTTTATTTTGCCAGCATGTTCAGACTTCCTGTCCGACACTCCAACCTGTCACGTGAACGCCACACCTTTTGACGGAGACAGGCGCAGCTTAGACACATTAAGTGCTCAAGTTGAACCACAGCAGAAAAGCTTCTGTGGAAATGTTTGGGTAAAGAGTAAGAGACTTAATTTTTAAAGTATCTATTGTTCCACTGTTCACGGCTTCACAGTCAAAACAGGAAGTAAACTCGAAGCTGAAACTCAGAACAAGTTCTCACTTGTTTACTCTGGGAGGCATCAGTGTTTTCTCAGGGAGGACTCTGCACGTTTATTACTGTCATGTCTGAATAAGTCTGTTTTATAAGACCGATTTTTTTTTCATTCACAGGAAAACATATCACATATGTTCCGTATATTTATTTCCACATATTTGCAGGTTTTCTTATTGATTAATAGATAAAAATAAAGTTAGTTGCAGGATTATAACCCGTGGAGTAATCACGCTTTCGGTTTTGTAACTACAGTTCCCATAATTTGAGGGACATACACAGACAATGAGATCTGTTTTTAGTCTATATTCGTATCTGTTAAAAGAAATGCTGAATTATCTGTCTGCAGAGGTACAGATAACTATCATTGGATTACTCTGATTCTGAAGAAAACTTTAAAATGTAATGATTCTCAGGCAAGTTCTGCAATTATAAAGGCTGTTTTTTCCCTGTTTTCTATGTGGATTTATGGACATTTATTTATGTTGGACATGAGAAAATCTAGAAACAGACTCTTTCACCTCAGACAGTATCTCTGCATCATATCAGATCCGTCAGGGTTTAAAACCCTCTGGCTGTTAAATAACTATTGTGTGAATTAGCATTTTCCCTGAAGATGTTTCCCTACAGTTTAATAATCCTCTGGTGTTTTTATGGAGTCACTGTCTGATTTTCTCTGAACAAACTCATCAGCTTCTAAACTCCAGCGAGCAGGCCGTCCATGTCTCGCCGCTGTTCCTGAACCAGCCTGCTGCAGGAAAGAGGCCGTCTGATAAACCTACTGCTACACAAACACAGCCGGTTCCTGTCCCGTTCCCAGGGTCCTAGCGTCCCAAATCCCCCATCAGAGTGAGAAATGAGCACGTTACCTTGTAGGACCTCCATGGGCAGGACGGTCCAGGCGTTCTGCAGGTAGGAGATGTACAGGTAGCGAGCTGTGTTACAGGCCAGGCCGATGTACAGCACCCTGTGGGGGGGGGACAGGAAGGAGGACTTGGTGTAAACAAACATTTTCGATTTTAATGCACAATTAGAGCAACAGTTTGTTTTCTTTGCTTTAAAGAAGAATGTGTGGTTTGTTGTAATGATCATTTTATCGTTAGCTTGTTTAGATTCACACAGAACTGCACATCTGTTCTCATATCACTTAAAAAAAACAAAAAAACAGAGCATCACATCATTTGGTTCTGCTCAGCTTGGCATCAGTCCCTGGCAAGTAGCTTGTTTATTGGACAGAGTTTGGTGGGAACTTTTTGAATAATGATTTGATATTTAGTGTGTAAAATGTCAAAAATAAGAAATAGCTTGTATGATGGTTACCTTTAAGAATTATCTATGCTCTTTGCACATCTCTAAATATGATTTGCTTCTATTTAAAAAAGACAAAATCAAAAATGACGCTTCCTTTGCCACTCGAAAAGCAAAACTAATCCCAAAATATTAAAAAAATAAAGGAAGAAAAGCATAGAGTACAGACTCTACATATTCAGTGGTCTCTTTCTACTCCTCACTGTTTGTATTTAAGGGCTGTTTACTACAACCTGCAGTGTTCTTATTAAAGCATCCTGACGTCTCTGTTTGTTATCTGGAGAATAACTTTGTTCTCGCCTGCACAAAAAACAGGCTGAAGTGAAGCAGAGAACACAGCACACACACTGATCTGAACATGGCACACCCTCAAACGCTTGTTTGTTCACCAGACAGGATCGTTTGTTTGTTTGCTGAGCACACACACACACAGAGACAGATGATGTGCGGCTGGATTTCTGCACAGAGCCAAAAACAGACAAATGTACAGAAGAAGAAGTTGTACAGAAGTCACATGCTGCTGTGTGAACGTCTTGATTCATTTTAAAAAAAAAGCTTCTATTGGGATAAAACAATAAATAAAAGAGTAATAATAATAATAATAAAATGCTTACAGATATTTTCCATGTCTGAAATCTCTGTCCTTTCCTCCATCAGTGGTGGAAAGTAAATAAATACATCTACTCAAGTACTGCAGTACTTTAGTAAATTCCATACACACATTACAACTATTTTATTGTTCCAACCGCATGTGTCACATGACTATTTTGGTCCAATCGTGATTGAGTGAACACTCTTGTAACACTGAGGTGTTAAGTACAAGCACAGGAGAGTGGTTTGACGTTTTCATCAACAGTGAGGCTGAAGCAGATGGTCTTTCCACTGCAAACAGGTAGCAACACCAACTCTGACAGACACCTTCAGTCTGAGGTGACTTATTAACACAGTCCTCCCACCTATAAAAAGATAAGTGATCACCAGAGCAGGATGCTGCACCTGCAGCACCTCGCTTCTGCTCTGCTTCAGACTTTCCAGTCAAACAGGAAGTATGTCTGTGGCAGCAGAAAGCGACATCCTCACACGCCGAAACAGTCCCCCTCGAGACACGAGCATGAAGGCAACGTACAGTGTGAAACTGACACAGTGGGGGTCCAGAAGAGACCCTCTGAGAAGCCTGTGATCTGTTCATATAAATTCCATTGACCAACTAGCTGAAAATGTCAAGCTCTGTTACAGTGAGTGTATCTGCTGCAGGGGCTGTGAATAGAAGTAAATGTTTACTGTGCAGTAAAATCTAAATATTTACAGTAATGTTTTCTACTTATTTTCAACAGCATTTAACACTGAGAGGGTCCCAATACCTACAAATACAAGATATTCTTATCAGCTCCTACTTAAAGGATTATAAACAGCTCTTTTCTCCACATCCACTGTTTGAGTGAGGAACTGATCAATCAACGTATCAATCACATCTGCTAATGTGCTGCAATAAATTCTCGCAGCACAGTAGTGATTAATAAGAAGCTCACCCAACAGGGCAGGTGTGCTCTTAAAAAGAAAACACCTTGTCCTCACCCTTCAACCTCCTCCCCTGTTGACTCAGGATTTGTTTCAGTCAACAGCGGGGACGTCGTGTGTTTAATGTAGGACTGAGTCTGATTCAGAGCTGCAGCCTGAAATCTAACACCACGCTCTCAAATGTCCCCGCTGCCTGCGAGATCCGGGGCCAGAATCCACTCCAGCAGACACGCTGAGCATGAGTGACAGCATTGTCTCAGAGAGACAGATCACTGCTGCTGCTGGAGGGTGGAAGACAGGTTCACCTGTCACACCTGTAGCACTTCATAACTATAAATGTACTGTGATGACTGTACTGGAGACAAATAATGGAGCAATAAAGGAGGAAGAGTTACAACACAGACTGCAAGCTTCTGTCCCTCAGGCTGTGGCAAACGTTTTTTACTTCAAGTCTGGAAACAGACACAATGCGCAGGTTTCTCTGGAAGCAAAATCCATTAATTGTTTCAGTCCATTTTGAAGCATTAATAGCAAAACAATGGCAAATGTTCTCTGAACGAGAGAATTACGTAATAGAATTACGTTACATCGTTTTTATTTCATAAATACGTGCTCATATTTTATGCCTATAATAAACAATCAAACCTTTCACTCAGGTTAACAAACTGTTGTCCCTGGTGTGTGTGTCTTACCGGATGTGTCCGACCAGCTCGATGAACTTGTGGCTGGTGAAGTAAGCGGCGAGCTCGGAGACGTGGCTCAGTATGGAGCAGACACCGAACAGAGTGGTGGTTCCCTTCAGGTCCTCTAAGTGCCAGTACAGGAAGGTGAAGACGAAGCCGTAGCCGAAGCCCATGAACCAGGCGACGAACAGGACGGAGCTGTAGCGCACGCTGCAGAGGAGCTTCAGGAGATAACTGTAGTGGAACTCCTCACTGGTATCCGGGCTGTTGGGAGTCTGGTCTGAAGAGCTGGACTCTGGTATCGACCTTGGGCTCTCTGGCTGCTCCACCACCCCCTCTGGAACTTCCTGTTGGTAGTTGCTACCTTTTTCAAAGTAGAACTGAGTGGCCACGACGAACGCTACGCCCATTAGCACACCAAAGACAATAAACGCGATCTTGTAGTTATGTTTGAGGTACTCAGGCGTGGAGCAGCCAATGCCGTCGATCACAACTTTGACGTGCGTGTGGTCGATCCAGATTCCCACCAGCAGCATGGCCAGACCCCAGCCCAGAGAGCCCCACATCCTCTGGAGGCCATAGCGGTCACGGGCTTTACCGAGGTACTGCAGGGTGACGGTGTCCACAATGGTGACAGCGGGGGCGCTGAAGAACTCCCCCACGATGATGACCAGCAAGATGATCAGAAAGATGGTCTGCACCTGGTCCTCATTGTAGATGATCTGGGAATGCTTGGTTGTGGTTGTAGCAGGAGAGGAAGCGGTGGTGGTGGACAGAGTGGTGTTTGGAGCAAGCTGGGTGGTGTTAGCTTGCTTGAAAATTGCTGCAGTGGAGCTGGTGTTAGTGCTTCGTTTGTGCCTGTCAAGCACGCTGAAGTCAAAGTCCAGGTCAGGAAGCTCAGTTAGGTCTAGAAAGCTCCGGCGACTCCGGGTGTGGTTGGTGGAGTTGCTCTGATTTGTAATGTTACTACCAGGGAGGGTTGTTATCGCGGGTGCTGCCGTTGTCGCAGGAGCAGCACCTGTTTCCTTGCATGTCACCTCAGCTGGTTTGACAAAGCCGATGCCGCAGTTAAACACCAACCAGCAGAAAACAGAAAACAGCAGGACGACCTTCCCCTTCTTGAAGCGGTCGGCCACCACGCCCCAGAAGGGGGCGCTGCAGAACTCGATGAAGTAGCGGATGCCAACGAGCAGCCCGCTGCGGCTGGGCGACAGTCCCAGCTGCTTGTAGTACACAGCCAGCAGGGGGTGCAGCGAGCCATAGGCAGCGTAGAAGAAGAAATAGAAGATTTTGGAGATGAGGAGGTGGCTGTTGATGCGGAGGCACATCCTCTCGCAGCAGTCGATGGAGCTGGACTGCGAATCCGGCGGCTGCTCGAGCAGATCATCCGAGGCGGGAGCAGGCATCGCAGGAACACCCAACTGCCCCTCCGTGGACAGGGTGTTGAACGGTTCCGCCAAAATATACTTCCTCTTCTGCTCCTCCTCGTCGTCTGTCAGAATGGCAACCTTGTCGTCAGCTGCCATATCTGGAAGATAAGAAAATGAAGGTGAGAGCGGCGGCTGCAGGGGAGTGACGGCACATGTGGACAATAACCAAATGACACTGTATGTATCCGTCAGCCGGCAGGTTTGTCTGCTCTGCCCAGCAAAAATATGTTTGGCAGGAAATCAAACAGGACTCTGTAGTCCTCTCTTACGTCATCAACGCCGCTCTCATTTATCAGTCAGTACATCAGGAATAAAAATAGATTTATCTATCTAGGAACATCTGAGAAGCTTTGAAAACTGCAGACTTTATTTTTAGGTAGTTATATTAATTCAGACAATCAAAATACTGCTTTCACAGGATCTGAAACTGTAGCTCAAACTGTCTCTGGAGTCTACTTTCTTATCTAGTCCAGATTTGACGAGTCTAAGAATAGTGGGGTTTGATCCAGACCTGGTCTCATGTCGTCTGCATGGGGGGGGGGAAAAAGATTATAAAAACATAAAAAACACTGTTTTAAAATCTTTTCTGAGGTCTGACAAGTTGACGTACAGCAGTCTAGACGTGGTATGTCGAGGTCTGGATGAAGAAAAAGAAGAAAAGTTGATTTTCCAACAGCAGAAAATCATTTCTGAATTCTCTGTATTTATCTAGCGTCTGGACCTGGACCTGGAAAAAAGGTTTAGTTGCATTTTAGGAGAAACTGCTTCGGATGCTGGTTTGGAGCCCTTTAAGGTCTCCAAACCCCATTTAATAAGGACATTAAAACACATCAGTCATCATTACACTGGAAGTGTATTATATTATGGTAACACCAGTGGACCTGCCGGGGCCACTGGAGGTCCGCGGACCCCAGTTTGGGAACCGTCAGCCCGTCACTGACTGTCACTGGCGGACCTACGCGGAAGTATTCGGTGTCTTCAACAAAGCTTCTGTTTGATTTGGACGTAAAACAAACCAAACTCAACACATTTTAACGCGGAATTAAGGTCAAGGATTAAAGGGTCGTTAGCTAATTAAAAAACGAAATAAACCGGTTTAAACACAACAGAAATGACTCAAACGTCCAGGATCCTTCCATCTAGTCTCAATGAAACTATTTAAACACATTAAAAAAGGCTTAAGGTGAAATAAAACGTTTACTTTAAAGACAGATAAATCATTTTCTTACCTGCTCAGGTCACTGTTCCCATTAAACTATGACTGCGCACTTTCTGTTGGTTTTTTTCTCTCTCTGCTCGGACATTTCTCACAAAAACTCCGTCATAATGATTACTTTATTTCACGAAAATAGTTTGAATCCGGCGTGATGCGTGTGTGTTTTTATTCTGATGCGGATTTAAAGTGTTTCCCGGCTCCTCTGCTGTCTTTGTATTGAGAACAACAGCAGCTCGACAAACCGGAGCCTCCACCTGTCCTGAAACCGACATCAACCGTCAGCGCCGCCATTTTCAGCCCAACGTCTTCCGGCCAGCCCTTTCAAAATAAAAAATCATTTACGTTACACAGTCAGTGCAACTGTTTTAATAGAGAAGTACTCCTCTGTAAGTAGAAGTACTTCAAATACTTTACCTAAAGTACATGTTCAAAAAAAAAAAGAGATCATAAAAACAATACCTGAAACACTACTGCATGTGATCCTGCTGATACTATACATGTAGAGATTCGTTCCACATTTGCCTCATAAATAAAATGTTTCTACCGTTCTACAGACATGTAAAGTGTTAAGTCCTTGTTCAGTTTAATTCATGGACAGATTCAAGGAAAGAATCCATTAAAAAAAACAGATTTCTGAGAATTTACTTTGAAAATTATTATTTAACCTGCAGACACATTTCTGCTTATTTTGATAAAAAATTTGCATCTGCAAAGTAACGAAAGGTCAATTTATTTAGGTTTTGGACTGTTCATCAAACTAAATAATCTAAATAGACTCTATTTCCTGACATTTATACCAAACCATTAAGCAGTTTATTGATAAAGTAATCAATACTAGCTGATGACAATGACAATATTTTTAGTTGTTGTCTCAGCATTGTTTCTGTGCATATAAATGTATTCAGAGTCTAATTCTCCCAAATTTGATTGTCAATATTTTCCTATGCTTTTATTGTGTTTATATCCGGTAGGTTTCTGCGCTAACTCCCGGTCGATTGATGCAACAAAGCGACTCCGCCTAAACGTCAGTGTGTCAATTAAAGGGGAAACTTCCACTAATCACAGTGAAAACATGTAAAAACATCCCAGTAAATCATTAAATCATTTTAACGACACACTTAAACCTGACTAGAACAGTGAGCAGGACAGATACAACAGATGCTTCTGTAGTGATAATGTGGCAAATATCATCAAACTGAATATAAAAACATGACAAATAATAATATCATAATATGCTTTATTATTATTACATTTTTAACTGTATTGATAAAGTTGCACCTCAGTGGTCTTTGATATTACTAAAGTTTATAATACAACACTGACACTTTTTGTTTTGTTGGAAACTCCCCTATAAACATTAGAAACGTGGAAGTTGGGTGTGACAGTTTTCCATAAAATACACAACATCATCTGTAGTGTAAACAGAAAAAATGCACCTGATTATAACTGATGCTACTTTTAGTTTGCACAGTGGATGAAGATTACTGCAAAAAACAACAACAACAACAACAAGAGTTCCTGGAAAGTGTCCACAAACTTAGTCCACCAGGAAACAACTAAACCCACCCGTGATTTTCAGTGTAATAAACCTTTTCTTCTGCAGGGGGTACTGTAGACCTCCATGACGAGGACAGTGATATAAACTGCACTAAGAACTGTTTTTTGTTGGAAAATATAAAAATGTGGGAACATTTATCTTAAAGAAGAGACAGTAAAATGTCACATCAGTAGAATTCTCAGAAGAAACATTAACAAAGCGACCACTGCTGCAGCTTCATCACATCTGTTCACATCAAAAATATTTACCACTCGAATATTCTTATATATAATATTCGAATATATTCGAATTTTTTAATGAACTTCATTAATGTGCTGCATTTGAAGTCTCTTTATTATGAAGCATAATGCGTCTTTCTTTGGAGGGAAGCAGATGGGAAATCCGACCAACTGAACTGGAGAATCTGAAATCTCTTTCCAGGCGTGCAGATGTTCATGTGGGATTTAAGCACCAGAGCCGAGTTCCTGAAAATATTGTCTGAAAGTCAAAATGCAGTGTGAGAGAACAGCGAGTACATGTGTGTAAAAACCACCAGAGAGACAGAAAGAAGCTGAACTGTGAGTGTGTTTCAGTAGTCCGACTCATCTGAGAGATCCGCCTGCTGCGTCCAGTGCTTCCCCTTCTGCTCCTTCTTCCTCATCCTCTCGCCCATCAGCATGGCGGCCAGCACAGTGATCACCACGGTGGCGGTGATGATAAGCACGGTCACCGTCTCGGCGATGCACAGCTCCGTGTCCACCTCCATCAGCCGGTAATCCTGGAGTACGGGCGGCGCCTTGCAGGTCAGGTTGTAGTAGTCATCCAGGAAGAGCCTCTGGATGCTCCGCAGCTTCTGGAAAACTCTCTGCAGGTCACAGTCGCAGTTCCAGGGATTCCCCTCCAGCAGGATGTGGGTGCTGTAGGTCTGGATACTCAGGAACGTCTTGAAGTAGACGGTGGACAGCTGGTTGTTGGCCAGGTTGAGTAACGTCATACTGGTGAGTGGCTTGAAGATGCCAATCTCTGTCTCGCTGATCCGGTTTCCAGCCAGGTTGAGAACCTCCAAGGAGCGCAGTATGGAGAATATCCCGTTCCTCAGAGACGTGAGCTGGTTGTCCTCCAGGTGCAGCTGCCGCAGGGAGCTCATGGAGGAGAAGGTCCTTACCTGGATGGTGTGGATGGCGTTGCTTGTCAGGTTTAACCTCTGGAGACCGTCCAGGTGCAGGAAGCTCCTGCTGTCCAGGCTTGTCAGGCGGTTGTGGGCGAGCTGCAGCTCCCGCAGGAGGGCCAGGCCCACGGAGAAGCCTTCAGTCAGTGTGGAGATCCGGTTCCAGCTCAGGTCCAGTTTGCTCAGGAACTCCAGCTGAGAGAAGCCTCCGTCCTCCACCACGCTGATGTTGTTGTTCTGCAGCAGCAGCACCTGCAGTTTTTGGTTTTTGCTGAAGGAACGTTTGGGGATGACGGCGATGTGGTTGTCGGACAGGTCGAGGAGTCTGGTGTTAGGGGAGACTCTGCTGGGCAGCTGGGTGAAGAGGGCCTGAGAGCAGATGGTGTACCTGACATCTACTCGACAGTCACAGCCCGGTTCACACCAGCTGCTGTGAGACCCAGAGGACGCCTCCATCACCACCAAGAGCAGGAACAGGAACTCCTTCATGACTCCACGGCTCTCTGAAAACAACCAGAGAGAGAACTTTCACCAGAGCCACAGTTTGTGAGCTGAATATTGTAATTGAAGAACAAATCCTCTGCTGGTTTTTACATCACAACACACATTAGCGACACAGGGTTAAATGCTTTATTGAGTTTGCAGGTTTAGCTTTATAGTAATCTACACAGAGACTCTACATCAGAGTATGATACAGTATGGTAGAACACAAAGGAAGAAGAGCAGAGTTACGAGTATCTGCTGATTTCAGAACAACAGCTAAATGTGACCTGTCCTCTCGTGTTATAATGTTGGAGGTTTCGTCTTACCAGCAGCTGCTCCTGCGTCTGTTTACCTGCTCGCGATCGTCAACATCCAGGCAGCAGCAGGTGGAGGCTGGACACGATGGAGGTCGAGGGAGGGCAGGTTGTCACGGCCTGGAAAACCTGACGAGAGACACGACAAAGACAGAGTGATGGAAAGAGACACAGAGAGGGGAGGATGGGGAGGAAGAGCTCGTCAATTATTCACCAGGCAGCGCTGCGGCTGTGTTGTGGGAGGGGGGGAGGCGAGGGGAGGTTTTAGAGACTGAAGCCAAACTGGGCCACGGAGCTGAGAATCAGAGGGTCTGGACGGATTTGATTGATTGCAGATTGTTCTCTGGTTCATTTCCTCCACCCAGACGAGATGTGTGTCAGTGAAAACAAGATGATAAAAAACTAAATGAACAGACTTTCTGTACTAATAATAATAAACATGACGTATTAATGTCCTAAAAACGTCTGTAAATGTTTTACATGCAGTTATGGTGTTTGTGCAGGTAGCCGCACAACCAGACAACGACTAAAACCTGACTGCATATAAATGACATTAAAACGCTTTATTAAAAAGAAAAGTTTGCTACTTTGCTCCTTGAATCTTTAATCTTTGTTTTTCTACTGATTGTGTTGGATTAAGGGCCAAAACTCAACAAAGGAAGTTTTTAAAAAGACAATAAATGAGAGAGGTTTTACAGCCTTTTTTTAACTGAACATAAACACTGAAATGAAGACGTGGAAATAAAACATGGTACTTCCTGATGCTGTACCTGTGACTGTCTGCAGGCTGCAGCTCAGATGTGATTATTTATTCTCATGTGTAGGATGCAGCAGGGATGTGTTGGATAGATGATGAACAGACCTGTTGGTCACAGAGAGAAAGATTAGTCTAATACCATCCAAATCCCCGGCACAGATAAACCACTCTCTGCAAATTCAGTTTGGCTTTTCAGCTTTTAGCTGAGCTGAACTTTTCTTCAGTCCTTGAAGAGACACAAACACAGAGTTTCTTTACAATCTGTGTGTCTCAGTCATTTCATGCAGCTCTTCCCTGCACACGGAGTCAGTGATGATACCGTGACGTTTCCTTTTACAGATACTGGGTGTCTGCAGGGATCCAGTTTCATTGCAGCTATTGACTTGACCTGGAAAACTGCGCTTCACAATAACAGCAGCTGGAAACTACTTCAGTTACCTCCCTACACTGAGCACACTTAACTTATTATTGGAAGAGTTTCTAATGTTTTGTGTTTTGTTCTGCTTTAATCTTGTGTTAATTAGGTTCTAATGTCATTCTCACTGTACAACAACAACAATAAAGAACATAATGTACCCTTCATGTGCTGCAGCAGAGGTGTAACACACATATTTTGTGGTGTAATTACAATCCAAGTTTCTATCATGATGAGACTGGACAGAATGATATCAAATTTAATCAGTGATCTCCACTATTTTCAGTGTTTTACTGTATTTGTATAAAAAACTGTAAAATCGTGATAAGACAAATATGTTTTTATTGATATTTTTATGACAACTACTACTAAAACTGCTGCTGCTGCTACTATTACTACTACCACTACTACTCCTCATTTACTGTAAATCAACTGCCACTACCACCTCTATTACCTACATTAGGTTACTTGTATTAATACTGCTACTACTCAAAATGAACTCCTACCAGTACCAGTACTACTTTGACATATGCTAATACATCTTCACCTACATTTACCTGTGCTACTACAACTCCTACATATGTTATTATTCTTACTGATACTGCTTTGATCCCCACTACTACTCCCACTATTACTACACCTATATCTACTACTACTGTACCACAGATATTACTACTACAGGTTCCTGTAGTCATACTAGTACTCTTACACTTCTATTCACATGTATCCTACTACTGCTGTACCTGTTCTGCTACTAGTGCTACTACCACTACTACCTGCATTATTTGTACTGGTCAGTGGTGGCCTGTGACTGGGGGGGTCACTTGTCACTGTGCTGCTGTATCTGTGAAATACAAACATGCAGTATGGTTGATGGAGTTTGTGTATACATGTTATTGTTGTTGTAAACTGTATTATATCATGTGAAGGTCAAAATACTCTGTGTTCTCAATGTTGGCTGCTCCAGCAGTATACAGTGTACACAGTGTTTACAGTACACAGATACGCTCTCTGGAAGATAGTATCTGATCCTGCGCTGTGTTTTTAAACCCTGCTCTGATGTGTGTTTTCACTTGTCAGACTATCAGACAGCAGGAGGATTACAGTAAGACAGAAACTCTGACAGAGAAGCACATGAAAGCTGCTCTAGTCTCATTGAAGATGCTAATCTGTAATCCCAGAGGACAAGGATTACCTCTGTGTTCTGCTGCTGCTGAGGACGACACTGAAGTCTCACTCTGTCTTTATCGAGCTCACTCTCAGTGGTTAATTTATTATGTTTATTTAGTTTGTCTTTATATTAAGAGACTTTTTCTTATTGTTTCCAGTAAGTGTTCTGTAAATTCTGTCAGAATGTGTTTCAAATACATTAACAGTGACTAAGAGCATCAATACTCCACATTAGATGAACTAAAGCAGCTTATCAGCAGTGTATTCATCCTCCAAATGAACAAAAGCCAGATGATATTACAAACTGCACATGCATCCCTTCTAAATAAAACAAAGACAAGTATGGTGCAAGAAGCGCAATCAGATCATGTGCATTTACTGTTATTCTCAAAGGTTGGACGAAAATGCTTTTTACCCAAGACAGAAGTATGTTTGTTTGTATGTAAGTATGTTTAAATATTTTTCTCCTGTGTTTGTCATCAGATCCACAAAGAAATATTATTACATTACCTATAATCAAAAACAACACTGATGCTTATGTCTCACCTCTCTGTGCTCTGAGCAGGTTTAGACTGTAGTTTGTACCAGTGACCAGCAGGAGGCGGCACAGACCTGTGTAAAGAGAAGCAACAGCAGGGGGTCAGATCATTCACTAAGGTACAAGAGGCTAATAAGTAAGTATAATGTAGCATCAGACGGAAAAGTGCATGTATTTTAAAGCTGCACTGTAGTACAGATACGTGTAGTAACAATAACATCAGTAGTATAAGTAGTGATACTAGTACACGTTATACACCACATACAGGTCCCGCCCCTCACCTGTCAATCATGCCACTCTGTCACTCACACCTTTGTCCACTGAAGTCAAATTACTGAAGCTGCTCTACAAAGCTAAACTGAGTGGGTGTCCACAGTGGACCTGCAGGTGTGTGTTCACTTGTACAGTATGTGTGAGTCTGTGTGTGTGTCTGTGTGTGTGTGACACGGATGGAGGTGTTAATGAAGGCGACAGCAGTGGTGCAGAGAGGCGGCTCGTTCTCGCTGCTCCTCAAATCCAACATGGCAGCTTGGACTCAGTGACAGGAAGAGACTCGAGGGGGTGGGGTGTGTGGGGGGTCACAGAGGTCTGAAAACAGGGAGTGGAACGAACAGATTGTCCCTGCCGCTGTCAAGTCCTCAATCAGGTCCTCAGATGTGACACACAGGGACTGGATGCATGAAGTGGTGTTAGACTGTGTGAGCGAGTGCTGCTGTCCTCACAAAATCTGTATCACAGTGTTCAAATATAAGTCTGGCACCTAGTAAAATGTTTTAATTTATTACATATTTACAAAGAAAACTTCTGTATATTTAACTCAATTGCACAAGAAATGTTGCTTGATCCTTACAACAGTGAGGAGATTCAGCTGATTTAACTGCAGCAGTTGCAGCAGCGTGTCTGTAAAGTAAACAAGGGTGGGCCTGGGAAATGTTGGTGCAATAAAAGCGTCCAGGTTAAGTGGATTAGCAGAACATTAGAAGAAGTCTTTGTGTGTGTGTGTGTGTGTGTGTGTGTGTGTGTGTGTGTGTGTTGGCAGGAATTTTCATCTTCAAGTTGACATTTTTGCATGAAGCCTCTGTGTTTTTAAAATGATTGAGATGTTTCCAGTTCTTGACAGAAGGAAGATCCAAACAGTGGTTCCTACAATAACAGTCTGTCATGAGCACAGATACAGACAGAGGTTTGTGTGAGACAGGCTGCCTGCTGTGTCAAAGGAACTGGTATTAACTGCAATTAGGTTTTCCTTTATTAACAGTACATGTAGACCAAGAAGACATTTTTAAAAGGGGAATGAAAGTGAACCAAATGATAAACCGTGTTCAGTGTTTCCTAAACTAAAGCCGCAACTGTCACGACACCACAGCTCACGTCCATCATGTGATGACACAGAAACAGCTTCAGACTCCTCGCAGAGTGCGAACCCATTTCTTTGAATAAACATCATCACCGCTGTCGTCATCATCGTCATCTTCATCATCCTTGTTGTCACTGTCAGCCCCGAGTGTCATCATCCCCATCATCAGCTTCAAAATCAATTCATCTTATTTTAAACCATGAGCTCAGTTTCAGTCGTTACTGAATTACTGCTATAAATGTATCTAATACTTTAACTAAAGCAACTTATGATACAATTACTACTGCTACTATTACTACTCTTACTTTGTCATTACTGCCATTATTACTGTGACAACTTGAAACACATTTAACCCCCTCGATACATCACTGTCAAGTACTGAAATGTACTACTTTTAGTACAAGTACAACTGAAAACCACTACTACCTTTGCATCTACTCTCCTACTGCAAAGTAGCTATAGCTTCTCCTCCTACTGCTACTACAAATGACTATTTTTACCGTTACCACTACTGGATATCCAGTACGTGACTACTACGAGTACTGCAAGTGATAGTACTGTTACCAAACCAGCATTACTATGCTTATATACTGTACATACCAAAACAACTACTGCTCCTACTACTACTGCAAAAACAGCAACTGAAGACCTGCAACTAGCACAATTACTACTAGAACTACTGCACACTACTACTTAAACTCCTACTACTGCTTCTATTACAAGTTTTACCACCTACTCCTACAACTACTCCCTAGGTTTGGTACCTCACAGCAGAGTGTGTTAGTGTGTGTTCTGAGGGTGAAACTGAGACTATCTGAGGTTTGAGAACGTGAGCTCAGCATTATTCAAAATAAAAAAACTGCAATGCTACAACTGATGCTACTACAAACACCGCTGCTCCTTGTAATACTGCTGATGTACTACTGTTTGCTCTGTAAGCTTTCGCACTCGGGCGGATGTGAAGTCTGCCATCTGCACAGGTGAAATATTTCCTGTGTGACCTCTGACCTCTGTCTGTGTGAATGTGCATGTCACAGAGGCTCCACATGAAGCCCCCGTTCATAAGGAAAACACCTCCAGGGAAACTGGGACTTTTTTGTGTTGTTGGAGTGTGACTGAGTGTGTGTGCTCTAATTCGGTCTCTCTCTTTCTCACACACACACACACAAACACACACCAGTCTCCAGTGGTCTCTGCCTGTCAGTGTGGATCCATCAGACCAACAGGAGGGAGGCCGTGACCTCTACACCACACTGCTCTACTGGCTTCTCTTCTCCTCCTTATCTTCAATCACTCTCTTTCTCTTTTTGCGCTTTAATCCTCTGTTTTCGTTGGCACAGGGGAAAAGCTCAGCGCGTATCTGATTCGTACACTAATATTTACATGATTACAACTGGAGGAGACAAAATGAGTCAGAGGAGGAACGATAACATTTACGGTAGAAATACTAGCACTACAGGAAAAAAAAAAAAAAAGAGAAATACTAGTACTACAACTACTACTGTACTACATGAACTACTGCAGTTCTACTAGCACCTAATACCATTACTATGATGCTGCAGCAAACAAAATTACTATTAATGCACAAAGGCAGAAGCGGCAGCAAACTACAGTTACTGATACTTCAACTTGTACCAATGTTATTACTGCTACTAACTACTGTTACTACTACAAAGTACTACTGTAATCCTGTTTTCTTCATCCTGTACTGTCTACCACCATTTCCTCTCCAACATGCAACTTTTCATCCTCTTCTCTCTGTTAATTTCCTCTTCTTCTTTATCACTTTCTCCTCTGTCATAATTTCCTCCTGCTCTGTTTTACTGCTCTTTTCTCTTCTTCTACTATCTCGTGTCATTTTCCACCATCAGTATCAATCACATTTTTACTTTACCTGCTTTTCATTATATTTTCTTCTGGTAACTTTATTGTCTCGCTCTTAAAGTTTTCCCGCTTCTGTCCCGTTCTCAATCTTCTATTTTTATTTTATTTCCAATCTCTCCTGCTCCTCTTTTGTCATTTGTTTCCCTCTCTGTCATCTCTTCTTCACTTTCATTTATATTCTATTATCTTCTACTGCTTCTTCATCTCTCCCTCTTTTCTCCTCCACCTCTCCTTGAACCCTCATCTGGTTGTTTTTTCTGTATCTAGGTCAAGGTTGTGTTTCCGCTTTCTAGTCTGGACACACACACACAGACTCTCTCTCTTTCTCTCTCAGAGTATTTTTGGCAGCGCAGTGTGTGATCGCCCCTTGAGGTTGTCAGAGCTTTTAGGTCAGGCAGATCTGTGAGCTTCAGCAGCTTCCTGGAAAACTGAAAACCCATCAGCAGGATGCCGACAATACAAGTATTCAACATCATCGTGTCACAGTGAAGAAAAGTCTGTCAGATGAATCCAAACTGCATTAAAGGATCTTATGTATCATCATTATAACGTAAGAGACATCCAGATATAAAATATAGATGAATTTGAACAGGTAACTTTCTTCAGAGAGGAGCTTTTGCATGTTTCAGCTTCTGATGATCTCTCCACCCGCCTCATCTGCTGGGGTCGACAAAACAAACGTTCCGATCCAACCTGTTTTGGCATATTGACACAGAGGACGAGTAGAGCGGCTGCTGTGTCACCCACAAGGAAAAACAAACCGGTGGGGTGGGGGTGAGTGTGTCTGAAGACGGGGGTTAAAGGTTGAAAGTGCAGGTGAAGGCGCTCAGCGAAGCGTCGCACAGAGAGAAAACACAGAAACGTTTTCTTGTCAAACAAAATCACAACAGAAAGTCAACGGAGTCGCTTCACTCTGCAGCTGCACGAACATGTGTCTGCACAGTGACATCATCAACATTGTGTCTTTTTTGTCTTTTTATTTGTCTGCAGCACAAGTGCTCCAGTGGTTTTGTTGGGATTTTGTGGTTAATGAACCTCAGCTTAATAGTTAGGTTGTTTTTATAATCCATATTTGCTCCTTTTAGTGTCATTTATATTCAGTACTGCGGTTTATTATGTATTTTCATTTTACTATCCTACTTATGAGTTTTTATTAACATTTTAGTTCACTATCAGTGACAACTAATAAACTAATACATAATAAATTCTGTTTTTCAGATAATTTGTTGAATTTGATGCAGTAATATCAGATATTTCATGTACACCCATGGCCAAAAGTTTTGAGAATGACACAAGTAATGTTTTTCACACAGTTTCCTGGCAATGGAGCCAAAATTTCGATGTTTTGTTCCCTGAGCCACTTAGTTTTCACTTCTGCTTTATGGCACATTGCTCCATCGTGCTGGAAAAGGCCTTGTTTTTCACCAAACTGTTCTCGGATGATTGGGAGAAGTTGCTTTCGTAGGATGTTTTAGTACCAATATTTATTCATGGCTGTGTTGTTAGGCACAATTGTGAGTGAGCCGACTCTCTTGGCTTAGAAGAAACCCCACACATGAATCGTCTCAGGATACTTTACTGTTGGCACGACACAGGAGTGATGGTAGC
>JAUMHL010000013.1:1571610-1603807 GCA_032362345.1 Sandelia bainsii | reverse complement strand
GTGCAAAACAATGATGGATGCATGTGTTTCATTGCAGGTAATCATGGTTAACAGAGGAAGAACAATGATTTCAAGCAGCAGCCTCGTTTTAAAGGATCAAGTCTGCTATTCTAACTCAATCAGCACGACAGAGTGATCTCCAGCTTAGTCCTCCTCACCTGTGTTAACAAGAGGATCACTGAAATGATGTCAGCAGGTCATTGTGTGGCAGAGCTGAAATGCAGCGGAAATGTGTTTTTTGGGTCTAAGTTCATTTTCATGCCAAAGAGGGAAATTGAAAATAATTACAATTCATCTGATCACTCTTCATAACGTTCTGGAGTATATGCTTATTGTCATTATTAAAACTGAGGCAGCAAACTTTGTGAAAATTAATATATGTGCCATTCTCAAAACTTTTGGCCACGGGTGTAGAACCTCAACTTTATTGAACTGTGAAGCACAGAACCAACGTAAAAGCTGCTTCCAGTAGAGATGAGTTGATATTTCACTTTGTAAAATGCGGTGGGTTTTCCAGTGATCTGTCCGTCAAACATGTGGCCCACACAGAGACTCTGTGGTGGTTTGAACTGAGCGTCACGCTGAAGCTCGCAGGCTGAACACGGACACTCAGTAAAGGTCGGGACATTCAACTGTAGCATCCTGCAGATACACACACAGACACACACAAACACACACGTCCTCTGGAGGTTTCGTGACCTTTTCAACCGCTACTCATTGGCTTCGACCACCTGCAACTACTGACACAGGTTTTGAGGAAACAATCTGGGCTGTGGTGGAGAAGGTGGTGTTACTACCTTCCTAAAAAATACACCGGTGATCTCATATAGGTTAGATGAGACATTTCTAGCTTATACTGTGCTCTGCTCGGTCATGTGTGTGTTTCTGTGTCACTCTGCAGCTAAGATCATATGATATTGATAAATTATGTTCACAAAAGTCATAGCAAAGTCTTTTTTAAAGCTTCTATTCTTTTCTAATCCTAAAATTAATCTTGAATCTGTGTCTGATTTCCTTATTTCACCATCATCTGTTCATGTTTTATTGTCTGTAAAACACTCGGTATCTGTTATTTTAAAGCGCTGCCACAGATAAAGTTCATGTACATTATTTATTGTTGCCTCTCGCAGCATAGTGTGTTTTACCTTGATGGAGGAGGGAGAGAGAGGAAGTGCAGGAGTATCTGTTTTTTGGAGTGGAGGTAATGCACAGTGACAGCTCAGTGGGTGGAGACGGAGCGTGTGCAGGGAGAGAGATCCGTGTCTCCGGCTGCAGCTCTGCATATGGATGAATAAAAAGAAAAATGGTAGCAGATTGGGGAAAAAAATTAGATAACCTCAGTGGTTTCAGAAACATGCACATTTAGATTGACTCACTTACACCCAATATAATATCAGAATGATCTTCTTTTTAGGTTTAAGGATCTTTTTCTTTTTCCACTTAAATTAGAAAGACATACAGCATTAAAAACAACTCACAATAAAAACTGAGTAAGCTGATAAAAAATATTAAAATACCTTGAATATACTGTACTGAACATGAGACGTACGACTACAACTTTCTGACTCCAGTAACCTGATGTAAAAACAATGTCAGATGCACTCGCTCACAGGAACAACGGAGTCTCCATGTTCTCCGTCAGTGAAAAGGTTTGAATGTTTGTAGATGGACAATAAATATTTGATGTATTTTCTGTGCAGCAGGAGCAATGTGTTAAATGTTACACAGGACGTGTACAGTAAATGCAGTATATTTACAGTAGCCTACGTTAAAAAATGTTTCTTCAGTCATATTGGTCAATTTGAAAAACAACCTGGTTTGTCTTAAAACTTAATTTTGGCCTTTTTAAACATCTTTTGTATTTTATAGGAATTGTATTTTATACAGTACAGCACACTTAGTTTACTTTATGAATGTACAACAGTGCATAAATACAAATACAAACTGAATCTCATATTTTGCTCAAACCCACATTGCTTTTTTTTAAACCCTTTTTTACCAAGTAAATCTCATTAAGGTCAGAAACCTCTTTTTTAGTTAAAGACAACACACACCAATAGGTGTCATATCAGCTGTTACAGTATAGTATAGGACACACAGGGATAAATATTGTGTAGTGCTCCTTTAGAAACACAGTCAAACAATCCTGAAAATATAAACTTTCTGTCATGACAAATACAGTTGGCACATCTCTGTTATTAACACAAAAACATCCTCCCTGTGGTTTGTACTTTAGGAGTGTTTGTGATGCACTGAATTATCTCAGTGACCAAAACCAAAACATCTTTGCTCTCGGCTGCTGCCTCATCGTCCTCTGTGAGACTCGAGCTCTCCCGACGGGCCTCGTTGTTGCCTGAAGAAGCTAAAGTGGGACACACAACATCCTGCTTGGATGATTGATCACGTCACAAGCGGGCAAAGTTAACCAGCTGAAGACTGCAGGAGAAGAAAAACTCTCATAAATGATTCCGGGTCAGTCATTAAAGATGTAAAGTTGGCAGCAGACAGCGTTCTGCACTCGAGACAGGAAGCTTAGTGAGCCTCACTCTTGCTGCAGATTTTTTTTTCCTCTGAACCCAGAAAATGAGAGAGGTTTGATTTTTAACACTGTTTAAATTTCCTTGTTTCTGAGTTTTAGGAAAAATATTTCAGTTCAGCTTCTTTCTGAAATCACTCTCCGTCCCTGCTGTTGGTCAGTAAGTGGCTTTTTCAGTCTCCAGTGGAGAGCCTCTGGTATCGGTGTGCATTTGTTTTCTTTGGGACGGGGATGAGTTCACACATCTGCTGGTGCAAAAAGCGTGAACAGACGGGTGGGAATGGACAGTAGTGCTGTCTGTGTGTGTGTATGTGTGCCGGGGGGCAGCTTCAGTAACAGCAGCTAAAAGCACCTTCAGGTTGTTGGTGGCGTGCAACACTTCCGTATTTAACCTCTGAGATTCCATAATGCAGCTCAGACTGGATTTCACCTTACTGGCTGTTTTCATGACACGTCATCAACTGAGACTTTTCAAGTTTCCTCTATATATTTGTCATTTGGAGTCTCCCTGAGATGCTCTTTTGACACCCAGTCATGTTACTGACCTGTTGTTAATTAACCTAATTAGTCAGAAAATGTTCTTCCAGCTCCTCCTTGTCAGGATCACTTACTTCTCCAGCCTTTTGCTGCCTCTGTGCCAACTTGTTTGAGACGTGTTGCTGCCATCAACTTCAAAATTATCTGAAGAAATTAGCTCTTCCTTCATTACATATAACATACAAAACACATCCTAGCTAATCAAGCTAATCTGATAAAATTCCTGTTTTCTGGACACAATAATATCAAGATGCTACTGGTGTGTGCGCCTACATAGAAAACAACATGTTTAGAAATGTGCTGTTAACTCTGGTGTTGATTTTACTACTTTTCACACTTTTTTAATCTTCATTTCTTACCTAACTTAAGCAGACTCAGGGGGCAGGTTTGTCTGGATGGCTACTCTGTACACTGCCTGAGGGCTGACTGGGGCGGGGGAACAGGTGAGCGGGTCAGGTGATGGATGGAGTGGGGGAACTACCCTGACGGCGGGTGAATGACAGGGTCTGAAAAGACATGAGACGTGAGTACAAACAAAAACAAACAGTGAAAGGGAAAAGACGAGGTGAGGCAGTGAGATTGCACAAAATCCTTTATTTCCAGGACTGAAGAGCACAGTTAAACACATGGCTCACAGAGAAACTGCATTTAAAAAAAAAAGTTTTACATATAAGTACAACCTTCAGTGATAAGAGTAATAAAGTCTGTGTTCCTTTAAAAAATTAACCACCACGTTACATGTAACTTCTGGAGAGTTCGGTGTTGTGCTTCGCTCTGGTGGACCCAAACAAACACGAGAACACTGAAGATGAAGGTGGAAATGGGTTTAATGAAAATGATGGCAAGGGTGGACAACACAAGAAGAAACAGTGACCAATTAAAAATCACACTTTACAGAGGAACCAGAGGAAATCTTAATCAAGACTTACAGGAAACAAAGCTAAACTACAGAACACAGGGGAGGTGTTAACAGGAGTGAGAGGGGAAGGCAGGGACCAAAGTACTAAAACAAGACACCGACTTAACCTGCAACATTGACATTAATCAGTGAAGGATCTGAACCAACTTACAAAGACCAAAGGTGAGAAAATAGTTCAAGCACAAGCGTGGCTGCAGACAAGAGCATGAAAAGCAGCACAAACAGTGGAGAACAGAAGAGGATCTGACACTGTGTGACTGTAGGAGGAGGGGAGTGAGGCAGCTGGCATGGCAGGGGTATAACCTGAGAGAGTGTGTGTGTTAGGAGAGCTGAGCAGCAGGGGCGTGGCCAGGCTGCAAGGGTGTGTGTGGACAGGAGGATAGAAGGTAGTGGTCAGATTGACATGAGCAGTGAAAGGTAAAACATGAGAAAACTAAGAAACAAGAAGGTTAAAATATCAAAACAAAGACATAGATCGTGACAGTTTGGCTTCAACAGTGATTTAATGGCTGCTAACACAAATATACAACAGTGAGTTGCCACTTTTAAATGTAATCTGGTGGAGAAAGTGGTTTTAAAGAGACTAAATGCTAAACTTCACAGAAAAGTAGCTATTTTTCTAAGTATCTCTTCATACATCGAGCAGCGGTAAAATCCGACTTACTGTTGCGGCACCGTTTTGTTTTGAGTCATCAAACATGACATAAAGATAAAACACGCACACGACTCTGGGGAACAATATCCACACAACATGGAGTCATAAAATGCTTTTCTCTACAAGACTACTTTCAGTGCAGGAGTACGTTTGTCAGAGAAGTGATTTCAAAGTAGTGCCTGCAACAATACCTTAAAAAACTGTTATATACACACAAACTTTTTGTTGCTTTTAAAGCGCCTTGGAAAATCCTTTTTTAAATGTTTTTCTGCTCGCACAACTAGTTTTAAGTAATCCGCTGTATAAGAAATGTCAGTTTACAAAAACAGGCAAATCTTTAAATGCATTTCTTTGTTGACTTGATTTGCTAATTTAAGCACCTTTCTGTAGTGAAATAAAAGCCTTTACACTTTTACACAAGACATTCAACAAAGGAGCAACTGCAGACACATGTTCACATGATCATTTGGTTTTTGAGTCGGTGCTAAATGCTTAATGCTGTCCAGTCCATCGCTAACACTCTTTACTTTTTAGGTTTTGTGTGAGTAATGATGCATTCATATCATATCAAGTCAGAAATGAGCTTGTTCATACAGAAACATGCTGCAGAAACAATGCTTGTGACTGATCACTTTGATTTACACAGTGTTGCCACTGCAGAGCCTGGAATCAAATGTGATTTATGCTTCACTTTTGGACATATACTGTATTTATATTGTTTTTTGACAAGAAGCATATTAATATTTCAGATGCAACAATGCTTATTCTCTAAGACGTGTTTTCTTCATACTACTGTCGGCAGTACAGGAAGTTTGACATGACATGAATGCAGCATAAGCTTTCACACTGACAGCTGTGGGATTTCAGGTTATGGTTCTTTTCATCTGAGCTAAGAGGAGCAGTGGTGGATAGTTTGTGTGACATTCAGACAAAAACAACAGTCACAAAACCGTCTGTAGAACAGCTGTATTAAAGTCTCAGTGAAACGGTATTCAAGAGCAGCGTGTGTTGTCTGTCACAGTGTTTTTATACTACAACATCGTCAAACATCACACATACAGGAGCGGCTTTACTACAAGTTGAAATGTCTCATCTACAGCAAAGTTTTTCAGTCAAGTGGAGAAAGTTTGATACAGTTTCATTAACATGAAGAAGAAAAGAAATGCAAGAGATACTCCTAATGGAATAGAACAACTGACTCAGAGGTTTGGTTCGAGTCTCCGACTGGCCGAGGCCGCTGACACAAGGCATTAACGGGAGAGTTTCACATTGTCTCCGGTGAGGAAACAAAAATGCTTTTTATGTTTCATTTCAGTGCCACTGATGGACAAATCAGATCTTTCTGATTATGTCTGTAATATACATATAAGTGCACAACATCATTGTAAGCCTCAAATAGGCAAAAATGCAGCATTAGATAATTGTTGTCATGCAGCTGCCACAGAAGTAGCAGCAATAAATAAAAACTGCTTCTCTCCTCTACTTTATAAGCTTGTATCATCTGTTTAAATCTAATCTTAACAGTATTAACAGTATGAAGGAAAAGCTGTTTTGATAGCGGGTAAAGCACCAGGGCGAATGATATCTAGTAACCCTACAATTCATCTACTTCTAGGTGACAAATGAACACTGGTGTTCTAAAAGATCTGTAGCTGTGTTCAGTCTAAATCTCATGGCTGTTTGGGAAAACGCAGAGACGTCCCCTCTCCACCTTACCCCTGAAAGCAGCTTGATCTGTTACTGCTGTTACATTTACTGCAGGAAGGTACTTTAAAGGAAACTGTAGATTTTAAATGAACAGAGGTGGAATTGCACATTGAAGCCCGTTAACTGCAAATGACTTCTTTTAATATCACTGCAGATCATCATCCAGTTAGAAAAATCCACACCTGCTAGACGAGCTGTTGGCTTCAGTTCACATACTGTAAGTAGGTGGACAGAAATAAAAAACAATAAAAATTAGTAAATAATTTTGACCATGATTTATTGATTTTCATTGTTTTCACCATTGCTTCAACAAACAAGAAATGACTCCTGTTGCCACAACTCAACTTCCAGAGAATCTCAGAGAGTCTGCACCGATATCAACTCTCAAACAAAGACCACTTCAGACTGAACTGAAACCAACAGCGATTTGCAAAGAGGGAAATTATTAGGACGAGCAATGTGAAAGTGAGTCCAACTTAATTTGATTAGTTCAGTTTTGAAACTCAGCTTTCTGTCACATTATATGGCACCAAAATCTGATTTTATCTGAATTCATCTTGAGTCAGGATTTGAGTTGAACTTCTTGTAGTCATTTATCCAGTTTTTTGAGCATCATCATGAAGTAACCACTCTGATGGAGGGTCACAGTGTCTTCTTATCTTCTCTCCATGTCTTGTCACGATGGGATTTGGACTGAGAGCTAAATTCCAGTCAGGTTGATGTTCAGGTGAGTCAGCCAACTGCAAACATCTGACTGATGGTAAGAAAACACAAATCTTACCCAAACTATGAAAACAAATCTGTCAGTGAGCTCACGACTAGCTAGATAACACCCAGTGGGAAAAAAACACAACTTCTTCTTCTGAATTTGTCTTTCTTCAAAATACCTATCTTTGAGTTACTTGTGTAACCCTGGTTCTCTGAGCAGACTGGGTGTGATGTCTCACGTTGGGATGAGACATCAAGACAAATGCAATGCAAGACAACCTGGTATGAAGTCTTTTCTGGAAGAGAGAGGTCACATTTTTGGCTCTTCTTTTAATGATTTCATTAAAATTATAACATAGTCACATCCTAAGTTCAGTTTTTTATTTGTACCTTCTCTTCTAGCTTCATTCTTTCAAAAGAAAAATCCAGACTTTTGTGGGTCCTGTAGGGCAGGAAGTCCATGTGGACACGAGACAGGGGTATCACTTGTTGCCACGCCATTTCCATTGGGCATCAAACACGTTCTGATGTACGCTGCGTTGGTGCCTCTGAGGAGGCATCCGTTCTCCAGCTGTAAAAAAACAAAAAAAAAGTAATCACATTTTAAGATAATCCACAATCTCTCACACAATTCACAAAGTTTTGCTTGTGAAAGGTTTCTGCTGGATACTGCAGAAGCCTGATCATAACCACTATTCTCATGTCCATGTTAACAAACACTGAACCAATTTAATTTTATTAATATCAATAATATCAAACTCAGGCCGTAAATATGATCTGGTTTACAGTGTGATAAATGAATTCACTGCCATCCATACATGTACATTATGCCCTTGTTGACCTGAATCACACAAAGCACAACAGGTCAGACAGTGGCACTGAACAACAGATGTTTAGTGGGCTGAAGTCCTAGGAGTCATAATGACAGAAGGAGGTGCAGGAGGGAAGGAGTGAGGGAGGAGGAAGTCCGGAGACATCAAGAAGAAAAGGAGAGCGAGGAGAATCCAGCAGAATGTACTGTACAGTCGTTGTTGTGATGACTTCAGTGAATCTAAACAATGATGAAGATAAGATTGGATGTCATCTTGTGTAAACTGAAACAGTGTCTCTATTATATACATTCAGCATAAGGTTTATGTTTGTTTGAGGGTTATTATCAGTCTGTGTTTATGTCTTTATCTAGATGATACTTTATTAGTAGATGACAATATGGTCAAAGGAAGTAAAATCAAACACTACTGCAGAGCCCTGCATCTATGTGAGCCTTGAATAGTCTCTCAGTGCATCGCCTGCCTCCCGCTCTATCCTGCATTCACAGCATTAGGTAATGATGACAGTCAAATTGTAGGTCAGTACCGCTCATGCTTGACTGGTCAGCCTGCCAGTATTTTTCTTTCACTGAAAGTTACTGACCCTGAAGAATAACAGTGTAGGCTGAACAGGGCGGGGATAAATGGATGCCTGCCGGGGTCCACGGCCCGTCCCGACCTTATTCTATTCATTATTGTATTCTTCCTCACTACTGTCTCTTTGCTCTTCTGTTCTTTGTTTGGCCAATTCTCTCATCTTTCATTATACTGTATCTCTGAGTTTGTTTTCCCCTCTAAACACCAGTGATGCTCTTCATGCTTTGAAAAAAAGAACACAATGGAATAAGAACACAGAAAAGATAGATGGAGAGTCCAGTGATAGTGGGAGATAAAGAGAACAGATGTTTGAATCCAGCTGAATGAATTACATGCTTCTCTTCTGCCAAGAGTCAGTATGAGTAAGAAATATGTTAAGTGGTTGTTTTTTCTGAACATTTTAGACGACTTGTCCATATCCGTTACACTAACCTTTGAAGTTTACACAATGTTTGCTTCTTCACTTGAGTTTCATTCACAAAATACAAACATTTTAATGATCGATACATAATCAACTAGGAGGCTCCTCATTTGGCTGGTGAAACAAATCCAGACAAACTGAACTACACCAGACCTTTTGATATAACTTAAGCTTTAATTTGGGTTTTAATGTTCCTTGCTTAACAAACAGGATGTCTGGTCTTTTAATCTGTACTGGATATTTGCAGATAAGTTAACAATGCAGAATTGTTCTGCTGGGTAAGAAAAATAAACCAGTCCTGAGACATTCCTGTTTTTAAGCCTGCTTAATTTAGCAGTGCTAATTGGTGAGGTCTCATTACCTCATTATTTTTACGATGGGAATTTCTCTAGAGCTCCAGTTTCATGCCTCTTTTTAGGGTGGCATTCCCAGCCCTCACTGTTCTGTCATTAATGGAAAGAAGGTTTGCTGGACTGAAGAAGAATTCCTGCTGCACATGAACAGTCTCATTAAGCAACCACAATGATTCCAAAAGTGCACTAAGATTATTACAGTTATGTAAACCTAATAATTAAAAGTAAAATGTGTTTTTAGTGTTGCAACTGGTTATTTTCATCATTGACCATTAACAAAACAGTTTTCTGTTGCTGCTGAAGAGTAACTGACTAAACAAAACCAGACAAAAATCCAGTGAAGAAATCAGGATTAGATTCCCGGTGCAGAAGACCACATTTCACCTAAAACCGAGCACTGCAAAGCATTTGGCACAAATAAATCCCCCCACAGAATTTATCCAGCTAAAGAAAACCATTATTTATGCAGACACTACTGCATTAGATCCTAGTCAACTCTATTCTCAGACTGTGTTGCTCTGACCCATCTCCCCCTTGTCTTATTTACATGACATTTCTGGTCGCATCACCACAGTTAACACTGAGCTCCATGCCAGCCTGAGGCCTCTGTGCACTGACTTAGAAAAAAATCCATTTTCATGACAGTAAAAGAGAACAGTGCAGGGTTGAAGGGCTGGGGTTGTAGATTCTGCAGCCCTCACTGTGTTCATGTTCACTGATATCTGAGGGCAACACAGATTTCAGGAGTTGTCAGTGGGCTTGATTCAAGACTATCACTGGCAGTCTGATTCCCAATGATCTCACCTCATGTCATGAGTACTAAACCAGAATCATTGCCTTCACATTTCACATCATGCCACTTCAGTTTCTCTGATCTCTTACCTTGCTGTGAGCAGGACTCTCCACAGTGGTGTTGAACATGCTGTTATTCGGCTGCAGCTGAGACAGATCCAGTAACTGCTCTAAATCCAGTGCAGAGCTCTGCGGGGAATACTGGGGCAAACAGGATGGCAGAACCTGAGTCTGCTGCAACACCTGCAGTTGTGGGTGTTGCTGCAACTGGTAGGGTAGAGAGGACGTCACCAAACTCTGGTAGTGACTAACATCTGGTGTGGTTCCACCATTCAGTACTGTGCTACCTGCATGTGTGCTGGAGATACTGTAATTTGTTTGGCCAACCTGAATGTTTGGTGTGAAGGCTGCATGTCCATTTGGGACAGTAGAGCCATGTGTTGTCATTCCAAACTGATCTTGGAAGCCAGGCAACAAAGTATTCTGGCTACTGAACTTCTGATGGGACTTGAGGTGAACCGAATGCTGGTCCTGCTGGAGCCGCCACTGCTGACTTGGTTCCAGAAATGAA
Organism: Sandelia bainsii; assembly: GCA_032362345.1. Classification (NCBI taxonomy): domain Eukaryota; kingdom Metazoa; phylum Chordata; class Actinopteri; order Anabantiformes; family Anabantidae; genus Sandelia; species Sandelia bainsii. Next base: position 1,593,202 of record JAUMHL010000013.1, on the reverse strand, counting down.
TCAAGGTGTTTATGTTCACCATTTGACTGTAAGGTTTTGGGTACAGTATGTGGGTGGTTATGGGTTAGGTTGTTGGGGTCATGTCGGTTCTCTGTCATTGCCACCCAGTGGCCGTTAGGACTCCCAGGTAAAATATTTGTGTCCACAGTTCCAGGCTGGGAAACCGACTGGCTCTGTCCTGGTTGAGGTTTCACCAGCTCACCTGCACTGATGTGTTGCTGCATCTGTTGTGACAGCTGAATGATGGGCTGACTGCTGCTGGGAAGAGAAGCAGTAGGGACAGCAGGTATCAAACAACCCTGCTGGAAAACACTTTGGGCTGAGTCTGAGTTTGTGGGGAGGCCTAGAAGTCCAAATACACCTCTGTCCCCTTGTTCTTTCCCCTCAGTTCCACTATCAAGGGAGCTTTGGATGTAGGACAGGATTTCGTTGTTGGTGAGAAGATCAGTGAGGGTCGGGATGTGGTTGGGGTCCAGCTCCACCTGAATCATCCTCTTGTCCAGCAGCAGAAGTTCCAGGTCTTCTGCATTCAGGCCCAGATTCTCCAGAGCACTGAGAAGTTCACTGTTAGAACATGTCTCGTCTCCATCAAGAGACAGCGAGTCCAGAGTGGCCAAAAGCGCATCGTCACTGGCCATTTTATTGTTGGATATCCCGGTCTCCGCATCAGATACAATATGCCAGCTGTTACCACTTAACAAGCCATCGAAACCATCAGTCTCACTTTGCTGCTGACTATAAAGGCCACTGTGGTAAGACACCATAGGCTCTGGTTCTGCCTGGCTGACGTACACTGACCCATCCTGGCTCATCAGTGCTCCCAGCAGGGACTTAGGGTCCAGGTTGTCTGAAGAGCTCTTGTTCACTTTGCCTTTCTTGGATTTGCTGCCTTTGGTTTTTCTCTGGAAGGAATCAGGGAAGCCGTGCAGTGGATAACCGGTCTGGTAAAGAAGAGCCTCTCCAGTGGCGAAGGTGAAGGGAAGGTGCATGGATCGCTTCCTCAGGTGTTCCCCTCCTTCCTCCTCCCTGCAAAAACAGATGACATGTAGAAAGACAAACAGACAAAGCAGCTAAAATTAAATCCAGCTGGAATAGTGCAACACTTACACCAAAGGCCTCTGGGTGGCGATGATGTAGTCTGGCTTGCCGTTCTTGTAGACAAGCCGGGCGTTGGACTGGACCCACTTCCACCGGTTGTCCTTGGTGAGCAGCCTGAAGACGGTGAGGCCGCTCTCACCCGTCTTTATCACTAGAATCACAACAGACAAGACATTGGAGGTCTGTGCTGCTGCTGCTTAAGATCTGTACACCCTGCAGTGTGCTGTGAAAAATTTAATAATTAATACATTCATAATTTTCTTTTAAATTATTATTATGTGATGACTGCTCTTGTGATTTGGTGCTATACAAATAAACTCAAGTACATTGAATTGAATTGCTGCTGTGATGGAGGCTGATGTTCACTTTGGCTATGCCACCCTTGGCGCCAACAACTGCAGTCAAGCGATAACTGAGTCTTTCAATCAGTCTTTCACTGACAAATATGCAAAAAAAATTAAAAAAATCAGGAAGGGGGCAAATGCTTTTTCACAGCACTGTACATACACCATCACATCCTTTTCTCCCCCAGTCCCTCCTCTCCATGGCTCAGTGTTGTGTCTGGTGGTGGGTGTAACTGTGGTGCAGGTCATGTTTCTTTGGTGTCTAGTTTCTAAACAACATAGTTAAGTCTTAGGTGCAAACCAGTGGAAGGCTGCTCCCTCGTAGAAAAACTGTGGACTCAACTACACCACAGTTGAACAACAGTAGGTGGCTGGCTGCAATAAAACTTGGATCTTGTTTTTTTGTTAAATGATGAAATGCAAAATTATACCATCATATCTGAGATTCAGAGTCACCACTTAATATTTTTAGCTGTAGAAGCCACAGGCTGCTGACCTTTATACCACCGCATATTGCTTTTTGGAAGTCGAGACCAGAGTACCAGTCACTTCTTACATCCAACAGTTTCCTCTGTTCCTCATAAAAATCTCACTTTCATCAGAACCGAAACAAGTTACATGTTCTGGTACCTTAATTTATTTTTCTTTCCTCATAAAGAGGGTCCAATTGAATGAATTACATAATCCCTCATAATCTGAGGGATTACAGGAGTACATGTATTCTCCAACTGGAACAATCATATCTACTCAACCCAAACAAACCCTGGCCATTGGATGAATGGATAATGAATATGGTGTATGAATTATTATTAGTAGTATAAGTTATTATTATAAGCATACCAGTGAACTTGCATATGTAATGTATAGATTGGAACAGAGTGAAATTACTGTCTATCACAAGTAAAGCACAATTCTAGCCCACTACTGTAAATTATGTATATTTACTACAATTACTACTACAATGTCACCCTTTACAATAAAATTTTTATTATACTGTGATAAACTGGAATCTGATGGAGTGCTTTTGTATGTCTGTGCTATATGGAAACCTGCCTTCTCACAGGGCATGCTGAACATCTATATACTGCGTATATCTGCGTATGCATGCATTTTCAATTCTGCATGCACAGCCACATGCATACAGTTTGTGTTTTTGTGTGTGAGTGATACAGGATTTGAGGGCACCATGGTTACGACTAACGGGGTCATCCAGTACACAAGCTAAGTAGGGCACTTGGCTCTCGCTTGGAGAGTTCCTCCATCAACAAACACACACACACACACAGTGTTTGTTTGTTTGTTCCATGTATTACAAATGTAATTTGAGCCAAACATGAGACACGGGTCAATACACTTTAACTCCATGCATTAGATCCTACGTGGATGTAATGCATAAAAAGTCGAACTCTGTAATTTTAAAACATCAACAATTCAGCTGGATTGACATCACTCTGTATCCTGGTCCACATGTTCCCTGTCTCAGCAATGGTTAATGATTAGTTCACAAAAAAGGATTCATACACAGTGCTATCCCCACCCACCCTTTGTAAACCATGTAGAATGAGAACAGTGGTGACTTACTTCGGACATGATTTTCGGCGCAGTAAAGCATGTCTGCAGCATGGATGAACTGGTAACCTGTACCTCGAACTCTCAGCTCCGCCTCGGTGTAGCCCAGGACTATTTTACCCCTGATACACACAAGATAAATAATCTTAAAATGAGATAATGTCTAAATAATTGGTAATTGAGTTGAACACAGTTACTGAGTTTCATTCCAGTGCTACAAGTTTTCATAAACGTGGGGTTTTGACATTACATACTTTGCGTCACAGGCCATAGGTGTGAAGTCAAGCTTGTGTTTGGTCCTGAAGATCATGTTTCTTGTCCTGATTTCCAGGATTGCTGGAGACTGAAGTGGCGTGGCGATGGCAAACATTGCAAGTTGAGGCGGGGTACCGGCCTCGTTCTCACACTGCTGACGACTCTGACCATGGAGAAACTTGAGTCGACCCTGTATGTTCAATGCCTAAGAGGCGAGCACAGTAACAGTTTATATCAATAAACCCTGACAACAATTTTTTTTTTAAAAGATACTATCATCATTATCATCATGAAACAAAAAGACAAATGAGAAAGCTGAGTCTTTCCCCTTCCCACTGCTCTCTACCACTGATTGCGCTTCTTCCTTTGAGTTTACTGCATCAAGCCTCCACAGCAGCTGAACAAGTGCTGTGTCTTTTCTCCCTGTCGGGCACCATTAGTCTTATTTATCCTGCAGGGTAGTGTAGTGGGCAAAACCACTTCATTCTACACTGTAAACACACTGGGTGCACTGGTGTCTCTTGCTGAAAACTCCTCCAGCTACTCTCCCTCATGACTTTATAATATGGCATTTAAATGAATGGGACTTGACAAAAATCCAAGTGCTGTTGAGGATTTTGTGTTTTTTTCAGGCTAGTTTAGGAAGAAGCAGGGTACATTGTCATCAGCACTGTGTTTAACTAGGAACCATTGATCTCTCTTGTGATAATAACTACCACAAGGCAAAAGGGAGGTTTGAGAAATCCATAAAAATAAAAAAATAAAAAAACACTTTCTTCTGTCTGTGGCATCTCGTGTGAAAACCCCCTCCCACCCCATTAGCTCTGGCTAATTGACCTTGATGGATTTACGGGCCTGTAGCCGTGATGTCAGGAATCTAGCTCTGAATAGCAGGAGGGATTACAAAAAACAAAGCCATAACGACCAGGACACAAAAGCAGAAACCTGGCTTACTGCTCACGCAAACGCACTGTGAAGCAGGACTGACAGATGCAGGTTCAAACCCCTGCTTCACTCTAATGGAGTGCCCTTGAACAAGACGATGAATCCCTTAAAGCTCCTATCCATACAAGTCAGGCAGAAATGATGGCAGAGCAACCCAAACCATATTATTATTTCAAATATATTGACAAAAAGGCAAAGAAATAACATGTTCTCTCAACTAATTACTATTATGTAAAGAGAGAGTCAGGTCCCTGCTACATGATCTGATCATGTAGTATATACTCTGAAATATACTGTAAACATACTGGCAAATAATAATGATTTTTAGTTGATGATCTAAAACCTGCAAGGCTAAATCAAACAATTAGATTTAGTTTAGTAAAGTGTCTTAAATTGTTTTAAAAAGAGGAAAAGCATCATTATGTAAGTCAGCACTAAAAAGCTGCAAAATCACAGGTGTGGCCCCTGGAATGCATTGCTCATGGGAACTCCAGCTTTCCCAGCCAGTCTTAGAGATTTGTGCTGTTACTGAACCACAGCATGTTTTCCTCCATCTACAGCTAATTATCTTAGAGGGAGCAGCAGTGCAATGTGTGGAGCTACCAACCCTGACTAAGCAAGTTCCCCCTCTGCTCTCGTCTCCTTTGGGTAGTGGGAGGATTAAGGCCCCTTTCCCCACGACCCTGAGGCGGATTACAGGAGTAAATGGTGGCTTCTGATCCCTAAGGGACACAGAGGTGGCACGCCATGGCCAACAAGGCTCAAGAACAGGACAAATCACTAATATGGATTCATTTTATGACTTTACCTGTTAATTATATTGTTAAAACTTGTTAATTAAACTGTGTTGAAAAGACACTTTAAATTACATTATACACCAAAAACCTGCCATATGGTTTTAGGAAGCATATCTCAGTCTCACCAGGAAGCCAGAGGTGTTGTCCAACAAACAGCGGAAGCGGCAGACGAAGTTTCTCTCCAGGAAGGAGGAGTTTTCAGGTGGAAGCTGGTCAGGGTTGTAGCTCACCAGGCAGGAAGATGTTGACACAGACTCTCCATCTGAGGACATTAAAATGATTTTATTTCTGATTTATTATGATGTACCTAAATAAGAAAGACAGGGCAGAAGGTTGAGTGAAACATTGGCTATTTACATTTAGCTGTACATGAGAAGACAATTTCACCTGTCTGTGTGTTTGGATAAATGTCTTTGTGTATCCTATTAACTGGTGACCTGCACCTAATGCAAAATGACAAGCTTCTGTTTGTATGTGCATACAGAGTGTACAGTAAGTGTGTGTGCTTGACTGCGCGAGCTTGTTTTAGTTGCTGTGTTCTCTATGTACACTATGTTAGTGTAGAGTGTGTGTGTGTGTGTGTACTGTAACATTTAGAGCACATCTCAGGAGCCTTTAGTTAAAGGTCACCCATTCTCGCTTCTCTCTGTGACCTCAGTTAGATTCAGAAGGGCAAAAAAATCCTTCCAGGAGGCTTTTAAGTTCAAACATGTAGCTATAGTACAGGATGTGATTTTTTTCTCCACAGACATAAGGCCATTACCACACACAATAAATGTGGTCATCTGAAGTAAACCCACATATGTGTTTATTGTTCAGGTCATAGTTAATGCTTTCATTTAGGTGCATCAACTGGTTGCAAGCTAATCATCCAATAAGCTAGCACGGCCACGAAGAACTTGAAGTTGAACTGTGACTAAAGCAGTGATATGTCACACTCTTGGTACAGTCTTTAATAAAACTATCTGTTTGTATAACATAAGTCAGACCTTTCTCCAGTGCCAGTGCAGCACACACACAGCACGATTTAAACTGGGTTTGGCCTCAGTTGACAGACCTGTTGATGGATCTGTGGGGGGTCCAAGGTCAGAAGGGGGATTGAGGGCCCAGTGCAGGTTCCTCCTGAACTCCTGCTGGTCTTCAGTGTGAATCAGCTCAAACACACTCTGGTGCATCACATCAGTCTGGCAGCATAGCAGCAAATGGAAACAGTTCAGGATGTTACTTTACTATAATGGTATAAAGTTTACACACACTGATAAAATTTAATCTGCACAGAAAAGTGAAATTAAACCACTCCACTAGAGGAAGAGTGAGAATAATCTAATTTTATGATTGAATACAAGAACACATTAGTTAAGGTGGGTGTTTTGTTGAAGGTACCCTGAGTGGTATATTTGATTCAATTTTCCTTGAAGTGGAGCCAAAAGAAATCAAGTGTCACTGGACATTTGATTCAAGTAGCTGAAAGAGAGCCAAAGACCTGCCATGACCCTGATATCTGTCGTCCAGACCCAGCATGACCTGGCTCAGGACAAGAGTGGAACTACGCTCCCAATGTGGGAGGGGGCAAACTCAGGTCACCAAAAAGGAATTTGACAGAAGTGTTGCGTGAAATGCTTTTCAGAAAGGAAAATGTAAGGGGGGTCTTATTTTCTCGTCAACTGTATTTGTGCTTCATGAACTCCATCATTAGCTCAGCAGTTAAACCCAGTGTTTTAATGTGCACTAGACTTTATTAATACTAAGATATTTCATACTCGTCACTGCTGTCTGTTGAACTCATCATCTTTAAATACTAGTTGAAAGCTCAGGTAAAGCTTCCAACCCAATGTCACATCTTTTATTCTGCTGCTGTCTCACTCTCGTTTGGTTATTGTGCTGCTGTGGGATGTTGTTTGCAAACACTTGTTGTTAGCAGATACAGCAGCTTCACCTCAGATTTAGGTGTGTTGGGTAAATGAGAGGTGACGCGCCTCAGGTGGAGGGAGAAATAATGGCTCAGAGGTGATGTTCACACCCTTGATATACAGTATTTTACTGTGTGTCTGATTTGAAACTCTGCATTTAGATGTGTCAGACAGACTTGAGATAATTTGATAATCAAATTCTCCAGAATGAGAATAGACTTGAGACTTCTGCATATCGTTGTGAAGCCGACTGGATTAAACTTCTCGCTCCATACTTGTGTTTGTTTCAGATCTCTGGGTGCTGAAGCTCATGCGTTCACTTGCTGCCCTCTGGGTCTGTAAACTCACCACCCTAGCTCCACCAGTCCTAGGTGGCACCTGCCTCCTAAGGCTCTGCATCCCAAGGTAATTCCTCATGCCCCAAGCTAAGGTGTTTTATTTTATATCAACTTGTACGTTTTTAATTTTCCATGTTCATATGAACCACCTAACCAGGCCTTATACACAAAAAGTCATGATTCAGACTTATAATAACCAATTTATTGGACATAGGTCTTTGGGCATTACATTCTCTTTGGTGGTGATTGTTATAGTTTTTAATATTTGTTGGATCAACAGAGATGTTTTCAGGAGTCTCAGTGCTGAATATTGTTGTTCTCAGCAGCAACATTGAGCTGTTTAAAATTTGCTGATAGAATTTACAGGAGCAATTTACCTGATGGAAGCCAAGGTAATCCTGGATGGTGTGAGAGCAGAAGAAGATGATTCCCTCTGCTGTCACAACCAGGACGAAGCCATTTAGAGCCTGTGGAGATAAAAATATGAGACATGATCTGAAGCTGTCCAAATTCAAGTGAGAATAAACTCGTTAAAACAAGAAGGAAGAGGAAATGGAACAGGACAGAGGATAAGAAAGGACAAAAGATGAGGAAGGCTAAAAAACAAGGATGAGACTTTGCCCCCAAGTAGGAGTGAGGGAGGTGGGTAGGAGAGGAGGAGAAAAAGCTGAAGCCCCATGGATGTCAGCTCAAAGAGAAGTCAGGGAGAAGAGGAGGGAGAAGAAGCAGCTCACTACTGGGGTGACTAACACCTCCATCATCGCTCCTCCCCTCCCTCCTCGTCTTCCTTGGACCTCAGGGCTCGGTGAGGAGGTGATGACACTGTGTCCTGACACGGCAAAGAGCCACAACGGCATTTTGCCAGCATCCGCCTACACCTCACTGATAGGGATGATGATAATGATGATGACCTCCGCAGTAATACAGTTTTTATGTGAACAGACGTGGACAATAATACACTCATCCTCATTTTCACAATGTTTTTTTAATACTTTGCTTCTGTTGGGTCACAACTTTGCATTTCCAGATGAAACTGTTTCCAAAGTCCATTACTTGATGTCAAAAATGCATAACCACCAAGCTTAAAACAAGACACTTTCTCTTAGCTGCTGAATAATTCATATATTGAAGTTAGGAGGGTCTCACTCTGATATCAAGCAAAACTCTGATATCTTTAAATATAACAGTCAGTCACTAGGTCTCTACTTTGATTTTAACACTATGGGTAGGGTTGATATATTTTTTTGAAAAGTTGCCTTATCATTGTGTTAAATAACTGAAACACTACATAAATTCCAGTTGTGAAACAATTACTTATTTAAAATGAATCACCCTGAACTGTCCAACACACACACACACAAACACAGTGTGCAGTGGTATACTGTACATGCACTGTGTATAAATATTTGTGTGCAGAAAACACATCCCACCCTCTCACTCTCATTTTTGGTCAACATTTCTCTCTCCTGAGAGAGAGAGAGAGAGAGAGAGAGAGAGAGAGAGAGTGTGTGTGTATGTGTGTGTGTGTTTGTAGGGGGGGGCAGTAACATTTGCTTTCTTTATCACTGGAAACAGTGAAACACAGGAAAACTCTTTTTGTCTCTGTTCCTGTTTCAGTTTTTACCATGAAAGAAGAATTTTCTCAAAAACAGTTTGATTTAAACCAGCTGCTCGTATCTTTCCTGTTTGTTTTCTGCAGAGCAATAAAGGTTGTTGTGTTTCAGTCTGACCCAGCAGACCTTGTAATCAAGTACTTCAAAATACATTTGACCTTATTCTATGTCCTGTTTATCCCTCGTTCTCTCTCTTAGACACACACACTAAACAACAACTTACTGGTCTTTAAGTGGACTATATGAAGGATCAGGGTTGATATATTGTGACACAAGCAAGAATACTTTTAGTTGATTTTCACCAACAAACACACATGCTTCATCCAACCCCCCCAAACTTCAATAATAGATGTGTTCACCGGCTCTGTATAATTCATGGGTCGGTGTCTGAAATGGAACAGAGCTGCTGAAGGCAGGGAGCCACTGCCCTCCACACATATTACATTCTTCACTGCTGTCGTGACCCATTTACTCCACTGGGATCAATATATTCATCAATACATCCATTTTATTTTAAATTTTGGAAATAACAGTACGAGATGGGTTGTGTTGAAAAATAACTGACAGCTGTGGTCAAATTAAATGAATCTCTCTCTCTAGTCCACAACCAAAAGGAGTCATGTTTCTTCTGAAACCAAGGAAACAAGTCATTCTCCTCCTGTCCTGCTGTGCAGAGCAGCCTCACGTCCATCAGACAGCTAAAACTCAACTGCTGTTGTTGTGCTGTTCAGAATCTCTACACACAAGAAGCTGTTGAGGGTGTATCTGTTGTTAGAGGACGGCTACTTGTTGATTTCTTTATAAACACATGCAAGGTGTACTGAAGAATAACCAGTCAATCACAAATACCTATATCGACATGTTTATCAAATGCAAACACTTCTGTTTTTTAACTCTTAAATAGCCCTTTGCGCCAACTTGCATTTAAAAACTAGTTAAAAGCTGTCACAGAAATTAAAAATAATATTAACAAGACTACATGAAGCGGAGCGATAACAACTGCTACTCTTTGTTGTTGGCTCATTTCTCACCAACCTGCAGCAGCAGCTCTCCCTCAGATATGCGACCATCCGTAGACGCTGTGCTCTTGTTGTCGTCATTGTGATCGCCTCTCTTGCTTGTTCCATTGGACAGCTGGTTTTTCAGCGCCACTACAGAAAAGAAACAGAGAGTACAAGTTAGTGATGGACAAACAGTTTTGTTTCATTTCGGTCTGTTGGTCAAACACTAAGGTCAGTTTGCAGACATCTCTAAAACCTTTATCTGTTTTAGAGCAAAAGTTAAAGACAAATGAAGCAGTATCACAGCTGATGTTATCATATATATATAAACTGATTTTACTGTAATTTGTTTCCACTTCACAGGAAGACCAAACATATTCAGAAACAATCCTTCATTATAAGCACTGAGAAGTTTATTTTTTCCACTTTTAGTCACATTGTTAATAAAACAAATATTAAGGATCCTCAATAATAATGTTTGTTCTGGTTACACAATGACTGTTGGCTGAACTCCTGTCCTGGCTCAGTTATTTAGATTCCTTGTTTGTTAGTTCTGTTCAGTGTGATCCTCTGCTCCTGCCAGTTCCTCATTTTGCCATCAGTCGCCCTCGCTCTCCCTCCCTTCTCCTCTCCACACACACACACACCTGTTTGGGATCTGGACACCTGCCACACCTCCCGACACCACTTTACAGCACGCTGTACACCCCAGCCTCTGTTTCTAGTCATTTGCCAGAACGTTCTTCATACAGGACCCGATTTACCTGCATTCCTAGGAGACTGTTCTGGACTACTCATTACACCAATATGAATAAAAAAACGGGCCCCCAACAACCTGACATATACAAGATTATGACTATTGTAAGTTAACGTCAACAAACAAACAGTAACCTCAACTTTAAAGATGACTCCCCGACTAAAAAGAAATGCTGGCTGCACCCAGACCTTTGTTGGTGACAGAGCTCAGTGTTGAGGAAACTCACAAAACCATGAGCAAGAGCAGAAAAAGCATGTTGACTATCAATAATTAAGAGATAGAAGGGGTAGCAGGGGTTTTCTGTGCCTTGACGTCATGACTGGAAGCCACAGGCAAGAAAAAACACCCCGAGGCGACCGGGAGATGGAGGGTAAAGGGACGTCTGTTGGCACAGTGAATGGCGACAAGATGAAGATAAAAACATTACAACAGACACGGTTCTGCACAAGGAACGCTGCATACAGTGTGTAATAAAAAGTATAAATATATAGAAGATATAAAAAGTACATTCAGCACTAAGCTTTGAATGTTTACACAATCACAGTGAGTTTAGAATTTAATTTAGAATTTTTTTATCTACCATCTTTATGTTATTTAGTCAAAAAAGTGGTCATTCAGTATTTATAAAAAGCAGCACACTGAGAGTGAATACATGAGAGACAGCAGCTTTGTGTCTGACAACTGTAACATCTAAAAACATGATTAAAGTCTGAACTATTTTTTCCCACAGATAGTTCAACAACAGAAAAAAATATCAGGTCAACCTGCAGATTAAAAACAACCCACTAGCATCAGTGAGTGTGTTCTGCAGTCAGTCTGGAGGCAGGATGACACAATGACCCATCTAATCCAGCATCTCATTCCCCACGGGGTCACAGGGTTTGACCAAAATTCATTTTTCAAAGGTTCAAGTGAGTTCAGTGGTCAGGTTGACGGGAGGAGACTGTCTCCACTATGACAACATCAGCAACAAACAGAGCTATTTGCAAACAATAATGCATCTGTGGATGTCGGCTTGTGTTAAATATTCATGAAGGGCCCCCTAGCCTTTATTTTATTTTAATTATCAATTATCAGTTAGTCTATAATATTCTCTAATTTATTGTAGAGCTGCAATGATTATCTGATTAATAGGCAAATAAAATATGAATAAACTGCTTATTAATAAATACAGATGGGAATACACAGTTCATATTTCAAATCATCAGGATTGAAAGTTTGACAGTGAAGTAAATGTAATGAAAAAGTTTTAGCACATGTCCTGAACATAACATCAACACATTGAACAATATCTTATACTATATATACTACAAATATTTGGCCTTTTTCTTCTGCTGCATTTTCTGCTTTATGATGTGGAAGAAAGTGTGATGCACAGAGAAAACATCTGAGAACTTAAAGGTGTATAATAAGTGACCAAATTACACATTGCATGAATCACGTGTTTAAAAATAATCTTAGGAGGATACAATGAAACAACAATTTTGAACAGATTCTTCACTTTATTATCTGTAAACTTATTATTCAATCTGAAATTAAAATTACTCATTAACAAAGAGCCTCAAATAACACAAAATAAAAACTTGGTTATTACTGTTGTGTGAATAATGTAAAGTAGCAAGTATCTACTCAGTTGCGTGTGATTTACAAAACGACCACATTTTGAGTTCAGTGACCTTTGACCCGGGCCAGTTTCTCCTGACACCAGCACTAACATCAGAGAAGTATCTATCTTCGTACTTACTGTAAGTCAGGGACTTTAGACTAAAGACAAAGCATATTTTAGAGATGACATGTTACACATAAAGTCAAATTAGCAAGTGCATGTGAAAAAATATGTATTTCATGTGGAGAATAAGAGCTGAGGCAAATTTCTATTCAAGACAAACCTTTGCTTATCCTGCAGCAATGCAACATATATGTACATAAAGAGAGCATGTTTAAAATCTCTTGCTGCCTTCAGACATGTGTGCACATATACACACATACATTCACATGTACATACATCTGCATGTGATACATATTCATAACATAGTGATAACAACTGAACTTTCTTTATGAAAAAGAACACAGTTTACTTAGCTTAGAGCAGAGGACCAGTGTGTAACCTTACCTAAACTAACCTAATTCTTCACGTGCTTACACAGCTCAACATGAAATATGACAGAAGTCACACTCAGCTCCCTGCACAGAAAAGCTTCTGGATTAACTCTTCTGTACTAGTTACCAGTGTAGGAGAATAAAAACAGGGGGTTCTCTGAGATCACAGGAGTCAAAAGTTGAAAGTGGGGACCTGTCTCCACCCTGCCCTCTTCAAAAGGTCTGTAAACCAGCCCTGAGTGGATTATGCCGCTGTGTTTTTATTCTCTAAGGCTTTCATCTCCTCCTCCCATCTCCTCCCTGCTCGCTGTTAACACTGCCGTCTCCTCAGACCTACATTACTGTGTGGCTGAGACTTTGAGACAAGAATAGTCTCATGGCCACAGGCGAAAGGAGCTGACCTACAATACGTTATTGTTGTATTAAGACGTTATGATAAGAGTGGGTCTTTCAGGGTTCACGCACTTAGCCTGAGATGTGTATTCTGGCCTGTTTCTGCAGGGTTAGTGTGTGAGCCAGAGGTCACTACCATTTGTACGGTAGTATTTAATAATAAAACCAGGCTACAGCCACTAGACCTTTGAGAGGGGATCTTAAATAATATCATAATATCATTTAGTTAACAGACACTTCTCCGTCTCTGTGAAACAATCAGTTGTCAAACTATCTCTCAGATGCTGTCACTTCAGCTGTGACATCCTCTGCATACACTGAGCTGTATCATCACAATGACAGCCATATACGTATATCTGTACATATCTGACCTTGATTGCACAATCAATGAAAATCCATTTTCAGTTTAGAAAGGCATACTATCACATTTTTTATTGCTGAAAATAGTTTTAACACAAATTGTGCAGCATTGTGATTCATTAAGAAAAACTTCAAACATGAAGTGCTAAAATTTTCCACATTTCTCCTTTATAATGATGATTTAAGCCTCCTGCAATAAACAGTGATTCATGATCCAGATGTTCATCCATCCATTATCCAAACCGCTTGTCCTCTCAAGGGTCGCAGGAGTGTTGGAGCCTAGTCCAGCTGTCATTGGCTGAGAGGCGGGGTACACCATGGACAGATCACAAGTGTATCACAGGGCTGACATATAGAGACACACAAACATTCACACCAGGACAATTTAGAGTCACCAATTCACCTAACTGCATGTCTCTGGACAATGGGAGGAAGCTGGAGTACCTGGAGAGAACACACACAGACACAAGGAGAACATGAACTCCGCACAGAAAGGCACCCGGCCGAATCACGGGTTCGTACCTGGGTCCTTCTTGCTGTGAGGCGACAGTGTTAACCACTACACCATCACACTGCCCTCCAAATGCTCAGTGAAGTTTTCAGATTTTTCTGGTGGAGAAGATTTCTAAAGGCTTGTTGCTTTTGGACAGACTTACAGACTTACAATCTGCTTTTAATAGCAAGTCTGTGAACACATTAAAGTCTGCCACACACAACCTGTCTCTCTCTCTCTCTCTCTCTCTCTCTCACACAGACACACACATAAGGCTACATCCCAAAATCCATCTGCTCTGCCTGTAAGCCTGCTAACTCCTCAACAAAGCCAATCCTCTGTCCTTTACTACAGAGCCTGGATCACAGGCAGCCCTGACACAGAGTCAAAAATACATACACAGTTTATATGGCTTTGGTGAGTCTTTTTCAGCTAAATGAATGTCTCAAATATTCCAAAGAGAACAATAACATTTCTACGTGGACAACATGGATTAGACTCCTTTTTATCTGATTTGAATTGGGGGTTTCAACCTTGCAGACTTCTCCACACCCTAACCAAAACCTTCATGTGCAGTCTGGCCACCAGAAACTCGCTCTGAACTTATTTTTTTCTATTTCAGACCTGTCCCTTTCTACAGGTCCTGCATGAGGTGTGAAGAACTATTTCAGTATTTCGGTAGGCAGAGAAGGAAATGAGCAAGCAGCTGTTTCAAGACTTAAGAATGACATTCACCAGGATCTCTATCTTTCTCTGCCTGGTTCAGAGTCAAAACTCATCATTGTCGCCACTTTTAAACCACTGCTGGTGCTGCTTCAGCACTGTATTTTCTCAGGCACCCCACCCATCTTCCAGGGTTTAAGTTGATGGGTTGACTTGACTTGAGTTTTATTTTGTGAGTAAACCAGGAGGAAATTATGATTCTGACAGCAACCCCAGTACAAGTTTCACTGTGTGACAGAAGTGTTTCCTACCTGAGAAGAAGTTCTTGGTGCGGAGGTAGCTGACACTGAGTCTCAGGATGGACAGTTTATCCAGACTGGATATGACGTCTTCGGGGAAGGGAAGCAGGCTGGCGAGGCGGTCCAGCTCTGAGTTCAGACGGTCCCGGTGACGTTTGGACGGGTTAGACTTGGCGCCTTCAGCAGGGATTGGTTTGACTCTGAATATGAAAGAAGCACTGTGATAATTAACTCACTCTTCATTACCAAGAGAACTGTCAACACCAATGTCAGACCAATCCCACAGGGACAGAGACAGTTCATCGCAGGATAAAGCTCATCCCTCAGAACTACTTGATTTTCCCCACAGTATAACAAAGCCCTGGATCCCCTCATTGCAGGGGTCAGGGTAATTTTTCCTTTAATTTGTGGCTGATGCTGATAAACCTGTGCTGCAGCTAACAATCAATTTTAATTCACCATCAGTTTACCTGATATTTTTCTTCTAGATAATTCAAAAAAAGGGAATGATAAAGTGAAAGTTATGAGTTTGTTGGTTTATTAACTAATTGATGCAGCTCTGAACTGTGCAAAATATTAACATCAGCTTCCATTTAGTCTTTTCATGCATGTGGTTTATTACAAATTTCACATATGACCTGGGAGTTATATTTTTCAACTGTAATTTGATTATTTACTTATTTTTAGTTTTCATATTACTTGTGTTGCAGAGCAGAATATCATGATATATAATCATAAAAATATACATGTTTGTATCAGCAGTATAAACGTCAAGTTACAAACCGTTTTGATTATAATGAGGATAGTATGGTGTTGTCAGCATGTCTAAAAGTAGCTGAAAGAGTGTCGGTAACGTTGATAAGAAAAACAGAACATTTCTCATTAAATCACATTATATCAACTTACCCCTTCTGCGCCGGTTTTCTTCTTTTCCGTCCAGCATACATGTTGTTATTGACTGAATTATTCACAGTGAAGCCGGGGGAAATCCATGAACTCAGTCGAAGACAGCAGAATCCAGTAGAAGCCGTCCCATTGAGAGCCCACAGCAGCCAGGAGCACTCCCCGGGATGAGAAGCATGTGATTCATGTGTTTCTACTGACAGGAACCGCTCTAAGCTAACTGGCGTTAACCTCACGGTAACGTGACGGTTGACGTTCGCTAACGTAAAACCGTTAAAAATCAGTGTTCTACCGGTAACTAAAAGCGTTAGCTATAGCTAAAACAGAGGTAAAACAGATGCTAAAAGTGGATAACGTCACTCACTGTGAAACTACTCTGTAGCTCCCTGGAGGTTTAATGGGAATATCATCGGAGAAGTAACGTTAGTTAGACAAAGTTACTATCGCCGTTATTCGCCCCAGTTATCCGTCCATGTCGCTCCGCTGGTCCGTCCGTCACACACCGCAGATGCTGCTTAATAAAAAAGAAAGCACCGTCACATCATGGTGGCGAATTGTTCACTAAAACGGTAAAATTAAATTACAAACTTCATCTTCTCTCTCATACCGGACCTCTCCGCTGCTTCTCCTGCTCTCTCCGGTCTGTCCCGTCCGGTCTGACGGAGCGCGCGCTCCCCCTGCAACGGTACGGATTTGTCGTCGGGAGCGCGCGGCGGGTCAAAGGTTACGTAGCTAATTAATTTACAATAACGGTCGACGTTAAATTTAAATCCACTTTTAATTTTAATTTAAACTTAGTTTAAAATGTTAATGGTAAAATTTATGTCATTTTTTACACTTAATACAGTAACTCTGAACGACTTTACTACATTTAATGCCAGACCATAAAACTTTGAAAGTAAATTTTAAAAATTACACACAAAAAAACTCCCTTTTTTAAAGGAGAGTCAAATTCATATGCAAGAAACACCTTCACGCTTCAGCCTGTATTGCAGCTTCAGTCTAACTTTGTGTTATATGACTAGTACTCTTTTGTGGCTAATTCTAGCTAGTTTTATTAGACCATTTAGAAAAATATCTTTGTGTAACTGATGCAAAAGGACAACTTCACTTGCTGTCTATTGTTATACAACTTTAAGGAGGCGGTTCATGTATATGAATGGTTATAAACTTATGCCTTCACTGATGTAGCCTACATTAAAATGTATTAAAATGTATGTCTGCTTCTATAGAAGATGTTTGTTGTTGTTTTAGCTATAGCTAAAACAACAACAAACATCATCTGGAGGAGTTTTTCAGTTCAGATGATGTCATCTGGAGGCATTATGGAGGAGCAGGTTAACCAAGGCTGTGTCTATTCACTTATTCAGTGTCCCCTAAATAATGTACACTCAATAGTGGGCAGTAAATTTCACTCACAAACTTCCTCTCAAGAGAGATTTCACTCAAAAACTTACTGAGGATCACAAATTTGGGGAAACTTTGACACCATTTATCTAGCACATGTACCTAAAGAAAGAAAGAAGCAACTTGAAAATCAGTGCAGCCGCCCTTCAGTGTGGCAGTTCAGTCACTTTTTCTCCAGTTAAACATTTTAGGTCACCACAGAAGTGTGGGGATATTTAGTTAAGTAAGACACAAAATAGTTTTTTAGCTGAGGCTTAACTGGGAGTAGACTGTCTGCTATGAAGAAATGCATTACATGAATTACACTGTCATCTAGTGGATACTGGGTGCCGTCACAACGATGTTTTGTAGTAATTTTATAAAAAAAATCCCCAAACTTTATTTTAATTTTATGATATAAATAGAACAAATAATTGATTAAAATGTTTTCCTACTGTAGTAAAACTTGGAAACTGCACTGTTATAATTTGCCTCAATTTTTTCATGTTTAACAAATAACAAAATACCCACAAAAAGACAAAAGGCTCTTCCATTATTGCCAAAAAAAAAGAAGGTTTTTGACAGTTTTTTTTTAAAATATTGGAATTTGTGGCACGACAACAACCGCAACATGTGATCAGATCACCTTTAATCATGTGAGCATGAAATAATTGACTCAAGCACTCATACACTGTTAGAAGCAAAATAATAAGATGAGTTACAAAAACCATAACAAAAAATTATATATGTATGCTGTGCAGGAAAATGTACAATAAAAAAATGATTACGTGTGACACAGTTTAAGGCAATATGATATCAAAATACACAGTATATAACATATCTTGAAAACAAAAGAGAAAGACATGTATTTATATACAGGTACACAAAGATACTGCATTGTGGAGCCTTTGTCTCCTGGGGTTTTAAAAATAAAAGTATAAGTGCAAAGGCTTCTTATTCTAAGAGCAAGCAACCAGATATATTTATATTCCTAAATGCAGAATACTTTATGAGAAAAAGGACTGAAAGCACCCCAGATTTGAAACTGGAGAAGCGGAAGTAAGGTGCATTGCAAAAAAAACAAAACAAAATCACACACTCTGAATATAACGCTTCATTTTGTACTGAGACATAACTATTTAAGCTCTTCTGAAGACCACCCATCGGTGATGATTTTTGGTCTAAATTATCATTTTTGGGACATCAAACTCCGAGCTGCTCTATTATTTTGTAGCTAGTATTAAATAACAAGAAAAATTTGTCTAAATTGTCTCATGGCTGATGTGACAGGAGCTGCATTTATCTTTACGACTGCTTTGGCTAATTCCATATTTCCTTAAAAAATAAAAATGTATTAGCTCAGTGGAGTCTTGCTACTAAGGTCACATTTATGTCATATAGTATTTCCATTTGTAAATAGCTTTCTTGTCAACATCCAAGTTGTAATAATGGCTTAATCTGACCAGGCTCCAAGACTATATACAGCAGACTGTAATTTCTCATCAGCGCCTGATTGTCTTCTTATGAGCTAAATGGTATTTTCCACTTACTTAGAAAATGGTGCATTAAACATCCAAAAGGTTACTAGTTATATTCCTGTTAAATGACTAATCAACTTTCTTTAGCTCTAATTTACGTGTTGGTAATATAAGAATTATTCCAAAAAAATGTGCACTGATAATTTCAGTAAAACTTATTTTTAATGACTATATTCATAAGTTTTTAATGAATTATTGAGTATCAATAAATTATTATTTCTGAGTTTGAAGTGTGACTGGGTGTTGACATGAATGATATTTACAAGTTGGAAAATGGTAATTAAGGTAAATTCCAGATGACATGAAAGCAATATTATTCTATTTTGTGAACATTAAAACTATTCGGAGCTTTTATTTTATTAGTAGAAATCATTCCCTGTTTTTCCATTTATGGCGGGAAATCCTTTGCACAAACCAACAAAAATCATTAAACATCCACAGAAAATTGGATTTTCCAACAATGTATCTGTAATCTGTTATGTCCCTTTGGTATCCTCTACAATCACAGATGGCTTTACTGATGATTTTTAGGTATTTACAGCAAGTCAAATATTCAAATTCCTTATCACTACTTTAAAAAGTGTTTAAAAAAAATCTACATAAGCGCTGGCTCACGACTTTTAATATCAACAGAAAACCATAAAGAGCTCATTTAAAAGGCACTCCCCTTTATTTGACTTGAACTTTTCATTTTTCCTTGTTTAAAAAAATACAGTAGCTGCCTTTAACTCTTTTTACTTCTGTGTTTCGCTGCCGGACACGGTTGCGTTTAGTAGTTACTCCCAGTCCGAGCAAGAGCGTTGATAAATTAACCATAAGAGAGACACAGGAAAAAGGAAAAGGACGGACATTTATTGTGGAAAATATGAATGAAACAGTCCACTCTCATAATTAGTATCTTATGGAGAGACTGAGAAACAGGCTGGTGTTTAATTTTTAGCTGGAGCTGGAGTAGAGAAAAAACTTACAGCAGTGTCTTTAGATTAAACTGTCTAACTTGAAATAAACTGGTTTATTTAAAAATATTATTATTAAAAGCATAAAATTATTATTCATTAAGTTTAGTTGTATTCAAATAAGCCACAATAAAGAATTTATAAAATCTAGAGGATCCAGTCTTTTAAGAGCATCTTTTTAATAAACAAAGTGCTAAAACTGTTGCAATTTGTGTTTCATTTTGACATCCAACACTGGAAACTCACCTTGTAATAAAGCTCTTAGTGTCCTTTCAGGTAGAGGATTTTGAAAACGATGTTGTCTTCACGATGCTTTGGCAACACTCTGAAGTAATAGTGCAAAAAAACCTTTCAAAGTTGGCTTGGTGAAGTTAAGGCGAGATCAGGTTTAACTTTGGTTCTGTTAATGTATGAAAACTTCCCTCTACTTTACGGTTCGCCAATACTCCAAATGGAAATGTTTTCAACATTTAAACTGACTGTCCTTTTAAAGTTTCACACAGTTCTGTTCAGTTAAGGCACCGTCTGTATATTTTTTTTCCTCCTGCGACAGGAAAACAGCAACATGGAAATATTAAAGAACGAAGATGAAGAAACAAAACTGGCAAGCAGCTGTTTTCACTGAATCTTACATTGTCCTTTAGTAGGGTGATGATGTTGTGCGTTTCTTTTTTAGTTTTTTTTTTTTTACATTTTTATACTCTGCAAAGCAAAGTATGGAAATGAAATTATTCAAGCCACATTTTCAAAAGAACACAACAGCAACAAAAAAAGTTTTTATATTTTATACTTCTGAGCAGTCAAAGTAGGAAAAAAAGAGAAAAGGGTCGGTTGTGCGCCAGAGACAGCAGAGGATAAACACAAGGTTGTCTCCTTCTTCTCACTTTCAGGTCAGTCAGTCTAGTAGCAACGTCAGGGACTCTCTCATCTGCTGTTTGGAAAATGAGCCAACAGAGAGCAGCCCACATCCACTTCTTTAAACATTTCAATGTGAAGCATCCAGGGCTGATTTCGACTCCCATACAACTAAATATTCCCATCAAATGCAATCACTGACTAAAATGTTCTTGTGCATTGGTCAAATTCCCGGGAACAAGTGGGACGATGCGTCGTTGCTCTTTGATGATGGTGGGCTGCAGCCAAATTTTCGTCCATAGAAAAATCCACAGACATTGTGAAACTGGATGGCTCATGAGAGAATTTATAAAACTTGAACACGATTGCACAAAATCACTCCTTTAGGTAGTCCATTATCTCTTTTTGGTATGTTCCAGCAAGCTCCAAGAAGGGAATTCCCAAAACAAAATAAAATAAATCCTGACCCGAGAAGGAGAGTTGTCTTGTTTTGGCTCCTCTTCTTTTTTAGGGTACATTTCTGCTCTTCAGTCTACACCACTTTCATCCTTACATTCAGCAAACTTTTGCTTCCTTTAAACTGCTGTTTCAGTCCGAGGTGGGATCCTCTGCCATTCAGAAGTCAGCGTCCGAGTCCTATTTGTTCTCTGAGTAGTATGGGTTCCCATTGGGCAGTGAGGAGAAGGGAAAACATCCGTTCCCAACGACTGGATGGCTGTTGATCTGTAAAATGACACATTAGAAAATCTAAAGTAAGTAAAACTGAACTAATCTAATAACCATAACAAATGTCGAAGGCCCATACTGGAGTAGTTTATTTTCTCGAGTAACTGGGTTTGGCCTATAAAGTGTCAAAAATCTTTGTCAACATGTCAAAAAAATGGCCATTGCCATTTCCCAAAATCCAACATGACGTCTTCAAATGTCTTGTTTTCTTTCTTTACTTTACTTTACTTTACTTTACTTGGCAGACGCTTTTATCCAAAGCAACTTACAAGGGGAAGACACAAGCAATTACC